>OZ005652.1:74659123-75256623 GCA_963930645.1 Salticus scenicus | reverse complement strand
ATTTAGTGCCGCATTGAGGCACTTACACAAAGTCAATTTTTAGCAATGAGGTACCTTCACAAATTCAACTTTCAGCAAAGAGGTACCTTCACAAAGTCAATTCTCAGCAATATAACTGCACAATAAAATATTTTATAAGCTTCACTGCATCGAACACAGAAAAATACCCTCAATTTGAATATTTACTGGAGACAATGATAAATGTCTAAGTAAACACCTACTTATCTTACACTCGCCCATACATATATTTATTTTTACAACTGTTTCATTTTATTTTTTAAATGTATTTAAAAAAAAAAAAAAAAAAAAAAAAAAAAAAACTGCTTTACATATTATAGTTAATTGTTCTGAAGTATCATTAATTTTCATAAACTTACTTGATGTTTTCACAAATTATTTTATAAATTCACAAATGGGGTACCATTTTTAAAAAGCTGGATTAATCCCTGAAAAGTTTGAAAAGGCTACTTGGTGCCAAAATGTTTTTAAAAGGGCCGCAGGGTGCTAAAATGTGTTTGAAAGGGCAACAGGGTGGAGCACCCTGCCAAATTAGCCTAGAGTCAGCGCTAGATATATATATATTTATTATTATTATTTTTTAAATGTAAATATCGATGTATGACAGATAAAATTATATTGAAAAGAACATTATTCTTTGACCACATTTCTTGAGACCATATAATCCTCTGCGCAAGCGTTGACTGAACGAGTCCAGTGTTAAAATAGGGGAGATAGTCATCTGATCAGAGAAAATAAGTGATAAGAGAGCGCCGAATTACTGGATGTTTTCCAAATCCCAAGCTGTCGGTCTATTTGGCACCCCTCCAAACTTTTGGACTATTCCTCACTGCTAGTTTTAGGAAACGTGGTTACACTATAGTTGCATCAGGGTTCTCACGGGTCAGGGAGAACAGAGAAACCCTGGGAAAGTCAGGGAATTTGAAATTACTGAAAAAAGTCAGGGAAATATCAGGGAAAATTGTAAATTTTGCTCCAAAACCTGGAAAATGCTTTTTGAGCATTCAATTTATATTGCAAGTCACATTACTATGTTGTCCTTTATGTTGCGAGCTATGTTCTGTTTTATACTGTGAGCTACTTTTTATGTTGTGAACCAAATTTTGTGACTGGAATTTTCGAAAAATACACCTTGAAAACCTGGAAAAGTCGGGGAATTTTATTTTTTTAAATTGAGTGGGAACCCTGTTGCATTTTAAATATGAATTATAAAAGATTTGTAAAGTCTGTTGAAAAACAAATCATATTAGATTTATATTTTTGCCAAACACTGTATAATCACCAAAGAAATTGATGAAATATTGTATAATTGTATCAGTCCAATTTAGAAAAGGTTGTATTGCATTAATTCAAGTTAATTGCAAAAGAAAACTTTCTTTTGATAATGATTACAAAAGTATTGAAATGAAGTTGAAACAAATATTAAAATGAATTTTATTGCTCTTTCGCAATTGATTTTAGTTTTGTGCTCTTATGTTTTTATTTATTTATTTTTATGTGTATGAGAGACATGAATTATTTATACATTCAGGATATTTTAGCATGAATACCATTATTATTTTTTGAGTTTTTAATTTAGTTAAAAAAAAAATAATAATAAGAAGAATAATTTATAAAATGCCTTTTTTAAATTTCTCTTAGCATTTGTGATTTTATCACTTCATTTTTATTGCTTTTGTTTTTTCCTTTCTTTTTTTTTATACACTTTAACCCTTTGCACTCGATGTCACCATTTGATTTGCTGCAGTAACTCAAGAGATTTAATGCAGTGCAATGTCTTGAGTGATAACAATGCTTATTTAGGTTTGGTTTGGACAGTATCGCTTCATGAGCATATGAAAAAATCATGCATGAAAAACAACTGCTAATCTTTAACCCTTTCAGGACAAGCACTGTAATAGCATGCATTAATATTTTTGTGAGTGCCTATTTTTGTCTTTTTATTATACTCTTTGTAATCAAACTACTAGTACATTGATTGTACAAGTGTGAATAGTGGGTATATTCTTAAGAAATAATATACAAATTGTAAAAGAGATGCCCACTGGCAGAGTTATAGATATTCATTGATGTGAATCCACATCAGTGGTTGCAAAAGTGTTACAACTTACACATTTGGTCTGGAAAGGGTTAATTTTTAACAAATGTCCTTTGATGTGTAAAAATAAATAAAATGTTAAAATTTAAAAGTTTTAAACATTTAATTGTGTGTGAAATCATTTTATGTTGGCAAGAAATTCACAAAATATGCAGAAAATTGTCTTGAGTTACTGGTTCGCCCAAGCAAAAAAGGTTTTGTGTGCAAAGGGTTATTATAATCATTGAACTTTTAGCTACTTCTTTTTTTCTTAAATTTTTATGTACTTGTGAAATAAGAAAGAAAAATCACATGATTCACATAGATTATAAACACTTTTTGACTGTACTTATCCATTGCACCATATATTTTTTAATTTACCATTGTTAGGACACTTTAAACAGGGTTCTGTCCAGAGGCAAACCTGGGTCCGTTAAAGGACCCTTCACAAAATTTTATATCTTAAAAAAGGACCCTTCACAAAAATTTTCCCCTTAAAAACAGACTTTTGATAAATCTGTTTCGTTTTCAAAACTAATCTTTCATGGATCAAACAGGCTGCCTGAATAATTGGACGTATTTTGCTGTATTTCCCCAAAAAGCTGATATTCAATTTCTAATTTATAAAGGATTCTATGCATATATGTAAATTTCGTTCTATAAAAGTGAACTGTCATTGTCCAAAATGAAACCTTAATTATAATTTTATTTTGAAAAATTATATTTTTCACAATTTCACAAAAGTGGACCCTGGCCGAAAAGTTCGGAAGAACTTTATTTTCACACTAAATTTAAATTCACAAAAATATGTGTAGAATTTTTCACAATTTCACAAAAACAGGACCCTGTCTGAAAAATCTGGACAGACCCCTGCTAAAATAAATTTAGTTTTTAATGATAGAGGAAGAAATCTCTCTCAAACTATCCTTTATAAGCCTTACTTTTAAAGTGAAAGTATACAGTAAATTTCATTTGGTGTAACCCTGTATATATTCTAAAAATGTCATATACACCATATTGCTGTATGAAAAAAGAAAAGAAAAAAAAAATCCTGATAGACTAAAAATTTACATTGAGCAATTTTCATTAATATACTAAAATATATATTAACAACATAGTAAGGCTTTGTAAATCAATCATTACTGTAAATCATACCACATTTTGTTGCATATTTTTGTGCTCCTGAATAATGTATATTAATTTCATTATGTTGTGTGTAGAAGAAATTTGAAGAAATATTTCTGTAAACTGTAATACATGAGCATTATTATATTCTTTACAAAAATGAATAGTGTTGTCAATACCATTTCCAATAAAAAAACTTGCCTTAGTGAATCTGAATAAATATATTTTAAAGCTTTTAAAAATATTTATGAAATTTAAAGCTCAGACAGACAAAGAGATGAACCGAAGCCCTAAACACTTTTAATTTTGTTGGAAAATGAAATGTTTTAAAAACGCATAACTGTATATGCATTTCAGTAATTTCTACTTATATCCACTTATTATACTATTTATTTATTATATACAGGGTGAACAGGAAAATTTTTGACCAAAATTTAAAGTAGGTGAAAAGAGACAAATATAAAAGGATTCACAGTACAATGGGTGTCCAGAAACACTGCATTAAGGCGATATAGGGCACTGAGCAGGGCAATTAAAATAAGCCTGCAATGCAAAAAAGTATCATTCCCTACTCTGATTTCATACAGCACTTCATGAATGCTGAACTAGCATATATCCATCTGATATCTTTAAAAAATAAAAAAATAAAAATCTGCATTGCCGGCTTGTTTTGACTGCCTCTACAACTATCACACAGTATTTCTGGACACTCATTGTGCTGTGAATCTTTTTATATTCGTCCCCTCTAACACTATTAAAATTTTGGCCAGACATTTTCTGATCATTCTGTAAAAATATTTTTGTGTGGTTCTGTAAACCTTAATATTGCATTAAAATCTAGCTTTTGTGGATAGGAATAATGTATGTTAATTTCGTTATGTTTTGTGCAGTGCAACAGTATTAAAATATGTTTGGAGAAATATCTCTCATAGAATGTAATATTTCAAAATTATTTATATAGAAGTTATGTTATAAATTAGTGGTACCATTACATATTTCCCTTTGCATGCAATAAAATTGCAAAAATTAAGTTTTAATTTAATAAACAATTAAACATATTAAAATCTCTAATGTTAATGTATTGCTACACCACAGTGTAAGACTGATGACATATTGCAGTGTAAGAATTTTAACATCGCCTAGTTATAATTCGAATCAGTCCTAACTACAGATTTCATTTACAGGGTCGTGCAAATAATTCAGATGCATTATGGGATGTAAGTGGAAATGACTGAAAGTAGTTTTATTATTAGTGTTAACCATTTTTAATACTTATCAACATTGTTTGACAGATACTCATGTTTTTATTTTGATTTTGTCTCGATGACCTTGTCTGAATGCTGGTTGCCCATCCATCATAAAGAATTTCTGCTTATATGTAATTGTCTTTTAAGTAGTTTTGCTAATTGATATTTAATTATTGGACTATGCAGTCGAACCTTGTTAACGGTGGTTAAAAAATCAATGGTGGTTCTCAAGGTGGTTAAAAAATTTGTTCATATTATCTGTAATTCATGCTATCAATAACTCATCTTCATAAAGCTAAACTAATCTTCATTTTGATGGGGATTGTGGAAACAGTTCATGTTAAAAGTAATTCACCTGAAAACTACAATACTAAAAAACACTTGCATAAAAATGTGTAAATTTTTTTTTTTTTTTTTCGTTTTTTGGAATAGGCCTGGTAAGTTCGGCCCTGACTCCAGTGGATTTCAGCTGAGCTGAACTTTTAAGTGTCATGCTGGGCCCTGATCTGAAAATTTTGGCCTATGCAGCCCTCTAAATCAAATATTGTTTTGAAAGTCTTTTTCTTGCAAGAAGTTGTCAATTCATAAGTGAGGTTTAATGCGTAGAATGCATGTTACATTTGGTGGATGATTTAAAACGATGTCTTTGCAAATCACAAAGGCAAGAGCAATTTGTCAATGCTTAGAGAATAATAAGTGAACTAAAAAGACACTTCAGACAAAAGCTATTGATCCCCAAGAAGTAAATGCCTATGTGCAAGTCTCAAATGGCTATTTCTGGGTTGAGTAATAATATATTGCCTTGGGGTAAGTTTGGGCCAGATTGTAATGCATGGTTTTCTCTAAAGTGTGGGATTGTGAGAATCTCATGTGTTTTCTAAAATTTTTAATATTGATAGAAATTCGCACACTCTTCTAGGGCCAGTTTAATAAAGTCATTGGTCTGAAAAGAAGTTCGTAAAAAATCAATAATCTTAAAATGAAAATCTTTTCACCTTTTACAAAAAAAAAAAAGAGTGAAATTAAACAGACCTTTCACAAAAGTTGAATTATTTTTAAAAGTATTAAAAAAACTTGGATAAGAAAATTGCGGATTTTGCAGATCAGCTGCAAAAATACATATATGTAAACTTGGATGTTAACAATGAGCTATAAAATAGACATCATTAGCAATTTACAATTTACATTAATCTAGATTTTTTTTTTTTTTTTTTTTTTAATTATTAAAGTATTTTTCTGTTCTCACATACATTTTAGAAATCTCACTTTGTTCTTCAGTAAGGGTGAGAAATTCTCCCTAATTTTAACTTCTTATGAGAACCACTTTGTAATGTGTGGTTTAATCTTCCTTAATTTATTATTGTTTTGGCACTTTTATAATCTTTGCCAAATATTTCTAAGAAAAACCTTTAAAAGTATATTTTAGATCTTCATAAATGATTGGACAATTGAGAGTTATCAATACTTCCTTTGCAGCTTGTCTGCCACTTCATTTCTAATGATACTGACATGATCAGAAAAGAAACCCTGCAATAAGGAAGAGAAAGCAGAGGAGGGAAACCATTCTTTCCTTGCAATTAATCAGAAATAATATCCAATTGCTTTTTTTACACATATTTGTGTGTCGTTATTTTTGAAAAGAATATTTATTCTTCATCTAAACACATATTTAATGCCTGTAATTATATAAACAGGTATGGAAAACTTTGATTCATTTTTACTTTCTTCTGTATAGAAGAAGAAAGTATTGAATTTGTGAAAATTTTTGGCTTCCAATTTTTGATGGATTACATGTTTTGAGTTGTCCCGAACATCATTAGACCATTTGTATGAAATGTGTGTATGTATATGTGTATTACCAGAAAATTTGTGGGTGTAGGAATTTCACCAAATACCAATCTTGTTTTTAATGCGATCTTGATACAAATTGATACTGATTAGATCTTGGCATGTATTGCTCTGCAGATTGTGCTGCTGTGCTGCAATTTCACTTATTAATGCAGTGGTGATTGTATGTAGGATTTTTTCCTGATTTCACAAATTTTTGTTTATTGTATTTACTGATCTTGAGATTTTTTTCAACTATTTTTCAGTGACTGTTAAGAGAAAACTGTTGTATATTGGAAAATATTTGTAATTTACTAGTATTACTTAGGGATGCCCCGAATATTCGATATCTATTCGGTATTCGGCCATACTAGCGAATATTTGGTTTGGCCGAATCTAAAACTATTCGACTAGTTGAACATATAAAAATTCAATTTTTAAAAATTTTTAATCATTTGAAAAAAAATTGTTATTTTTAATTATCATTAAATTAAGATTTTTCAGAGTGATTAAGAAATAGATTACATTTAAATGAAAACAACTGTTTTATCTAGTTTCAAGCAATATTAAAGAAAACTAATTATTAGTTACATTAATCATAGCAATAATATCTAACAAAAGTTGTCTTTATTAATAACAGTATAACAGTGTATGTTTCTAAAGTTGAGTTAAGAAAGAGCGTACATAATTCACATGATGTTGCCATCTAGAAAACTTTAAGAGATCGAAGAAAGATCACATCCAAAGCTGGCAAGAAAAATAACACGTCATAAAATAGCAATTTTGAGTTTCTCATTGAAAAATGCATATGAAGTGCCTCAACATGCACAGAAATCATCACATCTCTATCTCATGATTTATCCACATGAGAGTGAGAGGCATTTGCGTCAGTTTTAATATAGGTTAAGCCAATATGTTGTTACTTTTAAATTGGTTTTTCTCAAATGCTGCATTTCTGGGTTGTGTTATGTTATGTTATTTTATTTTACTTATTTATATTTTTTGGAGTGGATGCAACAAGTTATTGATATTTAAGAAATTTTATGTGCTTATCAAGAAGCCTAACAATAATTTTCTTTGACTGTGAATTCACCATTACACACTACTTATCTACATTTATATTACTTTTCTACATTTATATAAACCACTGTTTCTGAATGGTAGTTTTTTTTTTTTTTTTTTTTTTTTTTTTTTTTTTAAATAATATTCTTTCATGATTAAAAAAATAAAATATTACTAAATGTAAATGGTATTGCTGAAAAAGTTTGCAAAAAATTAGGTGATTGACACCTGAATATAAGATTAAATCATCCAGCCGAATATTCAGTATTCGGCCAAAACTGTTATTCGGTGCATCCTTAGTATTATTTTAGATTTACAAAATCTTTGCATGTATTTTATTGGTTATAATTAAAAAAATTTAATCACACCCTGGCACTTTTTTATTTATTCTTCTTTTCAAGTAATTTCAGAATTTTTGAAATAGTGTCACAGTCAGTCATTCAAAGGCTGTATCTCAGTTTCTACAGTGTATAAGTGCTCAAAACTGATATGAGATATTTATTATTTAAAATAAAATCAAAACTAAGCTGATTCAATTTGGGTGTTTATCAGCCAACAGGTGATACTATTTTAATCATAAATAAGAAAGCACCACAGAACTAAAGTAATAAGTACAAGACTTTGCACAAACACCATAAAATGCAATAAACTCTCAACAATTCTATCTTACAAAGGGTCATGTTTTTTTTTTTTTTTACTTGAAGTGATTGTTGCAAGTTTATTGCATTTTATTGTGTTTATTCAAAGTTTTGTACTTATAACTGTTTTAACCACTTGTGCCATTTTCTAGATGGCTATAGGTTAGAATTTTTTTTTTTTTTTTTTTTTTTTTGTATAAAATAGCACCAAACTGTTTGTGTAAAATCATCTTTATTATCAGAATCTATATTAAATGATATTTTGTGCATGTTATAGAATGGTATAGAAGAGAGTTTTGTGATGGCTACAGCATGCTATTTTCCTTTATGTGAGTTATATTATCCAGTTTTGGGGGAGGGGGGGGGGTAGATTATATATGCGCCAATGGTATTGCAATGTTATTTTCAATTGTAATCTATTACGGTTATTTTCTTTTTCTTTTTCAGTCTTAAAAAATGACCAGAATCGTACTTGCCAACTCTCCCATGTTTGAAGGGAGACTTCCTGATTTTGGGACTATTTTCCATTCTTTCTTTCTTCATACATTTCTCCCTCATTCTGGACATTTTTTTTAATTCATATAATTTATAAAAAACTTCAACAAATCTTCAAATTTTGAAGCCAAGATTTTTGCTTTTGGTGAAAACAATTCTATTTCATCACAACAACATTATTTTAAATTAATAATTACTAGATTTTACTACACATATAGGTTTTTGACAATTTAAGCCATGGATTAAATTATTAAATGTTCTTCAACTACATTTCTTGAAACCATTGTAGCCTCTGGGCAAGGGCTGACTCAACAAGCCCAGTGTTAAAATAGGGGTTATAGAGAGAAAATAAGCGGTAAGAGAGTGCCGAAAGACTGGATGTTTTCCAAATCCTAACTTTTCGGTCAATTTGGCTCCATTTTAAGAAATTGGACTCATTCTCACTGCTAGTTTTAGGAAACATGATCGCATTATACTGTTATGTTAATTGTCATAAGTCTGTTAATGTTGTCTAGACCTGTAAATGCTGTTTATAGAATCTCCCTTTATGTTGATTTTTCAATGTTGGTAGGTATGCAGAATGAAAAGTTAGATTTAATGGGGTGACTGATTAACGGCCCTCTTCACTTACCGTCGCCAGAAGCTCAAGCCAATGTTATTCTATGGGGAAATTTTCTTTACAAATAAATTGTTAACTAATAAATATTTTTAAATTCTGTTTTCACATTCAGAAAATTCCCAACTGTTAAATTGACGGACCTTTTTTGATTTTGAATATTTTATTTTGAAATTGCAAAATAAAAAAATTTTACATATTGAAAATTCGTATTTTGCAGCTTCAAAATAAAATATAAAAAATTTTAAAAATAATTTTTTGAAAAAGGTCCGTCAATTTAACAGCTGGGAATTTTCAGAATGTGAAAACAGAATTTAAAAATATGTATTAGTTAATAAGTTATTTGTAAAGAAAAATTTCTCATAGAATAACATTAGCTTCAGCTTCCGGCGACGGTGAGTAAAGAGGCACTTAAGTAGACAGTTTAAGGATTGAATTCATTGTGACTTTTTTAAAAAATATAGTCGAACCTCATTAACGTGAATCTGAAGGGGGGGGGGGGGAATTGTTGTTGTTTCTTATGCCACTCAGAAATTCCGAGCCCCGGTGGTGAAACTACCCGTCCTCGGTTAGTGTTGTTCATGTTATCAGTAAGTAATCTTCATTTTGATGGGGATTGTGATTGTGCAAACAGTTCACGTTAAAAAGTAATTCACGTTAAGTGTGTTCAGGTTAACGATGTTCGACTGTATAAAAATTCTACCACATTTTAACAATGTTTTCCCCATTTCTCTTACTTAATTTTCAGCTATTTTATTTTCTTAAAATGTGTGAAAAAGAAAATTAGATTTATGTTATTGAGGAAAGTAGGTGTTATTGAATGGATGTTGATGTTATTATATTGGTACCTATATAGCAAAAAATATTATTTTAAATATATTTTTGTATTTGTGATTAATTACTATGTCCTACATTAAATGTAAGTAGTGTAAATAGCTTTTGAACAAAAATGATCTTATCTATTGAATCATTCATTCTTTTATAGAAAATAAAATTCTTTGAAGTTAATTTGTGTCATTTATTTTGTTTGCATGTTAACCAACACATTTTGATTTAATTGAAAATATTCTGGAATCTAAATTTTGCATTTTTATAACTCTCACTTCCTACAACTTTAATAAGAAAAAAATATTTTTAGATAATTTGGAGTAGAAGGCTTCCACTCCAAATTATCTAAAATGAGTTAAGGTTGATGATTAAAGAATTTCTAAAGAAAAATATATTTGAATGATTTTTTTTTTCTTTTAAAATCTATATTATGTTTTGCTCAAAGTTCACAATTTTCAATAAAAAATAAAGTTCTGGTGCACATACACAAAATCATATTGCACTCTGGCAAGAAAAATGGTATGGTATGAGTAAAAAATGCTTTGTTCGAGAAAAATCAACTTAAAAATTATGTTAAAGCATTAACTAGCTTACAGTAAAATTAATGCTTCTGTTTCTCAGGTGGATAAATTGCCAGAGAGATATACTTTTTATGCACATTGGGGCATGTCATACACATTTTTCAATCACACAAGCTTGAAATTGGAATGTTTGACTTGTGCCATTTTTCTTGTTTTCTTCCGGGTATGATATATGCTTGCACTCATTTCATAATTTTATAAATAAATCAAATTATAACTTTCTGGACCAACAAACACTTCCTTTCCCTCATTGCACATGTATCTTAATTTTAAATGCAATATCTAAATACAGAAGTTTTGTAAGCCTAGAAATGGAGTATTATTATTATTACATTCATTACCCAACTACTGTAGGTAATGGAAGTATTGTGTTTGGTTCAAAAATTCTATATGGAATTTCCACCTGATGTACATATTTTAAGGTCTCCTGAGTCCAAAAAAGTATTTGTCAATTGGTCAGTATGTGTGGGGAATCTTCTGACTATCATATCTCTGAAACTAATAAAGATAGAACTACGAAACTTCAGAATTAAGGCAGGTCTGGTCTACAGATGTTTTTTTTCAACTTTTGGTGGAAATTGGAAAACCAGACGTGGAACAGTGAGTCCATATCTCAAAAATGGCTCAAACGATTTTCTTCAAAGTTGCTATATAACTACTCTCTTAGATGTCCCTTTGTATGAATTAGTTGGGTAGTTCAGGAAAATTGATAGGCGTCCTGTATAAATAACTCAATTTCATGTCTTGTAAATGTGTTCCTTTAAAAGTAGCTGTATGGATTTTTTCAAACCCGCCATATTTAATCCCCTTTTAAATATCTTTTTGTATGTAATTGTTTTTTGGACAACAATTGAGTATGCCAAGTTTTGGTAAAAGTCGGTATCTCAAAAACAGCTCTAACAGTTTTCTTGAAAATTGTTGCATAAACCCATTTTAGATATCCTTTCTCATGTATTATGTGGTTATTGCAGGAAAATTGACAATCATCCTGATTAGTTAGGTCAGTTTTATATCTCTGAAATTGATGTTTCAAAAATGTACCTTTTTTTTTTTTTTTTTTTTTTTGAACTCGCTCTGCAAACTCTGTTTTATATGTCTTTACATGTGTATCAGCTTCTCTTACCGGAAAAATTTTTAGGTGACTAATTTGTTAGGTCAATTTTATGTCTTCTAATCACATTATCTTTCAAAAGTGCATGTAATAGAAGAAATAGTGGGTAATGGAAGTCATGTGGTTCTTTCACACAAGAATTTTTTTTTCCTTAGTGGTTATGGTTAGTGTTTTAAAAATCTTCACTTTCTTTTGTTTTCAACAGTGTTGAAATCTGTTCATTTAGACTATTTCAAATTTCAGCTAAGTAAGTATTAGTTTAAATGTCATTTGTTGTGATATGATTTCATTTCTAGACAGCTTTTTTTACAAAAACTGTTTGTTGTTTTTCGAAACTTAATCAAACAAAAGCTGTTTTTCAAGGATTTATCTAATAGTGCTTTTTTTAGAAATACTATCAGCAAGGTATTACATTATGCATATTTCTAATAACTGAATATTTATATTCTTTTGGAATGCTATTTTTTTTTTCTATTCACTTTTTTTTTTTTTATTCATATATATGTAAGCATGTTTTTCTCTAAAAATAAAATAATAGAATAGTAATAGTAGTTTCTCTAATAATAAAATAGATATTTGTTCTATGAACAGAAGTATGAATTTACTTTTCTGCATTGGTCAAAAATGAAAGCTATTATGAGTTATCAGATTGAAATTGTTTCTTTTATTTATTTTTCTTTCTTTCTTACTTTTTTAAAAAATAAATTTTGATTAAGGCCAATTTTGTTTTTCCTCTATGAGGGTCTAATGCTATTTTCCCCCTTTTTTTTCTATAGAGGATTTGAGCACACTTCCTGAGACTCCTTACAGCAATGCTGATGAAATCAGATTACTTCTTAGTAGAATAGAAGAGGTATTTATATTTCATTTGTGTTTGGAAAAAAGCAAAAAATTAATTTACAAAATGTTATTCTTTAAATTTTAAATTTCAAAATGATATTAATTTTATTTTGAATGTTTTTTTGACTAAGAGATGCTACTCTATACGTCACACAATGTGACTTGAGATGATGAAAACACTATTAATAGATTTTAAATATGTGTGATAGATTTTATATCCAAACTGTATAAAATGAACCTTGATACATGTGCATATATATAAAATTTAGATACATGTGTAAATTGCAGTTGGAAGTACATTTTTAAGAGAGATAGATACCACAATTAATAATTGAAATCTTTAGAAATAAATCTGCAAAATTTACTTTACATAATACAAAAAACCTTACTCATTAATCTCATCCAATCTGGCTGACTAAGGAAAAAAAAAAAAAAAAAAACCATGAAAGTGAGAGAAAGAAAATGTTTTATTTAACAAATTGAAGAACCATATACAAAACTAGGGCTTTTGTTTCCAGGATTTATCAAGACTTTTTTTTGTTTGACAAACAGAAAATTTGTACCCATGTTGCTTCGTTATATGTAGTTCTGAAATGTGTTTTATTATTATTATTTTAACAAAAGTATTTTAAATTTTATTTAAAGTACAGATACATTAGTTTTAGTATGAATTGAAAATAGGTTATATTACAATCTTTTCACAAAAAAAAAAAAAAAAAAAAAAAAAAAAGGAGGGGTGTTAATATTTTACAGGCAAATACTTAATGCAATTATTTCTTTCAGTGTAAAAAGGCTTATTAATTAAATTTACAAACTTATAATTTCTTCTCCTTTCCTCACACACACAAAACATATGTAGAAATTTACTAATTTATTTTTTAATGCTTTTAAACTTTCTGTTAAAAACAGTGACCTCTCCAATTAGGGGCATTTGATTCAGACACACTGTATATTTTGCCTCTTAACACTGACACCCCGTTCTCCTAGATTTTCGAAAACATAAAATAACTTTGGAACAAAATTGAAAATCAAGCTTTCTACACAGTTAGATCTACAGTGTTCACAAATTATGAGGGATTTTTTTTTTAAACATTTTTCTATTTTTTAAAAATAAAAAATTTACCTTGAACATGAGACATGCACAGAACATTTACAAATTCATATTTCACACTATCCATTTAGTCACAAGTGCTATTAGGAGACCAACCACAAATTAAGGAAAATCACATACTTTGGATTTCATAAAGTGCTACAAATGATTTGTAAATTTAATACATAATTTCACATATGTGAGGTGATCAAATTATATATATATATATATATATACAGTTTTTTGATTTTCTAAAAAGAATACTGGGCAGTGACCCAGGACTTCAGACATGCAAAGAACATTTAAAAACTCACATTTTCCACTATCAGTTTAGTTCAGAGTGCAGTTAGGGATTAATCACAAATTGAAGAAGAGTGCAAATACTTTGAACCATCCTGTACTATAAAAAGCTATAAATGGCTTGTAGCTTTTACACATTGTTGTGCATATAATGCATAATATTTATATGTATTTTTGTGGAAATTGCACAATTATTTAGGCAGATATACATTTTTTTTTTTTTTCAAAGATTATTAATTTTCTTTTTGAAAAGTTTTTTGCTTAGAACTAGAAGAGATTTCTACAGAACTTTTTAAAATTTACAGAAAAAAATGACAAAACATTAGAGGAACATTATTTTGAAACATAAAATTCCCACACGTAATATTCACTGAGATATGAGCATTTATATTTTATATTAGTAAATATTATTTTACTGCACATATTTGAAAGATAGAAAAATTTTTTATTACATAGGTTGAATGCTAGATATATTGGGCAACTTTTGTCTAAAGTTCATTTGATTTGAGTAAAAATTAAGCAAATTGGATTGATTTTAGATATTTTTCAGTGTTGATTTCATAAGGGGTTTTTTACATGCTGCGTGTTTAATTTGAAGATCCAATTTTTTCAACCACATTGCCAAAGTTATTTTTTGTGAAAAATCCCTTATAGACTTGTAACTCTAACATATTTTTATTTATTTACTAAGATTTGTGAGTTCGTAAGGTGTTTTTCTCAAAAAAGAAATTTTGCTATATGGGTGAAAAAAAAATGGATCTTCAAATTAAATATGCGGCATGTGAAAAACCCCTGATGAAATTCCACCTCTGAAAAATAACCTAAAATCTAGCTTGTTCTTTTGCCGGCAGTTTGCTTAATTTTTATTTAATCAAAATTCAAATGAACTTTTGACCAAGAACTTTTAAAGTTGCATTTTGAAATTAGATAACTTAGTAAGCTAAAACTCCTACAGCAAGTTTTTGAACTTCTTCAAAAGATAAGATTTTAGAATACAGAAAGGAAACTTGAGAAATTAATGGTTATAGTTAGTAATATTAGCCTTTTTTACAGGCATAATTTCCAAAATGAATAAATTAAATCTTGACTTTTAGGTAAAAAGATAGCTTATTATCAAGTTGAAAGGAAGTAAAAATCAAATAAAATTCAATTTTTGCATATCTCCCCCCCCCCCCCCCCCAAAAAAAAAAAAAAAAAAAAAAAAAAAAAAAGTAAGTTTTACTACTTTAAATGTTTGAGAACTGCATCAAGAAATAGAAGGAAAAAAAAAAATCTGAAAAATAACCTTTGCATCATTTTTTTCCCCCTTATCTCCTTAAAATTTAGCCTACTGTTTTATTCATTTCAAATTCATTTGTTGATAATTTCTTAAAACAGATTGTAAATTATATATTGATCTAGAAAAGAAAAGAATTGATTTTTAGTCTGATCTATAGTTAAAAACAAGAATATTACAAACAGATTTTTAGATACCCGTAAATGAAAAAAAAATATATCAAATAAAAAAACTTCTATTTTGGATTTATTCAGTATTAAGTAGTTTTTAAACAACTTATTCAATTCAGAGTTAAGATCCAGGATAGCAAACGAACATCGGAATTACTTCATGAATTTAACCATAATAATATATGTGTCAGGGTACTGTAAACTCCTAAAAGGCATGTAGTGTCAAGTTTCATATTAAAATGTGTTTTACTAGTATTTAATATGAGCTTATTGAATTTTAAATTAGTAATATAAAGAATACGCAATTATACTTTTAAAATACTACGTACACATTTTTCATACTCATATAAATACATTTTCTTGAATGTATATATATCTTTATAATTGGTGCAGTATATACATTGATAATTGAAATATGAAAAGTATGATACATAATATTACAGTTTACCAAATTTTTTAAAATTCTAAATTGATTTGTTTTATGTTAAATGGCAGTCACTTTGTTATCTAAAACATAAGAAGATTGATGTTAAATGGCAGTCATTTTGTTTGCCATCTAAGACACAGGAAGAGAAGGATCAAATTAAGAAATAATTGGTTAATTTGGGTGCATAAAGCATCAGTTTTAAAGTAGTTGCAGCCTACAATAAGACAGTGGGAACAAAGGAAAAGAACACTAGAAAGGGGCAAAACAATGAGTAAATGGCTAATTTGAATGTTGTAAAATATCTAATGACATTCTACACTTAAAAAATAATCCCAAATAAGATTGGTTGTATGTCTTTCTGTGAAACACAGCGAAAGGCATCAGGTTCACTGTTACTAGATTTTTTTCAAACAATTTAATAATTTGATAAACAATGATTGATTTTGGTTTTTATGCATACTGTATATTTTTGAAGACAATCTTCAGATAAGACAAGATACATATTTTTACTAATTTTATGGTTTTAGCAATAGCTGTCTTATAAGACAACCTCCAAAATGTCGATTAACAACACTCCAAAGACAGACCTGTGACCATTTTTAGAAGGAAACTGATCCCTAAAAGAAAATCCCTGCTAGTCACAGAAAAAATGGGGCACAAGCAACCAGATGGTCTTAGAAATCAAAATAGTTTGTTGGTATAGGATATGTTTCATAGTCACATAACTGAAAACAACCAATTTTGTTTAGGACACAACACTATTACTACTATACTAGATGGTTTCATTTTGATGCTATAATCTTTAGACGCATCTTTAAACAAACAATTCAAGGATCAAACATATAAACAGTGAAACAAGTGACTGGTGAATTGCCAAAAGTATTTTGTAATTAAATCACGGGAAAAAGTAAAGGTGGAAATTGTGATCAAATTCTTCAAAAAATGTAGGATTTTATAGTACAGTAGATGATCAAATTATTAGATTTTTTTTTTTTTACTTTTACATATTTTTGATTTTCTTAAAAAGAAAAAAAAAGAATACTGGACAAAAATGGCCCAGGACTTCAGACATACAAAGAACATTTAACCCGTTAGTAGTCGCTAGTTGGTCGATTTGCCGCCCATCCTTCAGTGTTGCCAAATTTTTTTATTCAATAGCCACCAAAAATTTTTAGAAGTGGCATTTGATATACATAAAACGCGAATAAAATCGAAGGAACGTAGATCACATCACTTCTTAAAATTATTGGTGACAATTAAATAAAAAGTGTGCAATCTGTAATAGGTGGCGCTGTCTATAGCGACTACTAACGGGTTAAAAACTCGCATTTTTCTATTATCGATATAGTTCAGAGTGCAATTAAGGGACCAACCACAAATTCAAGAAGAACACAAATACTTTGGATGACCCTGTGTCATAAAAAGCTATAAATGACTTGCAATTTTAACACATTGTTGCACATATTATGTATAATATTTATATTGCTTGACTTCTACTATGCTTAATAGATCATCTTTATTATATATATATATATATATTTATATATATATATTGTTGAAATCACATAATTTGGGCAAATATAAATTTTTTTTCATAAATTATATATATATTTAAAAGTTTTTTGCTTATAACTAAAACGGATTTCCTTAAAACTTTACAAAATTTACAGTAAAATTGACAAAACATTAGAGAAACACTATTCTGAAACATAAAATTTCCACGTGTAATAGTCACTGAAATATGAGCATTTGTATTTTATATTAGTAATTATTATTTTACTATGCATGCACGAAAGATAAAAAATTTTTATGACATAGCTTGAAAGCTAGACATATTGGGCAACTTTTGTCAAAAGTTCATTTGAATAGATGGGGGTGGCCACTAGTCAGAGAAAGTCAGGGAATTTAAGTGAGTTTAGAAAAGTCATGGAATAGTCAGAGAATTTCATGTAAAGTCAGGAAATTTTGACAATTTTTGTGAAAATAAGCCATATTTGAAAGCTCGTTATTGTAAATTGTGAAATTATTTGCTAATTTCATGAAATTTTTGGAGGAAAAAACAGCGCAAGTCAAGGAAAAGTAAGGGAAAATGGTGAAAAATAGTTATGGAAAAGTCAGTGAATTTGAAAATTTTCTAATGTTGGTCACCCTGATAGAGTAAAAATTAAGTAAATTGTTGGCACAAGAATAAACTATATTTTAGGTATTTACTTGGAATTTCATAAGGGGTTTTACACATGCCGCATATTTAATTTGAAGATCCAATTTTTTTCAACCACGTTGCAAAAGGTCTTTTTTAGGAAAAACCCCTTGTAAGCTTGAAAAACTCTAATATATTTTTATTTATTTACTAAAGTTTGTGAGTTTATAAGGGTTTTTTTTACAAAAAAGAACTTTTGCAATGTGGTTGAAGTAATTGGATCTTCAAATTAAATATGTGGCATGGGAAAAACCCCTGATGAAATATCACCTCTGGAAAATACCTAAAATCTAGCTTGTTCTTTTTCTGGCAATTTGCTTAATTTTTACTCTATTCAAATAAACTTTTGACAAGAGTTGCCGAATATATCTAGCTTTTAACCTAGGTAATGGAAAATTTTCTATCTTTCGTGCATGTGCAGTAAAATAATATTTACTAATATAAAATATAAATGCTCATATCTCAGCGAATATTACGTGTGGGAATTTTATGTTTCAAAATAATGTTTCTCTAATGTTTTGTCATTTTTTTCTGTAAATTTTAGAAAAAAACTTTTCAAAAACTAAGCAAAAAACTTTTCAAAAAGAAAATTAATAATTTTTGAAAAAAAAAAAAATGTATATCTGTACAAAACATAAATATTATACATAGTATGTGTAACAATGTGTTAAAGTTACAAGTCATTTATAGCTTATTATGATATTGGGTGATCCAAAGGATCCTCCGATAATTTCTGATACTCCCCATCCCCTCCGATAAGAAAATTCTGGTTATGTCACTGAATTACATTTTCTTAAAAACGTCAGTTTTCCAGAATTTGAAGTCGCCAATTGATGCTAACTACTGTACTACCGGCACGAGAAGAACCCTGAGCAGGGTTGCTACCATAGAAGAAACCAAAAAGGAAAGGTGGGTTGAGTTTAACCACATGTACTAACTTGGCGCAGTTAGCGTTTAAATGGTCTTTTTTTTAAATTACTATTATTATTAAAACGTACTTGGTTTCATATAATGCAATGTTTGAAAGAGTTTTCAATATATATATATATATATATATATATATATATATAAGAAACTTTTAAAACGAATATTTATGTAAATGATATAAAATTTTAACGTTTAGAAAGAACAACAGGGGAATTATAAAGCAATGCGCAAAACTGCTGCAAAAAGAAATGCAAAACTTGAATATAGAAATAATTTAATAAATGAAATGAAATATAATCCCAAAAAGCACAGAGATCTTCAAACGTAAAACAGCAGCTTTCTCTGTTTTACGTTTTGTTATAATAATGTTTAATTTTATGTCAGTTTATATCATATACATATTCGCTTTAAAAGTTTCTTATATACATATATATGTGTGTGTGTGTGCGTAAATTATATATTTATGTATGTATGTGTAAAAGCAGCCGCAGAATATCGTATGCAGAAGACCGTTGATAAAAATTAGAATCCTTTTCATAATGTTTGTTTTACTGAGTGAATATTTTTATTTATTCTGTTAAAGTAAAAGTATTTTTTAAATAATTAATTATAGTATAAAAAAATACAGAAATGTTTAAAACTTCTGTATATATTTATATATTTAAATTTTTATCACTATTCAAAAATGCAGTTAGAAAATGTTTTCTCTATGAGAATCTTTTTACGACTACTGCATTTTTTCCAGCGAAAATTTATAGAGTGCAAAATTTGTCGTAGAGATTCTCTTTTCCATTTAAAATTTATTTTTTCTTGCAGGATTGGCAACAATTTTGAGATCGAAGGAACTTTCTTTTTATTAATATAGAAGTCCTGTATGACTTGCCTGATAACACATTTATCAAAATCATCAACTGTGCAGTTACGAAAATCTGGCCTTTTATTGCGTTTTCCCGGAGTCGATAAAATATCATGACTGCTTTCGTCTAATTCCGTAACTTCTCGTTTAATTCTTTTTATTGTCGATTCTGAAACACCTGTTGCTTCAGCTGCTCTTTTTGTAGCTTGAGTTATTGGGATTTTTAAAGATTTAGCAGAAGCTTCCTCTTTAAAAAAATTGGTTACATTCTTTAGAATTTCCCGTGCTTGAGAATGCAATGTTTTCCCTTTCTTAAAAGGTGATGTCATTATAAATGATAAATTATCTCAGAATCACAAACTCACAAGAACAATTAAAAATAAAATTTGTATATCAAACAAGCAAAAAAAGACAAAGAAAACTGAAAAAATAAGCGAGTACTTCTCAGACTAAAAAATGACAGTCTGACAGTAAAGAAAGCTTAAAGCAAACTGCAGATTTTTCTTTTATTTTTATTTCTTCCTTCCCTCATTTCTCGCCAAATGAATGACAAAAATAGCCGATAGCACCCTTCCTACCTAAAATAAAGTGGACACACCCGTTTCTATAGTGACCATCTCACCCCTCACGGGTCTTCTCCTGACAGTAGGTCACAACATCGTTCTACACCTTTCCTAGTGAATTTAAGCAGCTAATTTTTAGAGTATGAATTTCCTATAAGTTCTTCTAACATCTGTACCAATTTATCAAATTCTGTGAGTTTAGCCAAAGAACGTTTCCTTGTAAGAGTGGCAGAACTATTTTTTTTTTTTCTCTTTGCAGACAAATTTTCCCTAATTCATATTTGATATATTAACACATTATCAATTATATATGATTTATTAGCAGTGTTTTTCTATTAGCTTATTAATTTTGCAAAAACATGCAGAAGCATTTTGAGAAAACAAGGGCACCTGAGTAAACCATTTAATCCCTAAAACTTTCTTTTGAAATCCTTAAAATCCCCTTCCCCCCCCTAAAAAGGTTTTAATGATTGCTACACACCCTGATGCAGTATATATGTAGATACATCGAGAGAGGAAGGAGAGAACAGTGCAGCAGAAATGCCTACCAGTAAATTCTAAACATTGATATCAAAATTCTGAAAATTTACACTAGTTTTGCATTTCCTTGTTTATCTTCTAGCTTTTCTGAAAGTTTATGAAGGAGTGTCTGTTGACAAAAATAATCCCTTACCAACACATAAAAATGGAAATAAATCACTAAAGCTAATCCAAATCCCTTGCAACTACATCTGTTGCATGGGACAATAAGGAAAAAGGATAATGCTTGTGATTTCAGCTTAGTTTTTAAAATTGAATTTCTGTCATAAAATGATTCAAGTCATGAAATTACATTTTAAAAAAAATCCCGGCAAATTAGTAAATAAAAATTGTTTCTAAATGCTCCATCAGTATATTTTCGACAGTAGTAAAAATTTAGCTTTGAAATACTTGTAACTTGTCTTCTAGAAATTATCGTAATTAAATCTTTTTTTAAATAAGTAAAATTTTTACATGCTATAATTTTGATAAGTTAGTGTTACACTTCTCTGAGATGATAATGGTATGTTTGCATCATGAAAAATATTTTCAATAAATAATTTGTACTGGGTGAATTTACATAGGAAAATATAGAAGAAAGTTTTACAAAAATGTTGGAGGAAGGATTATTAATATAATCAATAATGTTACCTTACTTAAATCCTTACTAAGTCCGAGCTCCATTATATATTTCGGCTACCTAACGATGCCATCATCGGAAACACTCGGTAAAAATGATTTGAAGGTGCTAAATTTGGACGGCTTGTTTATCAATTGTAGTTTCTTCTTCGATTTCTTCACTTCTCTTGTTTTCTTTATATAGCTGTTGCCACTCGGGAGGAATTATGCTATGTTCGATATCATTGACAGTATTATTATTTTTTAGTATTTTGATAGCTTCTCTTTTGAGAGCATAATGGTGAGAGTTGTATGGGGCTATTTTCTGAAAATTAATGGAATCAATGTTAATTGGGTTAGCATTGTTAGTCCTTGAGAAAGCTGTGGAATGTCTATTGTATTTTAAGTTGGTTATATGTTCTGAAATACGGTCTTTTATTTTCCTTTTAGTCATTCCTATGTATGAGGCTTTATTTTTATTTTTATTTTGGTATTGGAAATCGATTTTATAAATGCCGGCTGTGTGTTTAAAATCTATGGAATCTTTTTCATTGCGAATTCGCTGGTAGATATTTTTGTTCGGTTTTATTGGAATGTTTATATTGTGTTTGGCGGCTTCATTTTTAATTTTTATGGCGGCTCCTTTTCAGTATGGGATCGCGGGGGTGAACAGTTGTTTAGATTTTTGAGCATTCGGAATACTGTTAAGAGCTTTTGCACGTTTTTTATAAAGTTTATCAACTATGGAGGGATTATAATTGGCTTTCTTGGCGATATAAAAATAATAAAAAATATCGCCAAGAAAGCCAATTATAATTCCTCCATAGTAGATAAACTTTATAAAAAACGTGCAAAAGCTCTTAACAGTATTCCGAATGCTCAAAAATCTAAACAACTGTTCACCCTCGCGATCCCATACTGCAAAGGAGCCGCCATAAAAATTAAAAATGAAGCCGCCAAACACAATATAAACATTCCAATAAAACCGAACAAAAATATCTACCAGCGAATTCGCAATGAAAAAGATTCCATAGATTTTAAACACACAGCCGGCATTTATAAAATCGATTTCCAATACCAAAATAAAAATAAAAATAAAGCCTCATATATAGGAATGACTAAAAGGAAAATAAAAGACCGTATTTCAGAACATATAACCGACTTAAAATACAATAGACATTGCACAGCTTTCTCAAGGACTAACAATACTAACCCAATTAACATTGATTCCATTAATTTTCATAAAATAGCCCCATACAACTCTCACCATTATGCTCTCAAAAGAGAAGCTATCGAAATACTAACCAATAATAATACTGTCAATGATATCGAACATAGCATAATTCCTCCCGAGTGGCAACAGCTATATAAAGAAAACAAGAGAAGTGAAGAAATCGAAGACGAAACTACAATTGATAAACAAGCCGTCCAAATTTAGCACCTTCAAATCATTTTTACCGAGTGTTTCTGATGATGGCACCGTTAGGTAGCTGAAATATATAATGGAGCTCTTAGTAAGGATTTAAGTAAGGTAACATTATTGATTATATAGAAGAAAGTTTTGTGATGACCACAACATACCTATCATTTCAAATTTATAGTAATAGTTTTCAAAAAATTTTAATCTACTGAATATTTTATTTCAGTGCATATGGATGCAATTTTCATAACTCTGTAATTTACAATAAAGACTTATGATGTCCACTATCCTATTAAGAGATAGTTTTTATTTATGTGATAGTTAAATAACAGAACAATAACGCAATGCATAATCTCTTTAGAGAAGTCAATACCTTATTGGCTGTAGGAAAGAAAAAGAGGTGACATTAGGGAATATATAAATTAAAAAATGAAAATTTTAAGAAGGATTGGATGTAGAACCATCTTGGATCTATGTTTCCTAGCAGTATAGCTGTGCTGACATTTGTAATTTTTAAATGAGGTTTATGAGCAGTATTTTAATAAAGGAATCTGTCATGTATGCTTTTGATGAATAAATAAAATTAAATAACCTGAAAACATTTATAAAAACTTTCTGGTATGAAATCTCTGTTAAAAATAATGGAGACTTGGCACCTATGTAGTAGAATCATTGTGGTCAAATTGTAATAAGCAGATTATTAATTAATTTTATAGCCAAATGAAACTGTACATTAAGGTGTGAATGAAGTCAATTAGTCTATGGGAAAAAATAATTATAAATATTGTCTGCCTGCGGATGATTGATCCCTTTTTGGCAAAGTGCCAGGACTATTCCACTCACTCGCTGGGAGGCACAGCAAAGGAAGAAGAAAGAGAGAGGGGAAATTTTTCTATTCTTGTTTCTTCTGTTATGTGTAGAATCGGAACAACGTTAGTATATCTCCACAACGATATTTGGCGATTTTTTGTTGGCGATTATGGCTAAATCATAAATGATAAAATCATAAATCCTAAATATAAAACATATAGGCTTCCATATTATATCGCAAACAGTCCAGAACGACATCGATATCGTTCAAAACGGCACCAAAGAAAAGTCGCCAAATTCAGCTGTGGGGATATACTAAAGTTATATCAATGGATCATACATCTGGTACAAGTTCTCGAACTAAACCTCTCCGTAGTGAATCGAAGCGTATTGTACATAATGTCATTAAGTTTTGCGATAAAGAAGCTTTAGAAGGAGAAGTTATTGTTTGAAGAATTTTAATTATTTCTTCAAGAATTTCGATAATAAATATCAAAATGAAAGTAAGTGTCAAATATTTAAAGCAACATCCAATTTAAATAGTGTCATTTTAAATAGTTTGTTCGTTCGGTGCAACTTGCACATAAGTCCAGTGAGGTACAACTTTCACATTAGTCCCTTTAGGTACAACTTGCACATTAGTCTCCTTTAAATATAGCGACCAGCGAAGCTGGCAAAGCGTTCGTTGATTCACTACCTTAATTGATTTCACATTCCGTCATTTTTGACGGTGTTATAGACTAGTTTGTAAATAATAATTGACATAATTTTTTAATTAGTGTTACACACTTCAAAAGTTATTACCTTAATGATTTCTTTTACTTTAATAGGTATTTCATTGTTGTAATTTTTATAAGGTACAAGTGTTTGTCATAAACATAAAAAGAATGGGTGGTGGGATAGTTTTATCTTTTAATGAGCTTTTTATTGTTTAGAGGGGGTTGGCTAAGGGATTAATCTTAGCACATTTTTTTTCCATGAGTAACAAAGTTGCCATTTTGGCAGGAAAGACACAAAAGCGGAACACCTTGGACAATTTTTCAAATTTTTCCATACATAAAAGGAACTAACTGAAAGTCCAGTTATACTAAATTGCTAGTTGCTGTTTAAATCTATGAAGATGTAAAATAATCTTATTCAAGGCTTATGAAATAGATAGATTCAAATATTTTAATATTTCTACACAAGCTTCATTAAAGGATTATCCTTTTAAATTAGTACTTAGGAGTGCAAATCATTTCTTATATTTAATTTCTTGAGATAGATTTATGACCACTAAAGAATAATTAAGAAAAATTCATTAGGACTCTTTCCTAATGAACTGGCATAGTCCTAAAAAAATCCTGAATAAAAATGAGTTAATTTATAAATAGTAAACATAAGGAAAAACTTTACATTAAAATTACTTAAAAATACCTAATTTTTACTTTCTTCTATATGTAGAGAAAGTATTGGATTCATGAAAATTTTCGAACTCCACTTTTTGATGGATTTTCACGTTTTGGGATGTCATGAACACGATTTGACTGTTTTTAGAAAATGTCTGTCTGTCTGTGTGTGTGTCATAAATTTTGTGGATGCCGAATGGAACCAAGAGTGAAAAAAATAGGCATTTTTAAGTAATTTTAAAGTGAGTTAATTTTTTTTTTTAATCTTTAAATTGTTTTTTTAATAGTATTTTGTGTCTCTTTCATTTTAAGATTGTATGTGAAAAACCATCTGGGATGTTTGCTAATGGCATTGTCCATGAATATGAAGGAAAGTTCAGTGAAAAACTTCCAGCATGCTGGCAGGAATTATTAAAGCAAAGTTATTACGTAGAAATAGAAGAATTAAAACTGTAAGTGAATCAGCATTTTATATATATATATATTTTTTTTTTTCAGGAGAATATATCATATAATTTAATATTATTAGTTGCACCTTTCTAACTTGGGTGATTGCTAATTAATATTTTTTCTTTTATAGTTCATACTTGTGGTCAGCAAACTCATTTGTCAAAAGAGCCAAATATTGGCAGTAAAAACGATCAAAATTTCTTTTGGGGGCCTTTAAAGGAAAAAAAAAAAAAAAAAAAAACCCATATTTTTACCAGGCAGTTTTAATTTACTACTTGCTTTTTGTTGTTGGGGGGTTTTCCTTGAAGCCTATAGCTGCTCGGGCTGTCGTCTCAATTGTTCCAAAGATTACAGGTTACAGGACTAGAATGGCACAAAGCTGTTAAAGACTTGACCAAAGCTTTGACTACTTAAGTAAAAAACCAAATATCATGATAATAATAATGATTTTATTTACCAAGAAAAGATATTTTCACTTATTAAAATAAGACTATGACAAAACAATTATTCAATGCTGACAATGACCTTGTATTTTTTTTTGCATTGTTTGGATAAGTTAGGTTTGTATGTTGTTGTTTTCAGGTTTTCATTAATAAGTTTTCTTTTGATAAGGCTCGTGCTTGAAACATTGTTTGTCTGTATATGTAGATGCAGAGGGAAAGAACAGAAGGTATTAGTTTATATATAACTAATTATAATATAATAATAATTGATTGTATAAATCAAGAATAATATTTTAGGTCCTGAAAGTAATATTTTTGAAGTGAAAACTTCTTTATGCGCATTGAGCACTTTTGGGTGAACAAAAATCATGAAACTCGCGTCATTGTCATCAAACACTTTCCATTTGAAGTGAAAACTTCTTTAGGTGCATTGAGCACTTTTGGGTGAACAAAAATCATGGAACTTGCATTGTCGTCAGCAGACACTTTGAAATTCTGCAGGTGCTCGTTACCATGACAACCCATTCACCCCGTCTGGTCGGGAAGAAACATTTTTTACCAATTGACATCACGTGGTTTTTCTACTAGGAATAAAAATTGCAAATTTCAAAATGCTTCAATTTTCTTCTAAATTCTTTCAAATTTTGTGTGCGCCATTAACAGCACAGGGGATAGTTGCAGTTCAAATTTCATTGATTTTGGAAAAAACTTACATTTTAATTGAAATGTATATGAAATTAAATTTTATTCTAATACGTGTATTTCAAATTCTAATTATGATTCAATTATTTTTAATACATCATTCGAAAGATATTTTAAAGTACTTTTATATTATCGAAAGTGGAATTTGAGATTTCAGCTGATTTACACATTTTGAGGTGTCCTGAATGGGTTTTCTTTTGTATCTCAGCTACTAATTAAAATTATTTCATAAGTAATACATCATTTAAAAGCTTTGTTGAGTTGGAATCGAACAGTAGCTTACAGAAATTTCTACCGCCAGATGGCGCTATAATATTTTAAAATTTCAATATTTCAATTTCTAATTATGATTAAATTATTTTTAATGTATCATTCAAAAGATATTTTTAAGTTCTTTTATATTATCAAAAGTGGAATTCGAAATTTCACCTGATTTACACGTTTTGAGGTGTCCTGAATGGGTTTTCTTTTGTATATCAGCTACTAATTAAAATAATTTCATAAGTACAGTTGAGGATCTATAATCTGCATACCCATAATTCGCAATTGTCTATAATCCACACTGACTTTGCAAATGTAAACAAAAGATTTTGCAGTAACGAAAATCCGATATTTTGGATGTATATGAGAAAATAGGATGTTAATTCATGCTGTAAATGTTGAAAAGTTCAACATACAATACAAGCATAAAAAATATAGAAGAGTCATCTACAGTGGAAAAACATGATAACACCTGGTCCTAACTATGTGTGTGAGTGGCACAGTAAAGACACAAGTTTTTAGAATAAATTACAATTTTTATTTATGGCTTTAAATATATATGTATATACTAGCAGGCTTTGCCCGCTTCGCTGGTCATTATATTGAAATGAATCCCCAAAACAGCATATCATTGATAATAATAAAATATCTTAAAAAAAAAAAAATCATTGAAATCCGTCAAAATCTAATTTTAAGTTGCCCAATGCCTTCGGCAGTCCCTTACCTGCTTTTTACTCCCCCTCCCTCGCGGTTACAGTTGAAAGTTTTACAAAATCTCATCAAAGTGCATATTTCGCACACTTAATTAACATTCACACACCAAAATTCGTCATTCTTAGGTAATTTGGACGGATTTAAGCTTCAAAATGTGGTTTTTGCCCCGCCCGCCCCAAGAGGAAGGAGGGGGGGGGGTCCCTTCTTCCAAAATCTTTTCCCTTCCCTCCCCCCTTAAAAATCCAAAATTCCAAAATCGCAGAAAATAATTTTTTTGTACTGAAGTCTGGTCTTTCCATCTGCAATTTCTTCACCGTTAAGTAATTTGGAGCCGAGTTAAGCCTTCTGCCCCCAAGGAGACGGGGGGGGGGGGGGGGGTATTTTGCAAAATTCCGTCTTAGTTGGGGGTCAGGCTCCGAAATCCAACCTGGTGACTAAAATTTGTGACCCTCTTTCCCACAGAATCGTCATGGCAGTGTTGAGTCAGTGAATCATTGAGTTTACTCTTTTATATGTACAGATTTGTTTATATTTTTTATGGACTACTTGGCTTAAGGTTGTTGTCACAAAAATAGAGTCCTTCGCGAAAAATGTCCTATCTAGTTCAGTATTAAAATTAAAAATATACCCAGGATTATCAACTAATAAAGCTCTTTAATACAGATCTGAATTAGCTTTCATTTTCTTATTATTTAATTTTGATAATGACGTTATGTTGTCATGTGCCTAAGCAAATTTAATATGTATTATTTTTTTTATTATTATTTGCGTGAAATATTCTTTGGCAACAATTAAAAATTAAAATAAATTATTTTAAAATTTTATTATAGAAGAAATATTTATATTATACAGAAGATTAATTAAAAATTTACATTTTTTCCGGTATAAATAGTAGCCTATGTCTTATTCCAGACTATTACCTATCTCTATACAAAATTTCATCCAGATCCATTTAGCCGTTGTGGTGTGATTGAGTAACAAACATCCATCCAAACTTTCGCATTTATAATATTAGTATAGATTATAGATATCATGTGCATGTGTTAGATTGAGTTATTTTGCTATCAAATTGACAAAATTTTAATTTTAAATTTCAAAACTCTGTCGTTCTTGGTGCTTATTGTATTTGGTGATCAAAAACGTAATACGAAAATATGTATGCCAGATGTATATTTTCGTAATATGCATTGTACGAAATATTGTTTCATATTATTCATTACTCTCTTAATATAAGTTGTTAAAATAACCATGATTTTTGAAAGGAATTAAATTATGTTCGCCAAATAATTTGTCGATATATATTTTTTTTTCTGCTAAGGATGACCGATATCAAATCTATTCCGCTGCAATATCGTATCTTATATCAGATACTTTATTTAGACATTTGGAAAGAAATTTGACTTCAAATTATGATAGAATATTTATCATTTTCCTTTTAATTAGTGTATTAGTTGGATATTTATTATGTAAATATCATCCTTTGAAATAAAATGTTTGTTTTTTCAATCGAATATAGAAGTTTGCCATTTTTTCCCCCTAGAGTTTTGATATTAAAAATTCAAATTTTGTCAATTTTACAACAAAAATAACTTAATCTAACGCATGGACATGATAACTAATACATATCTATACCTAAATATGGGGATTAAAATCGGGAAATAATTTTCCTCGATTTGTAATAATTTTTTACAAAAAATCCAATGGGCGTTTAACATAGGACATATTTTTCTTGAATCCACAAACGGCCAGTGACGTCATCACTTCGCTTGCGTATTAGCACTTTATCAATGTGTAAAAGAAATTTTTAATTAAAAATGACGTCAATTTTTGTGAGATGCATAATTTTTTTTTTATAATTTTTTATCGTTCACTTTTAGATAAATGTATTTATTTTCCTGTTGAAAAAAATAAATAAATTCGTTTTTTTTTTTTTTTTTTTTTTTTTTGGCAACAATTAAATTATGGATAAATTTAAATGGCTAATTTTTTGCTATTATTAGCTTACAAAATTGCTATTTTATGCATGAAAATCGCAAAAACAAATTTTTTTTTGGAATAAAAGGTAGCCAACTTTTTAAGTTAGGGTATAAGCTATCTCCATAACAAATTTCATCGAAATCCGTCGAACAGTTTTGGCGTGAAACTCAGTCAAATAAATTCACAGACATTCACATTTATATATATATATATAAGATAAACAGAAAAAAATTATAAATATATATTAATGAATCTGTTTAAATGCAAATTATGGAAAGATTCATACAAAAAATACACAAGTCAAAAATATTCATAATATCTGATAATTCAATGATACATTTGTATACTGGCAGATGAACACAAACCACATCTCTATAAGTGGTGTCTAAAGCTGCAGTTATTTAAAGATTAAAAAAAAAAAGTACTCGCAAATATTACTGGAGGATTTGAAGATTTTAAACAAATAATGAAGAAGAACATTTCCAAAGCTACCATATTACAATGCAGGATTCAGCTGATGTTGAGCACAGATTACACCTCTTTTAGACATACTTGAAGAAAAATATAAATTATTTCATTAATAGCATTTCAAAAAAACTATCGATGTTTTAGCTATCTAAGCAATTTTTAAACTATTAAATTAATCAAGAAAGATTCAACTTTTGAAATTCATTGCAAGCATCTTTAAACTATTATTACAACTGTTGGTTATTCATCATTACTATTACAAAAAGAAACGAACTGTTTCATTAACAGTTTAAATTAAAGAAAAAACTTAAAGAAACGAAATTATAATTGAAAAGAAAAAAAACGGAAGACGACCTGCGTCTGCAAAAAAAACATCGCGACAGGCTTGTCAACCACCGAGAGCACATACTAACATTCAACTCTATTTATAGTTTTTCCTTTTATGAAGATTTGCATATTCGCGGTGAATTGGTATGCGCCGTTGAATGATTACACGATACAACAATGCTACCTGCAACCGCTAACTGAGGCCATTGCAAAAATAGTGGCATGTCGCCGTAAGTGTGAATGAATCATTTGATTCATTCACGGAACACGCCGAAAACAAAACAAACAACGCTGTTAAACAGGTAAGTGTTTTTAAAGTGAATAAAAGAGGTATAAACTATTTCATTTATGTAATTAATAAAAATAAACCTTTTAATAAGTAATGATTAAACTTTTTAGCAATTAAGTTGATTAATATTTTTAATAAAACTTAAGTAATTAATAAAGGTTAAATTTCTAAGTATGACTCTAAAGTTATCTACCAAAGTAATGGCGTTGGAAAGTTTGGGAGCTGGAATATTTCCAACAATTCACATACTAAAATGAAAAAAAAAAAAAAAGTAAAATTTAATTTAGATATACATAATTAATTTTAAAAGGAAAAAAATATATATACTTTTACTGCCTTATACTTTTTTAGCGAATATGAACATAGTCTGAATAATATTCACTTAGTGATCCAATAAAACACATGCAAGTACAGTTTTCTAACTCCTGCCAGTAACAGCATTGCTTATTGGTTGAAAAAAAATGACATTCGTTGGTGGGATTGTGTATTTTCACAGATGTTTAAGGACCATTAGTGTAAATGTTCTTTTTAGGGTGGTATTTCAAAAATACACAAAACTATTTAAGGAAAAATTTATACCAGCATTTGTTTTGAAGATAAGATCTACAATGCAGTCATTAAAAACTGCATCAAGATAATCACATTGCAAGTATCTGGCTGCATACAGTCCAGAAGTAGGAGTACAGTTTTTTTTTTTTTAATGATTTACTCATTTAAGGGTTTAAATTGTACATTGCTTCTACTTCATTAAATAAGTTTTGTTTCATATATTTATTAGTATTACCTTCATTACATTATATAAAAACAAACAATTCTAATTCTAGCTTCATTAAATAAAGTTTATTGTTTTATGTACCTTATACTAATTCATATAGCGAGGAAATGTCATCATTGATCTATAATTTGCAAAAATCTATAATCCGCACAAGTTCTAGAACCAAGGTGTGCAGATTAAAGATCTTCAACTGTAATACATCATTAGAAAGCTTTGTTGATTTGGAATCGAACAGTAGATTACAGAAATTTCAACCGCCAGATGGCTCTATAATAATTTAAAATTTCAATATTTCAAATTCTAATTATGATTAAATTATTTCTAATACATCATTCAAAAGATATTTTAAAGTACTTTTATATTATCGAAAGTGGAATTAAAGATTTCACCTGATTTACATGTTTTGAGGTGTCCTGAATCGGTTTTCTTTTGTATCTCAGCTACTAATTAAAATAATTTCATAAGTAATCAATATTTTTACCTAATATAAGGCTTAGTTCATTTAATTTGGGTAGCTACAAATATTGTGCCGAATCATATAATACAGATCATAAACACTTCTTTGCAAACCAAAAATAATTCGAAAATAATAATCTAATAGCTCGACGATACAATTCATAAGTTATTTAGTTTTCACTTCTATCGACAGTCCCCAAAGACTGCTTTGATATATTTTTTTTTTCTTCATCAGATTTTTCAATGCAGACAACATTTTTATGAATAGTAATGATTTTAATTTACTTCATTTCATTCATACCACCATCAAGGTGTTCAAAAATTCATGTTCTTTATTTTTTAATGCTAATAATTGCATTTCAAAAGTGCCTTATTAGTTCAGCACTAAAAGATTTATATTTTAAAAGCCTACTTATTTACTCCATGGTCCATTCGACCGAGCACCCGGTCATCCTCAGAGAACATCTGTCGTGATCGATTTCTATCTTCTTTTTTCCTAGAGCATGGTGTACCATCTATCATCAAAAGGCTCATTGGCTTGTCGATCATTACAAGTATGCTCGTTGGCCTTAATTTCTATTGTTTTGCACATTATAGCATATTTATACAGTGATGCTGCTAGCCTTTAAAAATTCTGGGTCCCTGGGATCCATGAGTTCCAAAAACCTGGGTCCTTTTTTCAAAGAGTTGGGTCCCCACATAAAGGATTTTATATATTAAAGATATAAATTAAAATTTCATCATATTGTAAATGGAAAAACAACAACAACAACAAAAACAACAACAAAAAAAAAAAAACATGAATTATTAACCAGCTCTTTTTGAGATTGTCTTAATACTGATATTATGTAGGAGGTGACTGATGTTAAGAAACAACTGAAAACATTTAGCTTAATGTGCTCTGCAAAAAAAAAGAAAAAGAAAATGAGTAAGAGAAAATACAATATAATAGCTAGCTATTATTATTATTTTAAACTAAAAACATTTTCAAAAAGTCCCTGAAATTATCAGCATTAAAAGAACAAAATGAAAAAAATGTTTTTATCTTTTGAGGAATGCAGATTGATTACAAAATGTAGTTAAATGTTCCACTTCAAATACAGTGAAGATCCATTATCCAGCAATTGCGAGACCTACCTGATTCTGGTTATCAGACCTTTTTCGGATATCGACCTCTGTCGAAAAGGGAAACATGTCTGCAAAAGCTATCCCAGTGCCCCACCCTCCTTTAACCACAAAATAACTTACCAATAATAAACTATACTGATAACCTAAATAATGCATTAAAGAGAAAAGTAAAAAAAAGTGTACTTACTTATCTATAAAGGAAATTACTATAATAATAATAACGTTCTTTCATAAGCAAATTATTTTTGCTTAACACAGCAAATATATTATTTTTTTTTAATACTTTGGTTTTTCTTAATAATAAAGTTTCTTGAAATTAATACAAACATATGTTCTTGATTTTATTACATTTAAATATACCTTATTTAAAATTCTTATAAAAAGTTGAGCCTATATGTTTCGGCATCCCAGTTGGGGCCATCTTCAGAGCTCGAAAGGACAACTAAATCTGGGCGGTATGTTTACTTTCCTCTTCTTCTTCTCTCTTTCCTTCACTTCGCTTCGTTTGTCGAATCAGGTGCTGCCATTCTGGTGGAATTATACTGTGTTCAATGCCATTAACAGGATTGTTAGATGTTAAGATTTCAAGGGGTTGAAATAATTTTGATGTATGTGGTTATGGTAATAGACAAGCTAAACCTAATTTGTCATTCCTCTACCATCATTCGTTTGAATGTCATTTGGAAAGAATGACTTGTAACTGTAATGTTTGATTTAAAAAATATTTTAATATGTCGATAAAATTGTAAATTTATATATTTGTGTATTTACGCAGTGAATGTGGTAAAGTGCCAGATGGAGCTAATATTATTGTTCGTCCTACCAAAGAATTGTCATCTGGTAATCAGACACCATCCAGTACTTCTGTAAGTATTAAAAAATATCTGCCAACTGATACATTGTCATTTGTATTTGTACTGTTTTATAGATGAACTTAAAATTGTATTATTTAGTGCAAAATACAGTATATAATAGAGCAGGTATTTTTACTTTTTTCAGAAACATTCTAGTTTATTTTAAAGAAGGAGGTAAAATGAACCAACAGAACCAGAATCGTGTTGCCATAAGGCTAGGAAAATAGAAACTGATAATGGAGGCCACTCCTCCTGACATAGATACGTCCATGATCATTAGATTAAATACATGATCTAAAAGTAGTTATTTAACCACTTTTCATAGCACGGATACATCATACATAACCAATCAGTAGGAAGTCAAAAATCAGCTGTATAGATACACAATCTGAAGGTAGTTGTTTGCAATTTGTTGTTATAAGTTTCTGATGTTTGCCGGGAAAAAAACCACTTTAAAAAAAAAAAAAAAATGGGAGATAATCTGCAACAGAAGATAATCTGCACTAAAAATTTTTGAGGTTAGATAATCTGCGGATTATACACAGGAACATACAGTGATATACCTTATTCTAATGCATAACAAAGTTATCCATTTAGGAAATGTGTCATTCATTATTATTATTATTTACAAGAATGCACTAAAGATGCAGAATGCAATTTGGCTTGGCTGTGTATGGTTTGTTGTGTAATACTATTTCAAACAGAATTAAATCGTTATATGCTATTGAAATCTTCTTAAATGTATTATCTGAAGAAAATAGTGTTTGTAATATTAGTAGATTTTTTTGAAAGGCAATACAGAAGATATCAGGCACATCATTGACTATATTATACAAATTTTGGAAATTTATTTTTAATTATAATAACTTTTATATATGTATGAAATTTTAGTATACTATGTCATGCGTGTAAAGTCTAAAGTTTTACATCAGGATAATTCAAAATATACATTAATTTAAAACTCTAAAAAACTTCAGTTAATTATTACAAAAAAAAAAAAGAAAGAAAGAAAGAAAACTTTAAAATGACCTTACTTGAAGTTGTTTTGGACAAGAAGTTTTTTGTTTGGATCCCTGAGCCTCATTAGTTGTCCCCTTGATGCAGCTGTGTGTATTCACACGTACTGCTCTCTCCCTCTCTTAGAATTAACAGGTGATGCCAGTTTTGTTCAAATTCTCTGACTGGCTTATTCTGATTACAACCGTGCTGGTTTTTCCTAATATCAATTGTTTCTTTATTAATCGCATATTGTATTCCTGGTGTTTATAAAATCTATTTTGATATAAATTTCTTTATTTCAGTTAAAGCAATAATACTCTTGTTGTATTTTATGTTCAATTGATGTTCTTTAATTTGATCTTTTATTTTCCATTTTGTCATCCCTATGTAATAACAGGTTTTATTATCTTCTGTTTCATATTTTATTTCATAAATACCTGAAGTTTTATTTAAATTAAGTCCATCTTTGTTGGAATAGATTGGGGTTGGGTTTAATTGGAATATTTAATAAACTTATACAGTGAAACTTGAATAATTCGAACTTGTTTAATTTGAAATTCTGGATAATTCGAACTTTTTACTCGGTCCCTTAAATTTTGTATTAAAATAATGTTAAAAAATCGTGGATAATTCGAATTCTATTTTGGATAATTCGAATTTTTCATACGGTTACCTTTAAAATATTACTGTAAAATTTGTTCCCCAAATTTTTCTCAGTCTTTCAAAAGAAGGATAAGGAAATACAAGAAAAGCCCCTAGCTAGTGCACCAGAAGATATGGTGCATATACATGAATTTCGAGGTTTTTTTTTTTTTTTTTTTTTTTTTTTATTGAAAATCATGTCTAATGAAGAAGATTCTACTTTTGTATCAATTCATATGCTATGACACAAAGATTGTACTTAAAGAAGAAAAAAAAATATATATGACTATTTTAAAAAAAGTATTGAATAATTAAGCTCGTAAAAAATATTGATTTAATGGAGGGGGGGGGGATGTAGCAGTATTCTTAGATATAAAGTTTATGTGTTAAATATTTGATCGTAGAGTTTTAATTTTTTAATTTATCTTTTTTTTTTTTTTTTTTTTTTTTTACAAAATAGTATATGTAATTCGAATTTTTGGATATTTCGAATTTTTCTCTGGTCCCTTCAACTTTGAATTATCCAAGTTCTACTGTATATCCTATAAAAGAGTGTGTGTGGGGTTGGGGGGGGGCACACAAGTTTTAGATTACAACAATCGTTGCTAGGCAAAATTGTTTACTATAGATATGTACTTTTCTAAAGATTTTAGATTAAAAAATAATATATAAATATTATTTTTAACAGAAGATAATTACAAAAAATAAAATAAAAATCTGTCTTTCAGAATTTAATCCAATATCGGAGTGCAATTTTTGCTTAGACTGTTCCTTGTTATATATTTATAAAGTCTTAGATTCTGTAATAGTGTTCACATTAAAAAAAAAAAAAAAAAAAAAAGGGTGTATTTATCAAAAAGGAGACTTTTTTGTAAGGAAAAAGGCACATATTGACAGACGAAAGGGCACTTTCTTCATCACTCAGTAGAAATGGTTTATAAAATGTACAATCCACGAAATAAATAAATAAAAGTAAAAAGAAAACACCCCACCTCCCATATTACCCAATTAAGAGAGAAGTGCAACAGGTACCATTCTTCTTGGATTTATGTCTATTTTAATTTAATTATTATGAAAAATGAAAACTTAGGTGCCATTTACAAATATAAATATGCAGCAATGTTAAAATTTTCATTTCCAACAAATACACAGGGCCCACCAGCGGCCGAGCGGTTCTGCGCTCAAAGCTGGTAGATGGGAGGTGCCGGGTTCGATCCCAGGTCGCGCTCATCGACCTAGCCGTTCGGAGTTTTCCGTGGTTTCCTCCGAAACTCGCGTAAATACGGGCTAGGACCCCTTAGAAAGACCTCCACGGAGGGCATTCCCCCTCTAGGCCTAGGACACATCCGGAGTCAATCGGCCTTAAAATCCTACAACCAACCAACCAACAAATACACAATTTTGATTTTATAGATTCTAGAGAAAACTTTGCCATTGGATACTAAATTTGAAGCCATTCATTCAATAAGCTTAGCAATTGTACTTATTAGAACTTTTGAGTTTTTTAATGTTAAATTCATTTTTCAATCTTAAATTTGGTCTTCTAATGGCAATTGTTTTTTAGGTGTACCTCAAAATCTACTTGACCAAAAGAGCTGAAATTTCATAAAAGTATAATTAAAATAATTAGGAGCCGATTTGTGGTAAAATAATTGTAATTATTAACAATTCAAGAATTTTTACTTTAAAAATTTCAAAATACTTATTTTTTACTTATACTTTATTTAAAATTTTATAAATTGAAATCTACAAATATTTTAAAGTTATTGAAAATTTTAATATGTAGATGCCATAAGCATTTTTTCCATAAATAATTAAATTACATATAAATGTATAAGAAATGGTAGATATCTATTGTGCCTCTTTTCAATATTTACTCAATAAGATAGATAAGGGTTTTTTTCTTTTTTTTTTTTTTTTTTTTTTTTTTTAAGGTCTATAAATTATAAAAAAAAAAAAAAAAAAAAAACTGGAGTGACTTCACTCGACTTTCTGAACAGTTGTATAAATAAAGTAAGAAATGTCATTAAACAAAAGAGAAAATTATAATGTACATAAGTATTTTTCTTTATGTAGTATGTTCTTTAAATTAAAGCTATTACCATTCAAATATTTTGAGCATAGATCATGATGATAAAGAAATTTTTGTTGTGTCCCTGTAAAAATCTATACTCACTAAAATCTATATAGTTCGATGTTCACCTTTCACAATTATAAATTTTCAGCTTAATCGAATGAGGCGTTCTGACGCTATATTATTTTAAATAATTTGAGCTCATAAGCCACAATGATAAAGAATTTTTATTTGTGTCACTGTAAAAAGACTATAAGTGCTATATTTCTATAAAATTGATACACTCGTTTTAAGGTGATCTATAACATGCATATAAATTTTCAGCTCAATCGGATATTGCATTTAGACACTATCGAACTTTAACAAATTTGAACCCATAGGGCATAATGATAAAGAATTTATCATTGTGTCCCTGTAAAAAGAAACTATAGGTGCTAGATTCACCAAAATCAGTGTAGTTTGTGCAATGGTGATCTATAACATGTCTATAACTTTTCAGCTCAATCAAATAAGACGTTTAGATGCTATCGAACTTAAAAAAAATTGTATCCTTAGACCATAATAATGATAAAGAAATTTTCATTGTGTCCTGTAAAAATCTATAAGTGCTAGACTTACTGAGATTTATACAACTTGTGCGATGGTGTCCTCTAATATGTATGTAAATCTTCAACTCAGTCGGACGAGGCATTTAGATGCTATCACATTTTAAATAATTTGAGCCCATAAAGCACAATGAATAAAAAAAAATTTTTTGTGTGACAGTGATTTATAACATGTACAACGTCAACGATTGGTGATGATACTTCCTGCAGAAATCTTGTGATTTCCGATCTTTCTGTATATGCAGTATAAACGTCAGTATTCTTTTTAAACTTGCTTTATTAAATTGTAGAATTGTTCAATATCATACTCTACTCATTAATTTTTGTTATTGCTTCTTTGAATATATACAAGATTTTGCATCAATTTCAAAGTTTGATGCTCTTCACACATTTCCGTTTGAGAACCAGTCTTTTTGTAAATGGATTGGATCTCTAGTACTGTAGAAGAAGTTAGATCTGAAAGTACCGCATACAAAATGTCAGTTATATTTATACAAAAGTCTGTTAGGGAACTGTTGAAGAAAATACTTGTGTGTGTGCTTATTAAGTTACTTAAATACGCAGTTTCAATTCTAGTATCAGAAGTTTTCTGGGAAAATTGGGGTTCAGACATTGAGATAGTAAGCAAAATGCAATTAAATTGTACAGTGTGCAGTGATGAACAAACTGTAACTGTTGGTAATAGAAAGTTTATACTTCTTAATGTCCCTCCATCTGGTTACACAGGAACTAGAAAATTTTAGATTAATTTCAGTATTTAGAATCCCGTACTGCAAACATTTTATTAGAATCAGTGCGAACAAAATCATGGACAAAAATATTTCTTGATATGAAGGATAATGGTTAATGCCTACCCTTTATCTAGCTATATGTAATTAAAATATCATAACTACAATGCTTTGAACATATCTAACAGATTAATAGCATTAGGTAAATGGAAACATGTGATAAAAATGTTTAATAATTCAGGATTTTTTTTTTTTTTTTTATGTAACTTATTGTGAAATTATTCTGCAGATTATTTTCTAATGCCTCAATAGCTGTCGCAGATTGTCACAAAAAAATCTGCCAAGATGACTTGCCATCATAGGTGGATAGTTTAATTGATTCTTGATTCTCTTCTTTCATCTTCCTGGAGCATCTATGCTAACTTTTCTTCAAGACTCTTGATCTTCATTTGCAATTCATTTCCTAACCTTTCTTCAAACTTCTGCTCAAATTTTCCTATCACTTTCCTGTTGCACTCTTCTTCCACTCCTCTCTCAAGATGTTCCTCTATTCTCTTAAGTTTGCTTTCTGTCTCTTCACACCTTCCTTTCAGCGCTTGATCAACTTTTTTTTTTACTTTAAAGCTCTCTTCTATCTTCATAGCACTGTCTTCTATCTTCATAACTTTAACTTCCATTCCACCCATTTTATTTTCCATAACTGATAATTTAATGTTACTTGTTTCACTCTCAAAAGTTGTTTATATCGTCTTGATTAGATTTAATTTCTTTACCCAAAACTGTCTTCCATTTGTTTCATTTCTTCAGTCAGTCTGGTTTCCATCTTTTCCTGTATTGCTTTCATTTGCTTCATTTCTTCAGTCAATCCTATTTTTATCTTTTCCTGTACTGCTTTCATTTCTTTCTGACTAGTTTCCATACTGTCTTTCGCTTCACTCATTTGGGCAGCTAACCCTTCGAGAAGTTTTTTGATTTCTTGCTCCATACCTCTAGTTATCACCATTCAACAGACAGTCCCACTTCTGTCACCAGAATTGTTGTATACTTGGGGGTTTGTGAATTGTCTGTTAATGAAAGGCGAATCTTGCAGAGGCGCTTTTAAAGATTTATTTACAGAAAATTTTAGAAGAAGATTTAGTCAGTAAACCAATTATCAACTTCAATTTCACCAGAAAACACAGCTTAAATAACTAATATCAAATTCACAACATAAACTGTAGCATAGCATTAACACACAGCAATAAGCTGTAATCAAAGAGGTTCAGTGCTCTTTACATAACAATCAATACCTTGGCGAAAACTGACTGACTTGGCTCTGATGCAATTCTTGATATATCCCCATAGAAAATTGAGAATGTTGCAGTAATTTTTCAGGAAATGGAGTTAGAGCTTACAAGGAAACATTCAAAAGGTGTCATTTTCAAAAAGTATTGAAAACAATATATGTGATTCTACTCTTCATAAAACACCAGAAAATGAAAACATTATCGGCTGAAAATAATTACAGTGACCACAAAAAATTATCAAAAATAAGAATATTTGGCGATTTCACACTGCTAGGCAATTGATTTTGAGTACTAGGAGGAAAAGCAGAGCAAGGTTCTGTTCGTACACAGCAATATCGGTACTAGCAAACGTATAACCTAACAGTGCTAAATCGCCAAATATGCTTAATTTTGATAATTTTTTGTGGTCGCTGTAATTCATTTCAGCCGATAATTTTTTCCTTTTCTGGTGTTTTATGAAGAGTAGAATCACATATATTTTTTTCAATACTTTTTGTAGATGACACATTTTGAATGTTTCCTTGTTAGATATTTGAGATATCGATAATAAGGATTTTCTCACCAAGGTTACCTAAAAACTTTGTATTTTCCATTTTATATCCATAACCATGTCTCTTTCAGTACATTTATAAAAAAAAAAAAAAAAAATGAAATAATAAAATACAATAAAAAAGGTGGCGGTTGGGTGGGCAGATGTGTGATTATGGAGGATGGGTGGTGTAGTTTGGCTGGATGGTTGGGTGCGAATATGAAATTATAAATATATTTAAAAAAAAATGCAGAAGGCATGTTGCATTTACTTTGTAATAATATGCATACTTTTTTCCTTTAAATATTAAATTTCTTCATTGTTGAGTTGTCAACTATTCTTAAAAATCTAATCATACTCTTACACACATAGTAATCAATCAATAAATATCCATGTTGCTGTATAGTTTCATTATTCTTTATCAGCTATGAACCAATAAACCTTGAACTTTGATTGTTTTACTCCATGAACAACTAAACCCCTGAATTATTTTACTTTTTTAAATCCATATGACTCCTAATGTATCATCCTGTAAGTATTGTTTGTTTATTATGGTTGTTTTTTGTTAGATTCTCTATTATTTTGTACTTAATTGATTATTCCACTTTAAATTTCACTTTAATTATTTTCATGTATGATAGGGAGCCCACTAGTGATTTGCTATTATAGCCGCTAGTGAACGAAACCGTACATTAATGATCAAGGGTGAAAAAGGTCTCTCCTGACGAATTTTTTTCACCTTTCGGAACTTCTCCTACTTGAAAAATATTCATTCTTATTGGTCTATGTGGTTTGAGTGATCTTGTACCTGTTGCTTGGCTTTTACTACGTTTAATAATATTATTAAAATATAATATTATTAATATTTAATAATATTATATATATATATATATATTTCCCCTACACTTTATAATTGTAAATATAAAAACAAATATTTCATATGGTTTCAGTTCATATCACTTCTCTTTTTAATTATTTGTTTCTTTTTGATGATTTTTCATAGTAATGTTAAATTTTTCAAGACATTAAAATAAATTAATAAATATTTGATATTATGAGCTTACCATTTATAATTGTTTTACTGGGGCACACAAAAGAATTTGATTTACATCACAATTTATTAAATGACATACAATTTCGGGAGAAATATTCAAATGCCGTATTATGATTTTCCTTTGGGTTTGTTTAGCAACTTCTCTTATTTAAATTTATTCAGATTAAGTAAGATTAATATTGAAATAAATAAATCAAAATATAAATATTTAAAATGAGAGGTATGTTACAAAATTACTACAAAGCATAATGAAGTTGGATAATAGAAATAAATCACAAATACTCAAATAAATCTCTGCTTTTGTGCCATTCTAATTAAAAAGTATTTTGTGGATTAAGTCTTACTGGCCATTTGCCAAAATTCTACACAACCTGTAATTTATCATTATGTATGTGTATTTTTCTTATAGAATTTGTAACACTTTCTCTATAAAATTTTCTACTTTCTTTTTTGCTTTGTTTTTTAGAGCAAACCGGAGTATACAACTGGAGATTTTGATGCTAAAACTCTGAAAAAGAACTTGGTCAATATATCATATTATAAAATCCCAGAATTTGTAATCCCACATGGCAATGTTTGGGATGTTTTTATCACTTATGCTGGTGGTTGGATTTCAGCTCGTCTTCTGGATTATTATGTAAGATATTTTACTTTTTAATAAAATTTATTTTATTAATTTTTTTCATATTCAACTGCTCATTTTAAATTTAAGACTAATAAGAAAAAAAAAAATTCTTTCCTTATTATTCAAGGATGAATTTCTTGCTCTCTCCAAAGAAATGAGTCAATTTTATGAAAATTCTGCTTACCCAGTACATGAAGTTTTTGAAACCCAGATTTATGCGGCATATCTAGATGATAATCCTAGTATTTGGCACCGTGTTGTTGCTGAAGAAATAAAAGAAGATGGGCAGGTATGTTTCATTTAGTATTTGCTGGTCTAAGTCTAAAAATTCTGAAGTATTTTTTTTTTTTTTTTTAAGATTTAATATTATTTTTCAGATATGTATAAAATTTAATAATTTTATGCATATCTGAAATATTGATATTTTGAAATATTTCATCATAATAAAATATTTGGTGTAATAAAATATTATACCAAAATATTTTGGTATAATAAAATTATTTGGTGTAATAAAATATTTTGGTATTTGTTAACATATAAACTAAAACTACAATAAGGAGAAGAAAAAAAAACCCTATTATGTGCTACTGTATTGTTTTGTATTCGCTTGTTAGCTGGTTACCTTCATAAAAATGCCAGATTACTGGCAGGGCCAAAGAACTGAAGTACCGGATTATTGAAACAGAGTATTGTAAAAGTAAAAAAAAAAGATTACATATCATGTAATACTTATACATCCAAAATACTTAAATATTGACTTAAAATTTGTGTCACATATGTAATTTTTTTTTTTTTTTTACATTTTTGGCTTTTTTACTAAATTTATCCTTGTGTGCAAATAAAAAATGTTTCAAATTTCAGTGCAAAATTTTAGTTGATGTTTTTGTTGCTTTTTAGATTTTTCAAGTTTCTTTTCAGTTTGCTGGTTTATTTCAGAGGGTTAAATCAAAGCTATAAATGACTTTGAACTTTAACACATAATGTGATTTCACTTACTATGTACATTTTTTTTTTCTTTTTTGTGGGAATTCCACAATTACTTAGACAGATAGTTTTTTTTTTTGGCACTGTTTTTGTATATAACAAGAATAGATTTCAAAAAAATTTTACAAAACAAAAACTGATTGATCTGGACGTGGCATGCCATAGTACAGGTGGAGAAGATGCTAGTGAAGGCAGTGTGGAACCCAAGCCAAAGTTTTTGCCAGATTTCAATGGCATTTTTCCTTCAAAGTATATATTTTTTAAGATTTAGGAGGGAAAAATAGTGATTATAAGTGCTTCAGTTTTTAAGTGGTATTAAAATGTGATTTGTTTAAATATTGTCATCAGCGAAGTGAGCTAAGCCTACTAGTTATACATATTATAATAAGTTATTTAAATGGATTAATTTTTATATTTTCCTTATACGTGTCAAATTTTCAGCTGCTTTTCAATATTTCATTATAATAAATGTTTGATTGACAGAGCATTAGACAAATGTTTTTATGATCTTGAATTATGACATTAAGGCTTTTTCTGGGCAGAAAAGGTTGTTTTGAGGAATAATCAGTTTATATTTTAAAAACTAAGTCATTTGTCAAGTAGAACAAATAAAATTGACTATTATTATTTGTCAAGTAGAGCAAAATAAAATTAACTATTATTATTTTTCTCATTTTATGGTAAAAATTTTAAATAAAATAATAAGTCTTCATACTATGCTTTTAATCTGTGTTTTGCATAAACCTGTTGTTCATTGTTTTAATTTAATTTAAAAATTGTGAATGGCACACAAATTATGAATAAAAATTTATATACTTCTATTTTAAATTTTAGATATCATGTTATTTTGTGGATGAAGGTGACTTTTCTTACGTCAGGAAAGAAAATTTGCAAGAAATAAATCCGAAATTTTTGAACTTGCCATACCAGGTATTCATCATATAATTTTTACTTTTATTAAAAAAGAAAAAAAAAAAAGTTAAAATTCAATTGCAATTTTTTACTCTTACATAATTTTAAGGCATTTATTTAATTTTAGGCTATTCACCTTACTCTTGCAAATGCTGATGAAAAATATCTTAAAAATGAAGTTTTAGAAAATGTTCTGCTGGGGCAAACTCTCATTGCTGAAATTAAAAAGTACACATTATTTAATTTATTACATTGCTTTTTTAGCTTTTACTACAGTTTGGTTTACTTTCTTTTGGAATTTTTTAGTGTAACTGAATTTCATTACTAACTTCATTAAATGATAATATGTTACTATATAAATATGTTACTAACTTCATTAAATGATTTAGTGTTTAAACTTTTATTAGTTTTTTTTTTTTTATTATTAATGCAAATAAACTGCAATTAGGGTAAGTGCACCAATGATTGACACTTTTAGAGCAATCTCTGATGTTTTTAATGTTCTAGTCATCAGAAAATAATTTTAGAAATCTTAAGTTAGTACATATGGTATGAAAGGCATCCAGAACCACATATATGTTAAAATATATACATTTGATAACAATTAATTTTGATATGAATTTTTATTTGACACCCACTCAATGTTCCACCAATTGACACTGCCAGTTTTTTCCTTTGTCAGTAATCGGCACCCTATGTTCCAGTGTTTGACACTGCTAGTTATTCATTTTACTAGTTATTAGCACCCTATGCTCCAGTGTTTGACATAAAATGTTAAAATTCTTATATGTAAAATATATGATTTTCTTATTTTTCTTATTTATTAATTATTTCTGGATAGATGTCAATTACTGGAGTATGCCAATCACTGCAGCACCTACCCTATATGTCCAATATTAAAACAAAAAATACTTTTGCAACACAGTAATAGAAAGTGAAATGTAGTTATACTCTTAAATGAATATATATTTAATTAGTTTGTCGAACCTGAACATTTATATTCTTCAGAGATATGCTTCTTAAAAAGAGAAGAAAGACACAACATTTTTTACAAGATTGTCAATATTTTAAAAGGAGTAAAATTAAAATGAATAAGTGAATACTAGAACATTATCAAATTTAGCAAAATAACCATGGTCAAAAATAAACAAAAAAAAAAAAAAAATTTTTTAATGCAGGAAAACTTGCAAGCTATGTAAATAATAGTTACACACAAAAATGAGAGATTGGAGGTTTCTAACTAATCCAATTATTTACATGTGACGAAAACAATGCAGCTTTCATCTTGACACCAGGTGGCACAAAATACTCATTCCGAGCCGAAATGAAAGAAAAGAAAATCGCAGTGTCTCAGTAACGTCAGAAGATGTCCCAGGCTCAGAGGCAAAAGTTATTTTATAAAGATTTATAAAATAAAATACTTAAAACAAGTACAATTGAGCCTTGTTAACCTGAATTTCAAGGGGAAGGGGAATTGTTCATTTTATCAGTATTTTGTGCTATCAGTAACTAATTTTCATATAACTAATCTTCATTTCGACAGGGATTGTGAAAACAATTCATGTTAAGTGTGTTCACGTTAATGAGGTTCAACTGTAATTAATTATCTTTAAAGATTTAATTTTGATTCTCCCTTCATTGGCCAAATACACACTGTTTAGCAATTTCAGACAATCTCCAAGGCTTTCACCAATATATTCAAACGTGAAGATGTCACATAAACTGAAGTGTGATGTTTTAGAACTAATGAAATGCATTTTAAGTGAACTGAGGATGAAATAATATAAATAAATAAAATAAAAATATAACTATAAAATGTACTATAAAAGTGTTAAAGCGTTAATCACTGATTTTTTTTAAAGAAATGCTTGCTTTTAAAACCCATTGCATATTTTATGAATTAAAGTGTATAATATTTTTTGTAGGTGGCATGCTCTTCCAGAATTCTTTCCTGATATCCCTGGTATTCATAGAACTATGTACCATGTCATTTTATATGATACTTCAGATTCATCCGGTGAAGATGTAAATTTAAATGAGTTACTTAGAAAGTCTGCATATGAAACAATTGCTGAATCTCTTGATTGCAAGTTACCAAAAGTAAAGATATATAATTTAAAAAAAATTTGCCATTAATAACGCATTGCTATTTCTTATTTCTTTTACAGTGCTTTAAATGAAATCTACTTTTTTTGCAGGTTAATACCTCATCTTGTGCATACTTAACTCATGTAACTGAGACAGGTCAAGTGTATCTGAGGTTAACTAATCCTCTGTATTGCTGGATTGAACTGGAACTTGAGAAACTTTCACCTATTTTTGAAGTATGACATACATTTTGAAAAATCTGCAATCCGCGTTTGTAATGATCGATAGATGGCGCTTTTTCAGCTTTTGTTGTTAGTAAATATAATAGCCACGTGTATTTATTATTGTTCTTTTTGTTATTCTACTTAATATTCGTACTATAACTTCTCCGCCATTACATCATGGAAAATTGATTGCTTTTGGAAAAAAATATTTCAGTTTATTCAAAGTTCAATCGGAAGTAGATTTTTAAATGAAGTTGAACAAATATTAGTTTCAAATCATCTGATTAATTCTTTACTTCCATTAGCCGAAGCAACTGAAATTTTAAATTTGTCATTTGGAAATAAATGGAAGCTTAATTCTGGATTTCTTGATCCTTTGGAGTTACGCTGTAGCACACAACAGTATGTGTTATCTTTTTTAGCAGATTTATTCATTTTTATTCAATAAATATATGTGAAACTAAACATCAGTAAGCAATGGCGACTTAATGAAATTCGAATTAAAGCATATTAATTTTAATTTCACCTTAGCCCACTAGAGGGCGAGCATTTCATTATAATCACGAATTGTGTAAAATTGTTAATATTTATTGCACACAATTTTTTCTTAATTTTTGAAACAGTTTTTGATATATATATCCATTTTGAGGTTCCCTGGATAAAAAAAAAAAGGGGGGGGGGGTTAGAAGTTGGTGAAAACTAAATGAAAATTACTAATTCATCTAAAAATCATACAAAGCTTTTTTAAATCATAAAATAAGGTAAATTTTCGTTGTCATACAGTTGGTAAGTTATTCTAAAAGGAAGTAAAAATGTTACCTACTAATTGTATTAAATTAAAAATTTAAAAATCTGGAAATTGAATTAATAATTTTTAACTAAGTATGTGAGTTGTGAACATCATTTGTACAAAAATATGCTTTAAGTGTTAGTTTATTGTCTAATGCTCATGTTCTTAACAAAAAAAAAAAAATGTTCCTTTATTCATTGCTTTTGTGTTAATGTTTACTATAATAATTTGGGTACTATGGGTATGACTCACAGTTATACATCTGCTTTCTTATGATCACTTTAAATTCACATGATCAGCAAATCAGCTTCCTGCATGCAGTCTTGGTGCATTGTTTATTTGTTCCAGAGAAAATGATAAAGAATATTTTCTGCCTTGAGGGTCTCTTAAATGTTTATTTATTTTATATTACTTTTTTAAATTAAAATCACAACAAATATTTCTCTATGTTTGCTTCACATACAAGTGTAAACGAAATAAAATTCGAAATTTCATTAACGTAAAAGCAAGGATTGAAATTCATTGAAAATAAAAGGTATCTTCAAAAAATAAATAAATAAATAAATAAATAAAAATTGAAATTAAATTGAGAATTAATGTAAATTTCGAGAACGTAAAGGTGAGGTTCTATACTGTATTTCTTTTATTTGTGTATTAATAATATAGTCAGTATAGATATAGCAAATTCTTTCCAATTTTCATACAATTTCTACAAAAGATCTATTCAAGAGGGGAAGACAAAAAAAAAAAAAAAAAAAAAAAAAAAAAAAGTGTTTTTTTTTTTTTTTTTCTGGCAAGTAACTGTGGATAAAGATATGAATATTCTGAAAGGACTTATAAATGTAAAAGACATATAAAAAGTGTTTTACTGTAGTATGCACTGTGGTAGAAATGTATGGAAAAACACACACATATATATATATATATATATATATATATATATATATATAGGGGAGAGTCGGGAGGGATGGGACACCTAAAATTATTCTTAAAATAAACATTGTTTTTAAATTTTTGACCCTTCTACCAAGTGAAGTAACTACAGCCCCATATTTGTTGCTATGTATCATTTTAATTAGAGAACTCTGTAAGTTTATGTAACAAAAAAACTATTTTAAAACACCAAAAGTAAACAATTGCTTAATTTTCAAGGCAAGTTTTCAACATCACTCACTGATGTTGGCATAATTACTTTTTATATTTTATATATCTAATAATATAATTTTTATGAATTAGTAGCTAAATTAAGCCTAAAAGTAGCATGTGTCTAATAATAAATTATTTTTTTGAAAAATAATGAAAAGGGAGGTATGGGACAGAGCAGCTCAAGGAGGGATGGGACATGTAAAAAAAGGAAGAAGAATGAAGATTCTGATCTCCTTAAACAGAAAATATCGAGGCGAATAGATGGAAGAAAAAATGCACAAAACAAATTCAAAATCATGGAAAATAATTGGTGTGGCACTCACACAACTTTTGTTTACCCTTTTAACTTTTAAAAATACTTTATTTACCATACATGTATGAGGAATTAATTTTCATTCCTGAGCAATTTTCCTGGACATGGTAAAATATACAAAAGAAATTACACTCACCAATTACAGTTAGGATTTCTTGGTAATATTTGTTCTTGAGATATGACACAGACTAACCACTAAAAACCTAATTAATAATCAGGGAACCACAAAACATGTAAATATAACAAAAAATTTTAATTTTGAATATTTGAACTAAAAAACAGTACTTTCTCTGCTAGAAGTAAAAAAAAAAAAGAGATGAACTGATTGAGCATTTGAAAATTTTTATTTAAGTGGTACATTATACTCTAATGTTGGATAAAATAGATGCTATTAGTAACTAATTAACCTTACATACATCGTGTCCCACTGTCTTTGTCATTTTTCATAGTATGTCTATATTATGTATTTATTTTAACTTTATAAACATGTCCCATTCCTCCCTCATATAAGGGAGAGATGGGACATTTTTATGACTATGTTAATTGGCTTATAAAATTAATATTTTAATAATTACCATCAAATTTATATTTTTAAAAGATGTTGAAATGTTTCAATTTGTTTCTCTGAAACTTACAGTGTTGTACCAGTAAAAGTAAATTTGTAAAAAATATTTTGTCAAAACTGTCCCATCCCTCCCTACTCTCTTCTATGTATATGAGATAGAGAATTAAGCAGGGTTCACCTATGCCAACTAGTTGCATGATGAAGGGTTGTGCTTAATTATTTCCTCAAGTTTCCGAAACAACTATTGTGTGTCTTTCAACACCAGTTTTTCAAGGATTTTATTACAAATTATTAAAATTCTGTCTTGCATAATTTATATAATTAAATTGATTGATTTTTCCCCCCCTTTGTGTGAATTAATATTAATAAAACAAAAATATATTTAAAAATAAAACTTGTGTTTATAGCTTAAAATGAGAGTGTTTGCTGTTTTTTGCAAAATAAAAAAATAAATAACATTTTAATATATGCAATAAAAATATGTATAAAGCCTGCACTTGTATGTATTTGTGTACCATTTTATATTTTTGGACCAATAAATTTTGATTATGGCCTTGAATCTAGTCATTGCTATTTATAAATAGAAATCTTTTTATTTCAGACAGTAGGAGAATATGATTAATTAAAATTAATACATCATTATATTAAATTAGAGATGGATAAAATTTGTAAATTAGAAGTTATATTGAAATATCTCAAATTGCTAGGTAGTTTGTCTTTTAAATATGAAATTAAGATGCATTATCTGATCCCAGGAAAAACTTGAATGGATTTAAACTTTGGAAATGCTTTTTTTTTCCCTCTCTGTTACAACTGGCTTGATTACTGCCTTGAATCTAGTCGTTGCTATTTATAAATAGTAATCTTTTTATTTCAGACAGTAGTCTTCTGATTTTTAATTAATTTTTCCAACTTTTAAAAATGCTGCAGATATTGTTTGTTTTAAAAAAAAAGTAACTCAATTAACGATTAGTAATAGAATGCTCCACAGAATCCTTCCAATTCCCAATCTTTTATCCAGAACATAAATATCAATTTAAAACATACAACCTTATTAATTCTTCATGTCAACTTGTTGACTAGTTTCGCATGGGGCGCCCCAGCTTGTTCTCTGGTGATACGGTGTTCGTAGTTCAACGAAACTGACGTTTCACCCCATCTTCCTCTCTTTTAAAGACTCGGCGCCACTGCCGGTCAAGTAGTGCCCCATTGTTGCCATTGCTGTTATTAAAATTAGACAATATTTCAATAGATGCCCTAACTGCAGCATTAATTGCCTATCTTTCTCACCTGCTCAAATTTAATAATATCATAATAAGCTCTAAAATTTCAATTAACAGTTGCCATTTTGTTTATATTATAAACGATCTTTCCCATCCAACGTCTTTGTTTACCAATGCTATACTGTTTCAATTTCCATAACGATGTTTTTCTTACTAGGTGGCAACATCGTAACTCAGATGATTAATATCTAAATGATTATTGTAATTATTGATTTTTGTTCTACTTCAGGAAGCTTCAGCTGCATCTACGAGAATTCCGTTGAACACTATGTGTGCTGTTAAATATAACAGTGGTCGCTGGCATAGAGCAGTTGTTTCTGAAAGTTTACATGCTGGTTCAGATATAGTGAGTTTTTAAATATTTCTATTTATCAAATGTAATTGATTAATAAAAATCCAAAAGCTTTCTAATGATATTTTTTAGACATGTTATAGGGCAGTTTTTTATTAAATATATATTTTTCAAAATTTTTATCTGTATAATTTTAGGTTGAAGTTTTCTTTGTTGATTTTGGTTATGTACATGTTGACGAAAAACCAGAAATATGTGAATTGAAACCGATTAGTGAATCATTAGATTCTGTGCCTCCTCAGGTAATTATTATTATTAATCTTTATTATCTGTCATACAGAACCTGCTTAATTCTATTCATTTTTTCTAGCACTTAACAACAGTGTGGTGATCTTGTGCTTAATAACAGTGTTGATCTCGTGCAACAATACACAAATACAATTTTAAATGTTTGACACAACACAATATAAATAATTATAAATAATAAAAGTATTACTAATACGATAATATAGTAATGAGGTAACTACTATAATTAATATTTCTATAAACACATATAAAAAAAAATGCTTCACATTTTCTAAAACCAAAAAGTCACTGGATGCATGAAACTCATTATGCAACAATTTTTAAAACACAGTAAAATTTGGTAATGTAGCAATCCCTACACCACACAGAACAAAACATCAATAAACTTGCTGTTTTCATGAAACTTTTTGGAAAGAAATTACAGAGAAACAAGGAAGTTTGACACATGGCTATCACTCAATCAACAAGACTAAGAAAGGGATGGGGGAACATTTTCCATAATTAAAATTATTTCCAGATCTCCTCTTTGGAGGTCAAAAGCAGACTTTTTGAAGGATTATTTTTCATTTATACATTTCAAATTTTAGTTTTGATACAGAACTTTTTATAAGTGAATTTTGAAGTGGTGGAGAAGTTTTGGAGCAGTTTTAAATGAAATTAGAACTTTTGGAACAGGTGTGTGACCTTTGGGTAATGCACTTTGGAATAATTAAAATGAAAATAACACTTTTGTGGCATATTGAAACAGAAATATCATTTTGGAGCAGGTGTGTGGCCTCTGAATTTCATTTAAAACATGGTAAGCAGGAAGAATTCTCATTAATTTTACTTATAACTTTTTGAAGTTACAATCTCATCATCCCATGTAAGCACAAGTGCTGCAAAATAATGACAACATACGTTGGCACATTGCAAAGTGCCAATTCGCCAAGTGCACATTGCAAAGTGCTTTAACCATTTAACTGTAATAATAATAATAATGTTCTTTAATCCATAATATATTTCATGTTTTTCTTAAATCTCGATACGCTACTAGATTTCTAACCGGCATCTCGAAAACCGGTACTTTTCAAAACCTTAAAAAAGAAAAAAAGGTTTTAATCTATGTTTATCTGTAGATATTGAAAAAAGATTAAACCATCGGGCTAATCCATAAATGACGTTTATAACTGTACCTTCAAAATGTTAACTTACATGCATTAAAAACAAAACAACTTTAAATGTGTAGTGCAAGCTAATTTATTTTTCTTCCAGTTGTGATATTCTTCAGAGCTCTTTCTTTCTTTCTTTCTTTTTTTTTTTTTATCTAGCATTTTACTCTTAGCCTTATCAGTGTAAAACTCATCCCCGACAAATAGTCTGCTCTGTTCAATGCATTTTAATTTTTTTTTTTTTAATATCTCCGATCTTTGGGATTTTGGGATTATGTACTCTTCTATCCGCATTAAGGTAAATGCCAAAATTTTATAAAGATATTTTAATTTTTCAGAATTTTAGAAATAGGAGAAAAAAAATCTCAGTCGAGCTAATAACTCCTCTTTGAAAGAAAACATAATCACGCTGAACTGAAAACAAATTGCGCTGATCATAAGTACTACTGAAGGTCACGACTCAGTTACACTCTCTGCAGAATGATTCATAAATTGTGATGATTATTGTTTTTTTTTTTTTTTTTTTTTTTTTTTTAAGTTCCTATATTCTCAACTTCATACAATTATTTTTTTTGAGAAATAATTTCATGATATCCATATTGAAAGTTTTCCATTTGAAATTCTTATTCTTTAAAATTTAATATTGAGAGTTGTATTAATCAGTGGCGGATTTAAGGGGGGGGCTAGGGGGCTGAAGCCCCCCCCAAAACACTAACATTCACAATTGAATATTGCAATTGCAAATTTTTTATTTGTCTAGAATATCCTTTTGAAAAATCTCAGCCCCCCCCCCCCCCCCAAAAGTCAAGTTCTGGATCCGCCACTGGTATTAATATTGTATTAATGTATTATATTATTGTATTAATATTGTTCAATGAATTAAAGTGCACCAAAATGAACTGGTATTTAATGATGAATAAAATTTTTTTAACATACACCAGAAACTGTGAAATTAGATAACAGTTTTTTGTAGTCAAAATAGAAAATAATTAATGCTAATATGGCCTTCATTAGGTGTAAAAAGTACTCTCACAAGTGTAGCATATTGCTTTTCATGTTGCACTTATTCTTTACAAGGGAAGGGGGAAAAAAAAAAAAAAAAAAATCTTTAAGAAAGTAGGCATAAAAGTTAACAATTAAATATAAATTGGAAATCATCAAATTGAAATTTGCTAGTGTAAACCATGATTGGCAACGATTTGTTTTTAATCCTATCTATGTGACAGTAATTAATATAAAGTTATTCAGAATTCAGATTGCTATGTCTCATTGCGGATACCAGTCTTCCTGTCCTTTTCCAGCTTTGATATATTTATCCTCCTTAACAGAATTTTCTGTATTCATCTGCAGCAAAACAAAATTTCTCTACAATCCAAGAATGCTGAACCATGTCAGATATCACAAAAAGCATTAACTATTCATAAAGTCCATAAAATTTGTATCTATAAAGAAAATAAATTAAGAAGATACAAATAAGTACAGTAATCTGGAGACAATAATGCAAGTTCTATTAGCATTTTATGTCAGGCATTTCTTTTTGAGCTGTTGAATTAATCTGCAGAGCCTATTATTCACTGCCATGCTGCACAGTTTCTGATATTGAATGTTTACCTTATGTTAATTTGTTTTATAACTTTATTGTTGTTAGTTAATGTTCTTACCTCTGTCCACCCTCCAGCGCTGTTCTTGATATGCAGTGGTTTAACTCAAATTTAATGTATATGTTTATGTTTGCCTCTTAAGTAAATTACATACGTGTATTATTGCTTTTATTTTTAACTAGGCATTCTGTTGTGAACTTCTAAATGCCTTACCTTCACCTGAATCTCAATGGACTCAATTGGCAACAGAAAAATTGATGGAATTAGCACCATTTGATCAAGAACTTATTGTTAGGGTATGTAAATATTATATTTATTTCACATATGGATAGTCAGCTTTGTGGATATTTACAAATTTGTAGTTACATCATTGAGGAAAAAACACATTTATTATGTTTAATTTCTTTGATTCATTTGTAGGTGATGAGTGAAGGAGATGAAAAGAATTTACCTAAAGTTAATTTATACAAAAGAAATGAGGATTCAAACATTATATCTATCAATGACTCATTAGCCTGTAATCCTGCTTTGTTCAAGTAGGTCTCTCATATTAACAGTAGTATTGAATTTTAATTTATTCTTACATTTTAAATTCTCAAATGTTAATTGCTCATTTAAGAAATGTGCATGCAACTCAAAAATGCACTCATAAAACATTAACGGGATGTATTGCTCAACAACTTTTGTTCTTTAAAGTAGGTAGAAATGAAAAATATATTTGAAAACTTGTGACAGATTCCACATGTCAATGGATATTAATTTACAACTAACAGTCTTTGTCGACCAGCTGATTTTGTAACCCCTGAAAATTCTTACTTTAAACTTCCTGCTGAGTGCGCCCTCTTATCATTTTAGACACTTATAGCCTGTTTGCTCATAGTACAAAAATCTTTTTTTTAATAATACCTGCCTTTTATATAATTTTACTTTGAAAATATGTGCTGTAAATGCCTCACCTCCGAAGAACCTTAACATATATATATATATTTAGCTTCATTTTAAAATCTCAAGATTTTAAATTTTTTGCTCCCCCTCCTCCCATTTGTTTTACAGTTCAAAAGTAAATGCAATAGATTTCCCATCTCCAAAATCACAGTTATAAAGAAATCAATCTTATACTTCCATTTTACAGTGGTGATTGTGTTCAAGTAATTTATCTGATTTAAGGTATTTATTTCATTTTCAATATCAGAATTTCCATTTTTCTAATACAGGGTTCATACTCCTCAGGGAAAACCTGGAAAACAGGGAATACTCAGGGAATTTGGAATTTGTTAAAAAAAGTCAGGGAAAACTCGGAGAAAATAAACATTTTCATTAAAAGTCAGGGCAAATCAGTTATAAAACCTGAAAAAAAAAATGTTTTTTTTCTCTCAAGTTATGTTTTTCTTGTTTAGCTTCGCATCAAAATTTCAATGATTAAGTATTGTGAAAATACGCATGTAAATAATGATTTCTACCTGAATTTTTATCGTGATCGGCAGTAATATGACATCATACAGTGGAAGTAGCTGTATTTTGTCCTGTTTAGAGGAGCGTTTCTTGTAATATGTCGCTAATATTTTCTTGAAAATTGTCTGGGAACTCAGAGAAAACTCAGGGAATTTTTTTCTCATATTTGAGTATGAACCCTGTAATAGTTCATAAAATAAGACTAAAATATCAATTTCATACGACTGCTAAACCTAATTAAAATTAATATTTTTCATAATGAGAGGATTATTGGAACTCCCTGTAATAAATTATGCATTCTTTTCCATACGAAAGCTTTTTCTCACAAAAATTTCAAGCATTTAATTAGTTCTTTTTAAATTAAAAAAAATTGTCCAAAATTAACTGCTCAGGGGTTTATTCGAAGGTGAAACTGAGTCCATTATAGCAGGGGTGGCCAGCCCACGGGCCGCATGCGGCCCACCGCGTAGTTTATTGCGGCCCGCGAGGAGACTAACGATATTTAAAGTTTGACGACTTTGGATAACGGATCAAAAATTAATAGATACGTTCTGACTTTTCGAAGTGAAAATACCTTTCAACGATTATAGTAGCTAAAGAACTGTTGTAATGAAATATTATTAGATCCATTATTCATTCTTTTTATTATAGTTTTAATGTACAGTCATAACTTTTTCACGATTCTATTGTTAATTTATGAATGAAAATAATTTAAAATAATGTATTCTGCTCCGAATTTTCAACCTGCCCTTCCCCGAAAAAAGTATATGCGTACCTGAATCATATACTCACAAACATATATGCACATATGCATATGTACAGTCACAAAATAATAGTAATAATAATAATAATTTTCTTCCCCGACTGATTTCGCTGTAAATTATCGTAGAAACCAGCAGCTGATGCCTAAGGATTGGTAATAACATCTAGAGTTTTTAATTCAATTGCTAAATTTTGCTTAGGATTTCATCTACATATTAAAACTTGCATACACTTATATTCCCCCCCCCCCCCCCCCCCCTGAATAATAACACCCGTTGCTGACTACATATTCGAATTTCTGAGGTCAAGGCGGTTCGGAAAAAGGTAGAGTTTATATTGTTTATAGCAAGTCTTCATAGAGTTACAAGCAAAAATTGGTCAGGGGTAAATCTCTATATTTAAAAAAATTAAATAAAGATATCACACAGAAAAGTATTATACCCATTCAGATAATAATCGGAAAAGGAGTATAACAATTTTAAATATAAAATAAAGTAAAGTAATGCTAATTAAATGCGTAAGCAGAGTAAAATATGACACAAATGATAACAAGTGACAGCCCCTGAGAGCAATAAAAATTGAAATAGCACTATAATTTGAAAAATAATGATAGGAATGAACTGTAAATTTAGAAACTCATATTTTTGATGATGCCCGTTCTATTCGTGCAAAAATTAATGTAGGTCATAACTCATAATTTTTTGAAATATGATATTATTAATAATTTTCATAATTCAGAAAATGTTTTTTAATCAAAAATATGCATGAAATATATTTGGGTTACTTCATTCTAACATAAAAAAAAAAAAAGAAAAAAAATTAATATATTAATTTTTTTGGAAGACATAATGTTTATTACATTCATTTAACATTAGCATCTCCATATTTTAGCAAATTATAACTCTGTAAAAAATTGAGAGAAACTTATAAAATATACCATTTTCTGGGCTGTTTTGATCCAAATAATCCAAAAAGCTTGTCGAAATTGGGAGTTGCCATTGAAAAAAAAAATAAGTTGAGGCCAGTTTTAATATGTACACACCCCTTAAGCAAAATTTAACCAAACCGTTCTAAACTAGGCCTTATTACTAATCGAACAGCACCAGCCAAATGTCTCTACACTAATTTACGGCAAAATTAATCGGGAAAGGTGTGTGTGTGTGTGGGGGGGGGGGGGGTTATGACTGTACATACGGTGCGGCCCGAATGAAGAAAATAGATTTCCAAAGCGGCCCACCAAGTGTTTTGGGTTGGACAGGCCTGCATTATAGGACCCGTCACAGAATTTTATGTCTTCAAAAAGGACCCTTCGTAAAACTTATCTTATAAAAGGACCCTTCTGAAAGTTTTTTTCCTTAAAAAAAAAAAAACCTTCATCACAAAGTTTTTTTTTTTTTTAAATCTTTAAAAGGGACTCTTCACAAAATGTTTCTTAAGTTTTTAAGTGAACAGACTGCCTGAATAATCGTATGTATTTTGCTGCATTTCACCAAAAGTCTGATATTTAGTTTCTAATTTATGAAAGGTTTCTGTGCATATGTGTGAGTGTAGTTCTGAAAAAGTGAGTCTTCATTATCTGAAACAAAACCTTATTTTAATTGTAATTTTATTTTGGAGGATTACATTTTTCACAATTTCACAAAACGAAAAATTTAGAACTTGATTTTCCCACTTATTTTGATTTACAAAATTGCATGTGTAGATTTATAATTTCTCAAAAACAGGACCTTGTTTAAAAAGTCTAGGCAGATTCATGCTGCTGCTTCCACATTCCTAACTATTTATGATCAATTTCTAATTTTTATTAAAATCAGTCTGAAATTCGCAGATTTAAAAATAAACTACATATAACAGTGTAGCATATCACATGACCTTCAAAGATTAAAGTTATCTTTGATCGACGCAAACTTGTGAAGCATATTTAGAAAAGCATTAAGAAGAAAAAAAAAAAAAAAAAAACTCAAAATCAAATATTTAAATTGTAATTTCTTTAACTAAGTAACTTGATTTTTACAGTGTTTAGTCAGTTCATAAAGGTTTAGGCCATTTTGCAATTTTTGAAAAAATAGGAGCAATACTATGTACTTTACAACTCTTTAGCTTAGCTGAAAGAATAAAATAAAATAAAATAAACTGAAAGAATAAAATTTAATTATCTCTTGTTCTCGCCAACAGTCTTCTGTTGCCAACAATACAGGAGGTCATTTACACGTTATGGAAACGATTATAGTAGTTGAGTTTTATGTATAAATACCATATTTTTTTTTATCGATTTACTTCTATCATCTGATAGCCATGGTTCTTGACTCTAGTTCAAATTTTTCGTGAAAGTGAACTTTTTTTCTTAGCATTGTCATGTCGATTTTATCCCATTCCTCTTGTACCGTTTTCTAAAGTATGGTCAGTATTCTTGATGCCATTTTCCAAAGGCTTGTTTTAGTAAACCAAAAGCATGAAAGTCCATTGGAGAAGCATCAGGTGATTTTTACAGATATTTCATTAAATGGAATATATTTTCAAGGTTGCAATGGGCAACTTATTTTATATTCTTTTCATACCACTATTTCCAAAAGATAAAATTTGTAATATACTTTTGCAGATAAATTTCACTTTGCCTGCATAAATTTATAATAAATTTTATGTTATGGAAATCATGGTATGAAAATAATTAAGAAAAAGTTCCCTGTGGCAGCCTTGCATTTTATTTCTGATTCTTTGTTAAAAAAGCAACAATTGATTTAGATGTGTGACTAGAGGCTTTCTCCGTATGAAGCTTAATTTTATCAATGCCCTTTTCACATAAGACTGGAATTTCAAAAAGTAGTTCTAACATATTCTACTGATAATAGAGTGAATTAATTTTTGCTTTACTTGAGATTTTTTATTTTTAATTTCCCGTTGTAACAAAATCGTGCAACTATCATGAATCCTTTTGGGAGCTTTTCTGTACATTCACGAAGTCATTTTGTATGGTCATTATTCCCATCAGCTGAGCAATAGAAAATTGACCTTTTTTTTTTATTATACAGTCACTTAAGTATGCCCCTTGCCTCATTGAGTGTTTTTTACAAATTTCCATTTTTCAGCAGCTAGGTTTTTTTTCATATAATTTTCTACAATTTATTTTCCTTTTAGCAATATGCTTTGGCAAGAACAGATGAACTTTAGGTTTAAAACATTTTTTTTATTTGAAATCTTTATGAATGATTTTACTTACAGTGCCAGAAGTCATTCTTAGTTTCGATGCAAGTGGATCTTTTTGGGTCAGGAGATTTTCTTTTAGGATCAGAGACTTCATTTTCTTGATATTTAACTGCATTCGAACAATCTTAAAATGAATTTTCATGGTCATGTTTTCATTTTTACTTTCACTTAGACATTTTCTTACTTTCAAATTTATTATATTATAAATATTGAGATTTTTATACTGGTTTATAATTTCGTGATATGAATGCTTCTCCTTGGAAAATACAGTTACATAATCTTTGAGCCATCTATCAATTTTAGGAGCCATTTTCAAAATAAATCTTTTATTTTTACATTCCAGTTAAAAGATAATAAAAGTAGCAGATGATTATTCTAAAGTTGCCAAATTCCATCTCAAACTGCAAAAGAGAAAATTAAATCATAAAATCATTTCCGTAAAGTGTGAACAATCATCTGTAGTCTGCAAGAGTATGTCATAAAAACGATGTTTGGAAATAATACGCAATCTGCTTCAAAAATTTATTAAATATTTAAATTGTAGCATCTGCAATTTTTAATTAAGAACTTCATTTTTATAGCTTTTGCTAAGATTATAGAGTTAGTCATATTTCTAAAAAAAAAAAAAAAGCCAAATGCTTTGCTAAAAATATATTGCCACTTTGTTACCATGATGGTATGAACTTTAATGATAATAATAAGTGTATACCATCATACATTGAGTACCATCATAAGTATATATCATGAAAATAATGCAGTAGTTTCATTTCAATAGGTTACTTGCAAAAACTTATGTAATCAATTGAAATTCAGCAACCCAGTGCATTAGGGTAGGGTCTACCTTAAGGACTGCCTTCACTTTATAATTTCTGCTAATCTTCTGAATTTGATATCTTTTTAAACTAATATTTCTTATGGACTTTAGATACTTGTAATTAGATTTTGCCCTAAGGATGCATTACACTATTTGGCATAAAATATGTGTATGTAACTTTTGTTAGTTTAATGAGAAGGATTTCGTAGTCGTATTGATACACATATGGACATTATCCAAAAATCATATTATGTATAATCACTGATTTTAAGTCTTATGTGCCAAAGTATAAATTTGGCAAATTTGTATTTATTTATTATGCTTTTAATTATTTATTTACTATTTAAATACATGCTGATTCGTGTATTGCATGTACACATGTATTTTCTGGAACACAATATGAAAAATTTAGGTCTAAAATTGAAATTATTTTATTTTAAATCACATCTATAATTTTTAGTGTTATATGTAGGTGTGTGTATCTCTTTTAATTTATTCTTTTACTTTTCTATAGTGAAGCACACGTTCCTCCTCCTCCAACCAATGTCCCAACAGTATTACCATTGAGGCAGCCAACATCTCGTAAAAGTTCTATTACCAGCAATTTGTCTGGTGTCATACCAGATGTAGCAGTACCTGCTGAACAAATGGCTAAAAGATTAGGCACATCATTATCCTCTGAGTAAGATTTTTTTCCCCTTTCTTTCTTGAAAGATATTTATGTCTTTTATTTAGATGTTTGTTTGTTAAAGGGGACATTCAGCTAACGTTGACGTCAACCTTATCTGATGTTATTTAATGGAGAAATTTCTTTTCAAAATTACTCATTGCCTAATGCATTTTATTAAATTCCGTTTTCACATTTAGAAAATACACAACCAATAGATTGATTCCCGTTTTTCAAAAATTAATTTATTATTATTTGAATATTTCATTTTGAGGCTATAAAGTAGGGAAAATGCACTTAGTCAATTTTATGCACTTTAGAGCTTTAAATGAAATATTTAAGATTTAAAAAATTAATTTTTGAAAAACAGGAATCAATTTAATGGTTGTGAATTTTCTAAATTTAAAACCGGAATAAAAAAAGAAAAGTATATTAGATAATGAGTAGTTTTGAAAACAAATTACTTCACAGACTAACATGGGACAAGGCTGCCATCCACTTTCGGTGAAGTATCCTCTTAACCCTAGATAATTAAATACAGTTGAATCTCGAAAATCCAGACATCCAAAATCTGGAAATCTTTAAAATCCGTACATTTTTCCAGTTTTAGTTTTCCTTTTAAAATAAGATTTTACTGTACTTTATTTCTACATTTCTTGTGAAATGCACTTTAAATACCTTTTAATTGAACACTGAATACATAAATATAGTCATATTCTTACATATTTTTATACTATTTGATTATTAATTAAAGAATTTTTTTTTTTTTTTTAGAAACAGTTAAGTTAAAAAACGGAATAAAAAAAAAAAAAAAAAAAAAAAAAAGAAATTCCATCAGAGTAAAACAGCATTAAATTACTGAAATGTTTTTAAAAAATCAACATAAAAATTACTTTGTTTCTATAATTTTTGAGTATTTTTTAATGAATGAATAGTTTATTAGCAATTATTTAGCAAGTATCATCGGTTGTCTAAAAAATTTTAGGAAAATGTGTTTTTATTTTAAATCTAATTAAATCTATTATATTTCTATTTTATAATTTCATTCGCCAATTTGACCATCATTTATTTTCACTAGCATAAAAGTTGCATATTGTATAATATTATAATATAAAAAAACTAGCAGGCTACGCCCGCTTCGCTGGTCACTATTTTTAAACGAATTATTATAATAAATGAATTCTCAAAATTGCATTAATTTTTATCATGTGAAAAAAAAAAGAAAAAAAACTTTGATCGGGAAAAATGTCGCACCGGGTCCCCACTGCCTTCGGCAGCGTAGACCCGTGCGCGAATGCATATATATGAGCGCCATAATAATTTTACAAATTCGAAAATATCCGCAATCGATTTGAAAGTATCAAAAACCTCTATGCACCAGTTTTGAACGATCTATCTCTATTTTTATTTGTTTGCCCCTCTGCTCCCTCCCACCTTCCCGCCCCTCCCAATAATTTTAAAGATACAAAAATATCCGCAATCGATTTGTAGGTATCGAAAACCTCGATGTACCAATTTTGAATGATATAACTCTATTTTTTTTTTTTTTTGTTGCCCCTAATATCCCCATTCGGCTTACAGGCCTCTAAAACCTATCTGTACCAATTTTGAACGGCCTAACTGTATTTCTATTTGTTTTTGCCCATAGCCCCCCTTACCGCCCCACCCCCTTCCCGGCCCTCCTAATAATTTTACAAACTCGAAAATATCCCCAATCGATTTGTAAGTATCGAAAACCTCTGTATACCAATTTTGAACGATCTAACTGTATTTTTATTTTTTTGCCCCCCCCCCCCCCTCTCCCCTCCTCCTTCTCGCCCCTCCTAATAACTTTACACTTTCGAAAATATCCCCATTCGACTTGCAGGCCTGTAAAACCTATCTGTACCAATTTTGAACGGCATAACTGTATTTCTATTTGTTTTTGGACATAGCCCGCCCTTACCACCCCTCCTAATAATTTTACAAATTCTAAAATACCCCCAATCGGTTTGTAAATATCGAAAACCTCTATATACCAATTTTGAACGATCTAACTCTATTTTTATTTTCTTGCCCCCTCCCCCCTCTCCCGTTCTCGCCCCTCCTAATAACTTTACACTTTCGAAAATATCCCCATTCATCTTGCAGGCCTCCTAAACCTAACTGTACCAATTTTGAACGGCCTAACTGTATTTCTATTTGTTTTTGCCCCATAGCACCCCTTACCGCCCCACCCCCCTACCCGCCCTTCCTAATAATTTTACAAATTCAAAAATATCCGCAATCGATTTGTAAGTATCGAAAACCTCTATGTACCAATTTTGAACGATCTGACACTATTTTTATTTTTTTGCTCCCCCCCTTCTTGTTCCTCCTAATAACTTTACACAATCGAAAATATCCCCATTCGACTTGCAGGCCTCTTGAACCTATCTGTACCAATTTTGAACGGCCTAACTGTATTTCTATTTGTTTTTGCCCCATAGGTATATATTACTTCTCTACATAATCACAATACTTATGAAGGCATTTGTTCCATCGGTACACCAAACTATCGAAACTGGCATTGAAGAAATCAGCATCAAGGTTGTGCAACCACGTCAAGACGACTTGCTTAACCTCAGCATCGGTTCTGCAATGCTGACCTCCCAAGTGTTTCTTTAAAGTTCCGAAGAAATGGAAATCACTTGGTGCAAGATCAGGACTGTGAGGAGTGTGGTCCAATACCTCCCACCGAAAACGCTGTAATAAATCGTGCATGCACTCATGCAACAACATGACGCCTGTTGTGAGCAGTCCTGGTCATTTACGGCTAATTGCCTTTCACAATCGACCCAGCATAGCACAATAACTGTCAGCATTTACAGTTACTCAGTGAGTGAGGAAATCAACTAGCAGCACTCCTTGGTTGTCCCAAAAACTGTGGCCATAACTTTCTTTGCAGATGGCGTCGCTTTGAATTTCTTACAGGGGATGATGAAGGGTGTTTCTATGGCATTGAGGCTTGCTTCGACATGGGTGTCACTTAATGCACCCATGTTTCATCACCGGTAACGATATGGTGTAGAAATGTAAAGCCCTCCCTCCTGCTGAAAACACATTAAGTGCCTGAGAGACAACCCCATTCGCGTGACTTTCTGCTCATCTGTGGGTTGTTTCGGTACCCAACGAGCACATATCTTCTGATAACCCAGTTGTTTATGCACAGTATTGTGTGCACTGCCAATGCAATGATGATATTGAGTTCTTGTGCAATTTTACTCAAAATAATGTGACGATCACCTTGAATCAAAGCTTCAGCATGACAAACATTGTCATCTGCTGCGGTTGTGCTGGGTCGCCCTGCTCTTTCTTCATCTCGCACATCTGTTCTGCCTTTATCAAATTCTGTGCACTAAAACCACACCTGTTTCTGTGACATAACACTTGTACCGTACACTTCTACCAATTGCCGATGAATTTCAGCTGGAGAATTTTTCTTTAAACGTAAAAATCGTATCACATTCCTTATTTCAATTGCGGACCATGTTTCTGTCAATACAGCTATATTCTAACTGAGATTTAGTCATGTTAATGGACAATCAGCTCCATCTACATTCCTGTGATCGTCCTCGTTATCTTCAGAGGGATTTGTATGTATATGGATAATTTGCATACCTTTCAGAGCTCTTGTTACCTTATTTTTTGAAACCCCTACATATAGAACTATTAATTTAGAAATTAATAAAAATTTAAATGGTAATGATTTATATTTTAGTATTGTAATATGAAATTTAGAATGTATAAGATGTATGTTAGGTGATAAAAAATAAAATACTGCTTTCTCAATTAACATGTCTTTTATGTTTAAGATAAAGTGATAATGGAAGGGATTTAATGCTGTGTTATGTGATTTCCAGTTTCGAATCCTTTTGATAGTAAAAGAAAAGAATGAGAACGAAGAATAGTCAGTCAATTAATTCTATATATATATAAATTTAAAAAAAGAAATATATATATATATATATGTATATAAATTTTATACAGTTAATTTGAATTAAATGAATTACTTCCAGTGCAGTTTATGTAAAGTGCAACCTTTGTTTTTTGTGAATTACTGATTATGTTAAACACTTCATTTCAAACTCTTCATGTTAAGCATATAAATATATATTTAGTTTACATTTTATTTCTAGAAAAATAGCATGGTTAAACACTCCTGATACTATAAAAAGTCCTGGTGCTATTGAAATTGACACTCCTATGACTCTGAGTTTGCCTTCAGTTCCAGAGAAGGGAGAATTCGATGTTTTTATTACAATGGCTGCTAACCCTGGTAATTTTGTTGTAAGTATTTTTTATGTAGTCTTAATTAATAAAGATTAAAATTTATTGAATATATATATTTTTTAATTCTTAAAACGATTTCTATCCAGTGCTTTTATTAACACTAGTAAGGCAGTCTTTTCTGTAAATCTAAAAAGATGTCATAGTAGTCATTTTGACCACTATCGTTACATAATAAATCATTAATTTTTTTCCCCATTGACAAGTTTTTAGATGTATTTAGTTATTAAATTTTACCTTTCTATTGCAAAACGTTTTTGCTCTATTTTGTTAATATTTTTTATAATGAAGAAAATACAATAAGTGCAAAATAAAACAGCAAAGATAATTTCTTTGAACTGTACTAAATAATTAAAATATTATACATAATAATTTACATATACAGGGTTGCCAACTGCTCCGATTTCTGCAGAGTTTCTCCGAAAAAATTTAAAAACTCTGCAATTCCGTGAAGTAATGTTTATGCTCCGCAAATTCAGCCTTGACCACCTAACTGAATATTTTTTATTAAATACATAAAACTGAATAGTGGCAGACACCAAAAAAAAAAAACCTATTTTTCTTTTTTCTTTCTTTTTTTTTTTTTGAAGAACCACACGCTTCATCCTAAAATACTCATAAATAAATAGTAAAGAAAAGAAAAAAAACAAACAAAATAAATAAAACATTCTAGTGCTAGGCATTGCGTAATCGAAATATTGCTGACTCAGAACGGGAACAAGTATTTGTTTACATTAGCTAAGAGTGTGTTTAATTAAAACCACAAGCTGAAAGGGGGGAAGAAAGAAACCGAATGCTATGAGGTGTTTTGATTTTCATTTAAACTATATCAATGTTTCAGTTATCTTAATGCTTAATAGGTCATTAAAAAAAATTGTTTATTTTAATTATTTATCGATAAAAATAATGGATTCAAAGCTACTGAACTTTAAGGCCGATTAACAACGCTTTATTTAAGATTTATTTGAAATAATTATGCATTTATTTTATCATTCACTTAAAGCATTAATGATTTATTATTATATCTTAATTTGTATCTGGGAAAAAAAAATAATAGTAAGTAAGCAAAATTCTAAAGTTTACAAAACATATGGTCCCAAGCTATGCAGATTAGAGGGAGTTGACTCAGAGAGGAGATCATTTACACATTTATATGAATATCGGAGATTTCGTTTTTAGATTTTTATGTGATAGTATAATAATTATTTTGACATTCATGAAAATTGTTGGAAGTTTAATTTTATTTTTCTTTTGTGTTTTTTTTTTTTTTCTTTTATGTAACTGAATAATCTACTTTCATATATTGTCTTTATTTATGTATGGAAAATATGGGCATTATGCAAAAAACAAATTACTTTTGGGTTTTAAGCTTATATTCAGACAAATATTTCCCATTCTTATCTCTCTTCACTGTTTTGCTAAATATATTTGATTATCAATAAATATTTCTTAATTTCATATGATTATTCTTAATTTATTTTTGTTAGTAGTTTCTTTCTTTCTTTCTTTCTTTTTTTTTTTATGTATTTTTAAAATTGCTCCTCAAAGTAGCCAAAATGCTCCTCAAAATTTCTCTGAATACTCCTCAAACTGTTTTTGAAAAGTTGGCAACCCTGCATATAGAAGTATATTCATAGGATTTAAATATGAGATGTTCCATGCTTCATTTCATTATTCTTTTTTACAGTCGTCACTATAAATGCTTATCTTGTTATCACTTTGCTTGGGTAAAACTGAACTTTAAAATAGAGGTACATTTCATATTAACTACATGCCAGTGATTAATCACCATATTATGAACTGAAATGAAGTGGCTTATGAATTATTAATTTGAATGCTTTTTTTAGAATCACTATCCAATGTTTATTTATAGCCACCTTTATTTGTTCTATTGTTACTTGTGTTAACCTTTACAGCAATGTTTGTTAACCGATAGCATGTGGTTAGCAAAAGTACCAAATCAGAATAAATGTTCAAAATTTTTCTATTTAAGAGCCACCTCCTTTTAAGACCAGTTTTCCTTTATCTAAATTTTTTCCAATGGGACTTGATACTTATTCACCTCCATTAAAGGCCCATGGCAATTGTGTGTGTGTATATATATATACTTTTTTTTTTTTGGAGAGGGGGGGGGGGTACATTTTTGCAAGAGCAGAGGATTTTATTTTTTCCTTGACTTAAATGATCGCTATCCAATATACTAGTATAACTAAAGCACCTAGAATACATAATGTAGCAACTATCTAGCAAAGTTGTGCTCTAAGATTTAGCCTCTCAAAAGAGGTCAGTGCGATTAAGATTCCTGCTAGAAAAACTTAAACTAATGTTCTTACTGTTTACTTATGTATTTTAGATCACACGATTGAACAGACAAAACTGGTAAGAGTTCATTCAACTCTTATGCTTTGTTTACGATTTGAGTAAGAATTTTCATTGCATCGCTATTTGAGGAGGCTTAAATTTTTTTAACGATATTTTAAGCATTACTTAGAAGTGGTTGCCATGCTGTATGTTCAGTCTTAATGGGAGATAGTCTGTTGTAGGACACGAAATTTCTGCTTGCCGAGTGAAAATTTTACTGTGGTAATTAAAAATTCAGTCTAGTTATAGATCAGTTGGAAAATTGGTTTTAATTGGGAATTACATTGGATGAAAAAAAAACATTTTCAATGTAAAAAATTAAAAAAAGAAATTTAAATTTAATCTTTCATGGGAAAAATATTTTGTTAGATATTGTTTGACAAAATGTTTCTTTACATGACTTCACAGAGATATTTTAATCTTTTTGAAATCTCAAATGCAATACATTAAAATGATTTTTAATTACAGATGATTATGAGACCATTTTATTATGTAACAGGGTTCCCGCTGTCCTTGAAAGTCCTTAAGAAGTACTTGAATTTCATTTTCTTTTTCAAGGGCCCTTGAATTTTCCACTTCAACAGACAGGCTTAGCACAAACTTTGTCAAGGCTAAACTATCTCCATCTCATCAGAGGTTAATTCAGAACAAATTTAGTGCCACATTGAGGCACTTTCACAAAGTGAATTTTTAGCAATGAGGTACCTTCACAAATTCAACTTTCAGCAAAGAGGTACCTTCACAAAATCAATTCTCAGCAATATAACTGCACACTAAAATATTTTATAAGCTTCACTGCATCGAACACAGAAAAATACCCTCAATTTGAATATTTACTGGAGACAATGATAAATATCTAAGTAAACACCTACTTATCTTACATATAAGAAACAACTTAACTCGCCCATATATATATTTATTTTTACAACTGTTTCATTTTATTTTTTAAATGTATTTTAAAATAAAAAAAAACTGCTTTACGTATTTTAGTTAATTGTTCTGAAGTATCATTAATTTTCACAAACTTACTTGATGTTTTCACAAATTATTTTACAAATTCACAAATGGGGTATGATTTTTAAAAAGCTGGATTAATCCCTGCTCATGTCGTTGTCTAATATAATGATTTTGTCATAAAATTCTTATTTCATTGTCTTGCTTTTGCATATAGTTTCAACTTATTTGTCGTTTTTGCCAACCTCATACCTGTTTGATGGACTGGTCATTAATTTTTAGCAGAAAGTAACCAGACCAGGACTCAAACCTAAAAACTTTGGAATAATCATGATGATCCCAATTCCAAATCCTGAACTAATCATTTTTTGACTCTTGTAAAAGTTAATTTGGTGAATCCATCAAAAATGTATTGTGAAAACAAGCAAAGTTATTCTAATTATAAAAATAATAATAATAATGATGAAAGTACTTAAAAGTTTTGTGTATATGTCTAGCGTTCTGCGATTTTCCCCTATAGTCCTTGAAAAATTTCAAATGGGCTTTGAAAAGTCCTTGAATTTTTTTCTCTTTTAAGAGTGGGAATCCTGTGTAAAATTTTATGCGTATTTGTAAAAGTATTTCAAATAATTGGGAAAAGAATACCAAAATACGTAAAAAATAGAATATATCAACCATATTTTGTGGCAAGTAACTTTTATTTTCCGGTGAGTACCATATATTTCCAAATATAAGCCGAGAGTACGTATTTCCCTGCAAAAATTTGCCCAAAATTGCAAACCCATGTATAAGCCAAATAAAAAAAAAATACTCTTTTTAAGTTTGAGTATATCACCAAAATGGCAAAAATATTGCCAATCTATAAAACTTTCAGGATAATCTAAATGTAAATAAAAAGTATTTATGTTTCATTACACGAAGCGTGGGCATGTTTTGAACTAAAATCGGCAAAGAAATCGCCATGCTTAAACAAATGAAATGTCTCATTACTTACCTTAACAAACTATAATTAGTGTAAGGCCGTCATCCTACGGACAGGGTTACAATAAACAAGTCTGGTATCTTCAACTTTGCCTCACTTTAATAGAAAACTGATGAAATCTGTAAATTAATTTCATATTCCCTGGCAAGCAATCGTACAAGTAGATCGTAAAATTATGAGACGGCACTGGTATCGCCATCTGTTGTATGATTTAGGAATCGAAAAGAAGTGTTATCCGATTGATAGTAAATTCAGCGACATGTTTAAATATTTTATTTTAGAAAAAAATAGAACTCAAAACTTTCTAAAATATATAAAAAGTGATTTTTAAGAGTTCACTATTGTGAAATATCATGGTTTTGTCATTGTAGACAAAATGGCCAGATAAAAATCGCTTTTTTCATACAGCGACACATCATTCGATTGACAATTTATGATTTTTGGATTTAAAAACTATTACAAAAACGTTACCTTATAGATTTTTTTTTTTTTTTTTCAAAAAATTAAATATACGGCAAAATTCTAGTTTTTAGTGGTAATTTTATGCTTTTGAAGTCAAATAAAATATGAAAAAAATGCCGGCGATATCACTTTGCCCATTATAAAAAATTGACCCCTAGAAACATTTTAAACAGAGATGATTTAATTGTATAAATTAAAAATATGATCAGAAGTCTTGTTTTTTCAAGTTTTTCTTATACTATATCCAAATCAGACAGAGAAGTTACTCCATTCGTGCAGACTGCCGATGACACAGCTACCAGCAAGCCAGGAGTACTAGCTCTGAAGCATTATTGTTTTGGCATACGTATGCTTTGCATGCAAAAACTAAGCCAGTTTTATTTTTTTAGAATGTGTAATATACATATTTTTTATTTATTTAGACTAGAAAAATGCTTTTTATGGTTGATATGTCCTAAATTGTTTGTATGTTTACTTTTGAATGCCGTAAATGTGATCTTGGGTGAAAAAAGCTTTATCGTGGGGGGGAAAAAAAAAAAAAAAAAAGACACGTCACTACATTGAGCTGCTCTAGAAATAAATTTAAAATTGCTAATTTAAGAGTTTTATATGTGATAATTATTTAAAAATAAAGTTTAATATCACTATTTTACTTTATATATAGTTTTTAAGCTAAAATATATGCATTCAATCATTGTTTCTAATGTACATTTTTTGCTAGAAATGTGAACTTGTACATAAGCTGACCTCCGTACTTCAGCTTCTGAAAATTTTCCAAAAATTCTTGGCTTATACACGGAAATATACGGTAACTTTTTTTTTCGGCGGGTGTAATCTGAGCTGAAATTTCAGGCCCTGGTCTTCTTAACTGATGGAATATTTTCTTTAAAAATCTGATTTACCTATTTATTTATTTGAACAATATATATTACTAAGAATTTATTGTTTTAGGTTCAACCTTTAGCTTCCTCTAATGAATTAGACAATTTGATGAGGGATATGTTGAATTTTTACTCATCTGAGGTAAATTATTTTTTTAATTATTTGTTTTAAATTTTTGAATGCAAGCATTATGTTTGTTACTAGCAGGCTTTTCCTGCTTCACTAGAGTAGTCACTATATTTAAAGAAATTTCAAAAAAATTAATCACTATATTTAAAATTGCTTTATAAATAAAAACTGAAAACAGTTTCATTGAAATTGCTTGAAACCTTGCTTGAGGTCCCTGCTGCCTTCTGCAGCATTTTCCTGCCTGCTGTATCGGTTCTGAGTCCCCACAGCTGCTTGCATTTGTGCTTTAACCAAATATTTCAGTTTAAGTGCTAATTGGATGGTAAGTAGTTCTGCTATCTTTTAAGAATTACGTGTTTGGTATGAACATTTTTCAGACAATTTATCATTTCACTCTATGACAACAGGTGGCAATGCCAAACAATCTTACCACCTGAAAAATTTTTAATTCATTAAAGAAAAAAAAAAAATCAAAAAATTTGAAAATTAGGTAAGGCACTAAAAGATTATCTTTTATCAATTGGCATCTTTTTAATTAATTATCTGCAAAAAGTAACATATTAGCTCTTGGAGGATCAGACCCACAACCTTCACATCATTAGTTTTATGCTCTAACTAATTGAACTAATGGGCCATGAAAAATCTCTTTACTTTTATATTTTTATGTCTAAAGACGAACATTTCAGAAGTTTATAGATTTTAATTAAAAAAAACTAATCAAAATTTCGGAAATTTGACTTCAAGGTACATCAGGAGAGATCAGTATCATACTTGCCAACTCTGCCTTATTTTGGGACCGTCTTCGCCACTCTCTTATTCTCATAATTTTCTCCCTTATTCTGAATATTTTAAAGTTATACCTATAATTTATTCCAAACTTCAATATATCTCCAAAAGCAAGATTTTTGTTTTTGCTGAAAAAAAATCTCGTGAATCTCAATGTGTAGTACTAATTTAATTAATAATTACTAAATTTAACTTATGCATATAGATTTTTGTCAATTTAAGCCATGGATTAAATTATTAAATGCTGTCATATGTTGAAAACTGATCAATGTTGTCTAGGCCTGAAAATGCCCCCTTTAAAATCTCCATTATTTTGATCCTTTAGTGTTGGCAGGTATGCAGTATGGACCTCCTTGCAAAATTCCATAGTTCTGCAAACAACTGTTCGCTTGCAAAGTGACTGACACGTACATCCTATTTTTTTTTATTATATGTGTTACCTATGGTTTTGTTCATATAAAAATTTAGCAAAAATAATCTATCAAATAGAAATCAAACTAAAAGAAAAAATCCTTCTACGTTGGACTTTTAGTTAACTGCTTAAAAGTAAAAAACTAACATGGAAATAATTGCCCACTTCTAATATTTAATTGCATAATTGAGGAGCAAACATTCAAATCATATTTTCTCCTTCGGATACAATTTTTCAGACAACACAAAATCTAATAAATTTAAAAATAACAAAACTTAAAACCTAATTATAGTTTGTTTAGCTGTATTACTTATTACCTATTGTACCTATTGTATACTTGGAAAATATGTAGACATAGCTAGGAAGATATGTAGACATACTGTTTTTATGTTAAGTTAAAAAAAAAAAATCCAAAATTGCCTAAAAGTTGGGAGGGGGCTTATTTTTGAGGGGGGGGGGGGGGCTTATAATCGGGATTTTACGATATTCTATTTACGGCATAAAATATGTCGTATAGAAAATCTCCCTAATTTTGATTCTCAAAGGTTGGCAGGTATGCAGTGTGTTTTTCAAAGAACAATCTATTTACTTTTCAAAATATCTTTATAAATTATATTTTGTTAAACTAAATTTTTATATAACAATTGAATTATAAATATAGGTTTTTGACAAGGAGATTTTCGACATGCGTTAAAAACTGACACATGTTAAAAACTTGCCAACCCTAATTGGAAGTTTTCCGAATAGGAAAACAAAACTCATTTCCATAACAAATTTTCCTATAAAATAACATAAAGTTTTACTGAAGGCAGTGATAGATGCAAAACCAGGTGTTGAGATAATTTACCTGAATTCAAGTATTTACTTCATTTTCAAAACCAGAATTCTAGTTTTTCTTATGGTTAAATTTATAAAATAAGACTAAAATATTGATTTTATATGACTGTTAAATTTATTTAAAATTACAGTTGAACCGCATTAACGTGAATCTCAAGGGGAATAAAAAATTTGTTCATGTTATCTGTAGTTCATACTATCAGTAACTCAGAAACTGATCTTCATTTTGACGGGGATTGTAGAAACAGTTCATATTAAAAGTAATTCACATTAAGCGCGTTCATTTTAATGAGGTTTGACTGTTTTTATTTTATTTTATTTTATTAAATACTTGTTCTCTTCCCTGAACAAAAACATTTTCTTTCTAAAATTTCAGGTATTTTTTCATGAATTTGCAATCACCTTTGCAGAACATGATTATGGAATGACAATTTAAACCCCAAAGTTAGCAAAGTTAGTTTAGATAAAAATGCAATTTACGTAATATTTTCTTTTCTTTTTATAATATGATTATCCCCTTACATAAAGTAATAGGCTCACTCTGTAGTCAAGAATTTTTTATCTATACTATTAAAATTTGTTTGTGTGCATTTCTGGCTATTTTCTCAGAAACCACTGAATGCAAAAATTACCAAAAGATTCCTAATTGTTTATTTAAATTAATTCAATTAGTTAAAAATACAGAGCAAGTACAAGATAAGCAGCAAAAGGTACTGCTAACGTACAAATACCAAAGAGCTAAAGCATTTGGACATCAAAATACAACCAGTAGCAATCAGGAAAAATAGAGGTTTGAGTGGGTTTTAATGTTACACTAAAGCTGTGATCGGCAAACTGCAGCTCGTGAGCCACATGTTGATTTTTCACCCCTTGAGTTTTTAGCAAAGGTCGAATTAGGAATATTCTAATTATGTTAATAAGAATGATTAATTTAAAATTAATTATAAAATAATATTATATTAATATTAATTAAAATATTAATTTAAAAATTTAATTTAAATAAAACCTAATTTATATTAATTTAAATTAATATAAATTAATATATTAATTAACAAATTTTTTGACTCTCAAAAGAAATTTTAATTGTTGTACTGTTGACATTTGGCTTTGTTCAAAAATGAGTTTTCCGACCACTGCACTAGAGCTATGCAATGGAAAATTGGTGACGATCTGGGGGAATAAGTGTTGATGAATAAGGTTGAGTAGGTTTAATCTTGCACTAGAGCTTACACAGTGGGCAGTCGGCAACAATCTGTGAAGGATAGGTTAGAGAAACCATAAAGTACAAAATAATTTATATATAATTTCCTGAACAAGGTATTGAGCTATTTCAATGAAGTTTTTTTAGTTTTTTATATTTAAGTGGTGATATGAAAAATAGTGATTCAATATTTCTTAAAAATTCAATTAAATTTAGAGATCAGCTATTCTCTCACATTAGTTATTTACAAAGTAGATATTTCAACAAATTATTTTACTTATGTGTATCTTAATTATTTATTTTTTGAAGGAGAATGCTTTAGAAATGGATTTGAGTATGCTAAGGATAAATGAATATTATGCTGCTTTGCATTCGGACGGCTCGTGGTATAGAGTCAAGATTGAACAAATCATTAATGGCAGTAATGTTTTAGTAAGTAAAAACAACTTTTGAATTTATAAATTTATATTTATTGAATGAAACTAGTTTAAAATATTATTCTGACTTTTTTTTTTTAATAATATTATTTTAGGTTACTGTACATTATGTTGATTTTGGAGATTTCAATACTGTGAATATATCTAAATTACAGCCACTGTACCGAAAATTCAGGCAACTTCCTTGTCAAGCAATAAAAGCCTCATTAGCAGGTACTATTATGATTTCCTTTGAACTTTTGGACATTGCTTAATGAATTTGAAAATAAAGTTTTTTTTTTTTTTTTTTTTTTGGGGGGGGGGGGGGGGGGGTGTAAAGATGGAAGTGGTTTTATATGTGTACTTTAAATGAAAGCAAACTGTAAATATACGACTCTTTCAAAATCATATTTTTCAAATTTGTAGCTATTACTGTTAAACAAGTAATTAAGAAAACTAATTGATTTATTATGTTTCTTTTAATTGTAGTTCTTTAAATACAATTATTATTTATATCTCATATGCTCAAGGAGTTATGATATAATTTAAATCACTTGTTATTGGTTGTGGTTTTTTAACATGAATTTTTAACTCAAAACTCGTGATTTTTTTTTTTTTTTTTTTATCATTAACCCAATAATGCCAAAATTATTTCTACTAAATATTTTTTTTAGGAACAATTTGTATAAATCTAAGTCCAACTTATTGAGAGTTATATATATATATATATATAATAAGGATTTATTAAGTGTAGTAGAAGCCAAGAAACAGATACAAGATCACTGAAACTACAAAGACCAATAAGAATGAAAAATTTCTTTATGTAGGAGAAACTCAGAAAGTTGAAAAAATCACCAGGGGATGAAATACACATATTTAAAGAAACCAAATTTATTAATTAACAGCCTGTATAACAAACGAAACAGTAAACTAACTCAACAAAATATTAACAGAAAAACATAAACTAAATAAAATTTTTTGTTAAATTAATTTAAGAAGCTTAAGAAAGGAAGGAGGCAGGCGGCAAGACTAGTGACATGCCTGTGGGATTAAACTAGTTTCACGCCGGCAATACTTCCCCAGCCTGCCAAGACCAGAATAGGAGTCGTGATATGAATTTAAAAAAGCAAAATTTCATAGCAGATAAAGAATAATGAAACTATGAAGCAACAATGAAATTTATAGATTGATTACTATGTGTTTAGTAGTATTAGATTTTTAAGAGTAGTTGACAACTCAACAATGGAGAAACTGAAAATTTAATGGAAAAAGAAAGATTGCAAATTAATACAAAGTATATGCAACAAGCCTTCTGTCTTTTTTTTTTTTTTTAATTTAATTTTGCAATCCCACCCAACCATCCAGCCAAACAACACCACCCATCCTCCGTAATATATATATATATATATAATTTGAACAATTTCTGTGTTAGTTTTAAAATTACAGCTTATCCTTCTTTTAAGACTAGGCGTTTCAGTGGAAAACTTCAAAATGATATGTTTCCTATCACATTTTAATATAGACCTCTAAAGTATAGATATTTTTTATCTTGATTTTAGTTAGTATGCATGCACAAAAAAGCAAATATAAGTGTGAGTATTAGTAATGTGAAATTAGAACGCCATTCAAATCATAAAATTATAATTAATAACAGATATATGAAAATTTGTGGGGATGTTTATAATACTATTTATACTGTCACTAAAAAGAAACATTTACTGCAAGGAACTACCAAAAATTCTACATGCTATTTTATTAACCCAACGTTACTTGTGCTAATCGTACGTACACAAGTGCTTGTGCCGGGCCTGTGAGGCCCATTTATAGATTCATACTTTATGCAGGTCATTAAACACCATATTAAGCATTTACTAACAACATAATTTAAGACAATGTTTAGAGCACTATTTTTATTCAATATATGTATAGAATTATAAAAAATAGAATTTAGCAGGGGTGAAACTTTTCAGGGGCTATCCCTGAATTCAAGGTTTTTGGAATTTTTGCCGTTTTTTAATTTCACGTTAAAATATTTTGTTTTTATAGAAATTTCTCATTTTGAACGTTTAACTTGGCTTATAATGTATTAACTTTCCAAATGTCACTTATTAAAGGTAGCCATATGATATATCCTTAATAAGTCTGCCATATCAGCACACAAGTATCAGTTTTCAGGATTCTTGTATTTTAGATAGTTTTACCCCTGATTTAGGTCCATTTCAGTATTAAGGGGTAGGGTTTATGCAGCTTTAACAAACTGATTGGGTGTTGGAAGCCTGGCGCGAGTAACGTTGGTTAACAGTCTATGAATCTATAATAATAAAAGAAGATGTTTGTCTGTCTGTCTGTCTGTGCATCTATACGTTCAGCCCCTACTGAACGCAGAAGTATAAAATTTGACTTACGGGTGCTCTGAAGCCTTCCCGAGTTGATAGTGAAAACAGAATTTAAAAATTTTAATTAGTTCCGGAGATATTAATCAAAATGTAAAAAGCGATCTCAATTAATAGATATTTTAACGGAGTTAAGATCAGAAAAAGTGGAAAATAAATTAGAAATATTAGTTCGATCGTTACGAATTTGGTACCAAATGAAAGGGGATTTTTTTCCGAATCTGAGAGTGGAAGTGGCTTATCTCTACAGCAATTAGATTTTTTAAAATTAACTAAAGTATCAAATTTAGTTGGCAACAAGCAGAACACTTAATTATTTCATTTATCAAAGATTCTTCAGCGCCAGGTGCTAAACATGCTGGCTAGACTATTCCTTCCGGTCGGGAAAAATTGCTTTTCTTTTTTCGATCACATGACAAAGTACTGGAAATAAAAAAAGCAGATTTTGAATTTTTTCAATTTAAAATCGATCAAAAGCAGAACTTCGAAATTGCCCGTCATTATGACTCACCTGTATGCAGTTAAAAAATCTAAAGTATAGCTTTAAAAATAAAATAAATAGACATATTATATTTATTTAAATTCATTTTTATTCCATCTGTTAATGACACCAAAAGTTACTTTTAACAGAATAATATTGATTTTTTTTTCCATTTTTTATGAATTCGGTTGTAAAAAAGCAGTTTTGGAATTCTTAAATTTTAGACGGATTTCAATAGAAATCGTTAATCGCCCTTGATAGATTAGCCATTTTGAGTCTAAAATATATCAAAGATATTCATTATTGTAATACATTATACATCATTCAAAAGATATTTTAAAGTATTTTTATTGCAGGCTATTAAAATGATATAAGCCGTTCAAATTCTGTACGAAACTTTCGGAGAAAACTACGGAAAATCCAGAAAATTTTTATTCTTTTATATTTTACAGTTTCAAATTCAGATTTTCGCTCACATTTCGTACTAATAATTTTTAACGGTATATAGCCCGGAATAAAGCAAGTTTTGGAGAAAACCACAGATAAGTCGGACAACAAAAAAATGTTTGTATTATCTTTGTATTTTAGCTTCTAATGAGTATAATTTCATTTTTATATTATCGAAAGTGGATTTCGAGATTTCATCTGATTTACGCCTTTTAAGGTGTCCTGATTAGGTTTTCTTTTGTATCTCAGCTACTAATCAAAATAATTTCATAAGTAATACATGTTCTAGAACGAGGATAAGGCGCCACCGAGCGGGACTTAGCTGAATTCAGAAATTTGAAAGATCATAACATGGTGAGAGAACAGGCTGTTTCAGATATTGAAAAGGGAAGAGGGTGCCGAAGGCGCTACCGCACGGGAATTTACTGCTATTTCAATAAGCTATTTTCACGATATATCAATAAGCTGTTATTAGACCTGAAACGGAAAAAAAGGCGCCGCAGGCGCCACCGAGCGGGAGTTTCGTAAAGTCGGATTTTTCAGGGATCGCGAACCAGCTGGTCGCCGAAGGCGGCTAGTTGAATAATAAGGCACTTAGAGGGTGAAATAAGATGTTAATGGGTTAAATGTGATATGAAAATTAGCGTGCATAGTCTATTTGTAATTTGAAAATCTCCATGTAGAATTAAATTGAGTTATGTGCAACATTAGATTCTGGGAGACTTCGACTTTTGCAGACTTGCTAAGAACTTAACTTTCCCAAAATAACTCTGGAGTACAAAAAAATATTTGTAGCTCTGAACAATCTTATGATTGCTTCTGAAAATTAAGAAGAAGGAGAAGTCTTGTTTTTTTAACTAGATTATTATTAATAGGAAATTAAAAAATTATCTTATTAAGATAAATCTACTCTCGTCGTGCAATCATTGATGGTTAATACTTGTCATTCCCAACTGTGCTATGTTGTTTCTTGTTCCCTTTCTTTTCTCCAACATTTGTGGTCATATTGTAATTATTAAAGCTACTTAATTCTTTTTTTACCCTCCTAGCGGCTGATATGTATTTTTCATTCACTGAACAACTGTTTTCTTAATACATTTATAATTCAAAATTGCATAACAAAAGATTCTTACCTTTTTTTTTTTTTTTAGTTTGAAAGTTTTATATGATTGTCATGTGGTTAATCTCTAAGCGCAATGTTATATATTAAATTACTAGTTGAAATAACTATTGTTTGGTATATTCAAGGACCTTTTAGTGAAAATCATTATTCCGTCAATGCTTGTGTTTGTATCGTGATTATAAAAGCTACTGTACCTTTATGTAGTGAATAGTGATTGTTTTATGGAGGAAAAAATTATTGCCAGAGAGACACAGAAATATCCCGCTGCTTAAAAAAATGTTAATCCGATCAGTTTATCGCTTTTTTCAGCACCTTGTCAGATTATCATGGGTTGCTGAAGACCCGAGGTATGTTAGAATCCGTAATTTTCATTGAAAAAAATCTGATAAAATTCTTGCACACAATTGAATACTCTTACTTTAACGACAGACAATGAATATTGCAAAAAAATTGAAACAAATATTTTATTTTTCATCAAAAATACACTCACTTCCAAAAAAAGCAGACATTGACTAAAACATTCATAACTTAAAAAAAAAAAAAAAAAAAAAAAATTGAGATATTTGTAAAATTCAAACTGCATAATAAAGTTTTAGAATTGTATTTTTACAGAAAAATTCACGAACTCAATAGATCGGCATTTCTTCTATATGTTGATTCCGAAGTATGAGACAAAAGAAAAATGGCTCGGGTCTCCAACGACCCAAGATAACTTAATCAGGTTAAAATTAAGTCCCCGTCAGACATTAAAATTTATATTTATTAAGTCCAGTGACTTCAGTACAATAAATGCTGAAGTTTAATTTACTAACTTTCACTGAAGACAATATTCCAATATCAGCATCCAATCATGCTAGGGTACTATTCCGTAAATGATGATAGATAAGATTCTCGGGGAATAAATAACACTATTGAGGTATGATTTAAGAAAATTGAATCTTTAAATATCCTTTTAATTGATATAGTAGTGATTGATATTAGATGCAATGTATTTCTATTTCTGAAGCAGTTCAATGCATATCTAATGATTATTTATTTATTTCTAACTCTATTTATCTATTTACTATTTCTGTTCACTAAATACAAACACTTGTAAATATTTTTTATATGAAATATATTATCAATATTTAGGAAGTCTTTATTCATCAACCTTAATTAATTTTAGAAAATTTCGAGAGGAAGGATGATTTTTATACCAACTATGTGAAAAATACCAGAGCCGGGAATCGAACCCAGGCCTTCCGCTTAACGCGCGAATGCTCTACCACTGAGCTACCCTGGGTGATAACCAACTAGGCATTTCTCACATAATATTCATTGGCAAAGTCACCGAGTCTTTTCTAAATTAGAATTTCGTGGTCTATTGGAGTTGTGCCACGATTAATTATGTCACTTGATATAGCTGCGTTTGCAGACTCAGTGACTTTGCCAATGAATATTATGTGAGAAATGCCTAGCTGGTTATCACCCTGGGTAGCTCAGTGGTAGAGTATCCGCGCGTTAAGCGGAAGGCCCAGGTTCGATTCTTGGCTCTGGTATTTTTCACATAGTTGGTATAAAATCATCCTTCCTCTCCAAATTTTCAAAAAAAAAATATATATATATATATATTATCAATATTTTAAATGTTTAACATTCATTAATTCTTGTTTTAGGTTATAATATACTTTGCTGAAACTTTAACTTTTTTTGTATTCTTTCCTTAGGTGTTAAACCTATTAATAGTGATTGGGATCCCATTCATTGTGTAAAATTTCAAGAAATGGTCACTGAAAAACCATTTGTGTCTATAATCCACAAAAGAGAAATTAAATATAAACAAAACATTCCCAGTTTACTTTTAGAACTAACACTTATAGATACAAGGGACTCTTCCAGTGATATCTACATTCATGAACTACTCATTGAAAAGAAATATGCAAGGCCTGAGTGAATAAATAGCAATATTTTTTTAATAACTTTTAATAAAACAAAAGCTTTAAGAGATATTTTTATTCATCCCAGTGGTGGCTGGTTAAAATAGCTACAATTATAATTCCTTTTACACGTTGTTAATCTAGGTCATTGTTTGTAAATACTTCAACTAATTTAGAAACTCAAGTTGCATTTTTCAGAAATCTTGTTGATCAATTTATAGTCACAGATTTTGTCTTTTTTCCTGGTGTAAAATTTCATTATAATTTTTTTGTTTTTAGTTTTCTTTAAGTGTTATAGGATGTAAATATTAAGCATTCAGGAGAATAGTTGTTCTTTCTTAATTATCTGTGATATATAATTATTGAAAAAAGTATTTCAATTTCAAATGTTTCCTCAAAGTACTGTAATTGTTTTAGCATTGGGAAAATCAAAAGTTAGTAAAAAATGTCTTTATCATTAACACCTGTGCTATTCTAGAGTTAATTTTATTTTTACGTTCCAAGTCATTTTGAGTAGTTTTTTTTTAAAAAAAGTACATTTTCATTTTTATTGTGTATGTATATTGTGTTCATATGTAGAAAGATATATTTTTCATGTATTCGTGTAAACTTTTAATTTGTTCATTCATTTGAATATTTTTTTGCTTCTTTGTTCACACTGCATTGAAACAGCAGAGTTACTTGCAAAATGTTTTTTAAAAGTTGTAAAAAATGTAGATTAAAGTGAAATCTCTATAATGTGTGTGTGTGTGTGTTTTTATTAATATGGTGTTAAATTTAAAAACTATTTCTTATTCTGTGAATGTTGTTTTGTAAACATTGGATATAAAAGACAAAATATACATTGAGTGTTTCAGTAAAATAATTATAGATCAATGGTAAAAACAGCAAAATATAAAATTTACATACTGCAGCTTCATTAATATTAAGCATACCGTCATCGGTGCAAAATAGCAAGACAAATTATTACTCCGGTATATAAACAGGAGATTCTTTGACTGGAAAGCAGGTTCTACAACCAGATTAATAATTAATAGAATTGGGTGATTATGAAGATATTGATACATATGTACTATCACTACACGTACTTATCAGTATAGTTCTAATTATAAAAATTTGAGCTCACAGTGAGAACTTAAATGGATAAAACCACGAATAACCAATTAAATGCAGTCAAACCTCGTTAACATGAATTGTTTCCACAATCTCCGTCAAAATGAAGATTAGTTTAGTTTTATAAATATTAGTTACGGATAGCATGAACAAATTTTTTATTTCCCTTGAGATTTATGTTAACGAGGTTCGGCTGTAATAATAATAATAAATTGCACATTCTTTTTTTACATAAAAAGAAATATGTTCATTTAGACAAAAAAAAACAAAATTGAAAGAAATCTCTCTGTTTCTCTCAAAAGTTTTATTTAACACCTTTTGAACCAATTATCGGGTTGAACAGAAAAGTACAGTGTAAGCTAGATATTATCCTGATTAATAAGCGTGCCAATTTTTGTAGCGATCAGATCAGATCCAGCAGAGCTCCTACTTTTCCAGCTGTTACCTTTTTTCTGTACTTTTGGTTGAGTTTTGATAATTTAGTTTTTTTAATTCTAAATAAAAAATATTTTCAAAAGCAACTGCAGTACAATCTACCAAATCTGGACATTTTAAATAAAAAAAAAATTCCAAAATTCAAAATGTATTAAGGTTAACTTTATTTATTCATTATTAGATTTAGCTTCTTAACTTCCCAATAGACATCAGTGCCATTAAATTTTTACCCTGAGTAATTTCTATGCAATTTTTTTTCTTATTTATACTTAGGTATTAGGGATGAAACGGATATCCGGTAACTATCCGGTATCCGGCTGAGTTTTAAATATCCGACGGGGTACCGGATATCAGCAGTCCGGATACGGATATCCGGTAATTTCAAGCCGGATATCCGGAAGAGAAAATTCAAGCTTAAATTCACTTCAGATGAAAATTTTGCGACTTTTTTTTTTTTTTTTTTTTTTTGATCAGTTGTAGCTTGTAAAAGAAAAAAATTGAAAAAGTCGAATTTGGCCACTTTAGCAAACAAATTTAGCAAAAAGTAGCTTCAGGTTTAAGAGATATAGAAAGCCTATTTTAATTTTGTGGAGAGTTAGCTAGGATTTTCCAGAGTGATCTATAACATTTCCCCTAATCTTCCCCGTAACAATAAAAAGAGCTGTTCATTGTTGTTCCTGAACAAATAATATTCATCCTCTGCAGTGCATATAATTCTGTTTTCATGACTTTTGTTTAATAAGTTGAGAATGTTAAGTAATATTGTTAGTCTTGGAGGTAAAAGTTGTTAGATTGTTTCGAGAATGAATCAATGTGCATTTATTGACTAGAACCTGCCTGTTTATTTACAATCCACTTTTCCCTACACAAGCAAGTTGTTTTTGTGACCATATATTTATATTAGCAGACCCTCTGGCATCATTGTCTGTGCCATTACCTATTCAATTAAACGTGTCATCTACCTATTCGATTTGGATTTATAAAAATAAAAAAAAAAGCACTGTAAGATTTATATAAATTTGCACTTTTAATGGAATATCTTGCTAAAACACCTGAATTTAGAATTTCCCATTGCGCTGCATAGATATAGTCCCAAAAATTAAAATTACTTCAAATAGAAGTAATATTTAAATTTTCAGGAAGTCTGTATTTTCATTTTCAGATTGTTAAGAATAATAATAAAAAAAAAAGTGTATGTATATATGTGTGTGTATATATATGTGTGTGTGTATATATATGTGTGTATATATATATATATATATATATATATATATATATAAGCTCAATTATTTAAAGTTTATGATTTTGTACATTAGAAAAACTGAACAACTGAACTTTAATTAAAGAATTTTAATAAATAATCTAAATTTTTTTTTTTTGCTTATCTGTACAGAATATAAAATAAGTAAAAAGCATTTAAAGAAACAAAAATATAAATTTGTTTTGCATCATTACTTTCTTCTATATTCAATAGAAGAATGCATTTTATTCGTAAAAATTTTCTTCAACCTCCTGTTTTTGGTGAATTTACGCATTTTGAGTGAACCAGAATTTTGAATTTGACCATTTTTAGAAAATGTCTGTCTGACAAAAGTTTTGTGTAGCAGCTCTAGTTCAAGAGTTAATGTACAGAATTTCATATAAATTTATGCATAGTTGCACATTAACCAAAAAAAAAAAAAAAAAGTGCCCACCGACTTTTGGTGCAAATTAATCAATAGGTGGCACTGCTATACTGTGATTTCTCTCATTTAAAGGAGCACTATATCTCTTCTACTGTCTATAATTAAAAAAAGACCAAGTATGTCACAGGGCTATTATGAAATATGTTTATTTAATTTCTGTGCATAACGGCCAATAGATGCTACAATTATGCTGCAATTTTCCCGTGAATGGAGAAATTATCTTGGATTTATTTGTGTATAATTACACAAAATTTGATATGTGAGAGGGCCATTTTTATGAAACATCATGTTGATTCAATTTTGGTGCATATTGGTCTATAAGTGGCTATACTATGCTGAAATTTACCCTGTGAATAGGAAGGCTAAATCTCAACATCTATAACATTTAACTGTACTTAACTTGATATGCATGATAAATAATAAGAGAACGAAAGCTGGCTTAATTTGGATGTATATTGACCAACAGATGTCGCAGTTCGTCCTCACCTTCTATGATTCTCCACTTGGATATCTCACAATCTTTTGATTAAAATTGCACTAAACTCCATAGCTAAAATCTTTATTGTGCGAAGCTATTATTAAGTTTCTTCTGTGCATGTTAAACAGCGTGTAGCTTTGTTATTTAGAGTGATATAAAAGATAGTTTCGTAATGGCCATAACATACTAAGCCATTGAAGCTTTTAGATTTTTTTTTTTTTTTTTTGCTTCTTTCTTTTATGTTTTCTTATAAATGTCTCAAATGAAAGTATTGGATTCATAAAAATTTTCTACATTTGGTATTCGCTGGATTTACACATTTTAAGAGGTCCAGAACCTGGTTTAACCCTTTCGCTACCACTGGGACTTATATGTCCCAAGCTTAAATTAAAATATAATATGAATTTTTTTTTCTGAATGTTTTCTGTTCTTGTTTTTTAGACCTGTAATACCATGAATAGGTGGATAGAAATGTCAGTTGAAAAAATTCACTGTCTATTAAATGGACCACTTCAGATAAATTATTTAATACTTATTTTATTTTTCTCAGAAAAAAAATATATTGGTAGTGAAAGGGTTAATCAATTTTTAAAAAATTGTGTTTGTATGTGTGTGACAAAAATTCCGTTCAACTGATGTCGGCCTTATTTAGGTGGATATCAGCCGACAAGTGGATCTGCTATCATGATTTTTTACAAGCCTATATCTCAGCATCTATTGATTAAAATTGCACCAAACTCCATATGTAAAATATTTATTGTGTGAAGCTATGGTTAAACTTTTGCACAATTTAAACAATAAGTGGTGTATGATGGCCACAATATATACGTTTTCTTATGAAAATAACTAACCCTTCAACTATGATTATAGTAGTAAAATATTTTGTTTCATTTTTTTTTTTTTTTTTTTTTTTTTTTTTTTTAATACATATCAAGCACACACTTTTTAGTACTGTAAAAAATGTGTAAATGATAAGTTTTTGTTTTATAATTCTGAACAAAACCTATATTTTTGTGACAAATTGCAAGTGTAGGAATGAGTATGTTAGACTTAAGTTTTATTCATCATTGCAATATTGCACAAATTCGCAAATAAATAGAATGCTAAATAAATATGCTTAAGTAAATTATATTTAAAATGTGTTTAAAAGAATAGTATATGAAATACGCTTATATTTTATTGTTTTAAAATAAAGAAAAAGAAAAGAAATATACAACACAACAAAAAACAAAACTAATGCCAGATATCCATATCCGGCAGGCAAAGGAGCTCCGGATATCCGGTATCCGGCAAAATCACTATCCGTTTCATCCCTATTAGGTATAATTTAATATTTATTTTGTGAAAGTTTATAGTTATTTTATTTTTCTGCATGTAAGATTTCTATGAGTAATATAAAATCTAGAATGTTTGAAACCAACAATTTTTATCCATCATTATCTTTCATTTTTTTTTTTTCTTCCAATATTTAACTGCACCAGTCATTGGGTCACTAAGCAATGCAGATACCATTGCTAGCACAGACATGCCAAGTCTCCTGCTTTTGGCAGGGGTGTCCTGATTTTTGCTTGTTTTTCCATGCTCCTGATTTTCCACTCATTTCTCCTGCTTTTCTGTTGTAATTTTTATCTATTTATCCCTTTTAGCATAATTTATGCTTAAAATTTGTGGGATTGGGTAAAAAATTTTGAAAGAAAATTGAAATTTATCTTTCCCTGCAATTTATAAAGTTCAGTTTGAATATGAATTACTATACAATGCTTTGAAACTAATTTTTGCTAAGAATAAATTTTTAACTTTCATTTTTGCATAATGAAAAATGTCTTATTATTAAAAGATTTTTTTAAAAAATACCATAACTATTGAAAACTTAAAGAATTCAAATTTCATTAGAATATAGCTGATATTTTCATTTCTTTATTACCTTTTCTTTTACAAAGATAATTAAGATCCTTATTGTTTTATATTAGGAGCAGAATGATCAAATCTGTCTATTTTGACTTAAATTTTAAACAACTGTATGTCTGAGGTTTTTTTTTTTTTTTTTTTTTTTTTTTTTTTTTGATAGTTTGTTTTACTGCAAGAAACATATATTATTCATTTAATTTTAATACTGATGCTTTGTAAATACCTCCTAAGCTTATAAAGCTTTACTTAAAATTAAATTTGCATTAATTTACTCATTTTTCTTACAAACTTTCTTGTTGGAAAAAGTCTCCTGATTTCTGTTAAAAAAATCTCCTGCTTTTTTGTCATTAGAAGTTGGCATCTCTGCTAGCAAGACTCAACAAAAGTTTGGGAGGAGAGGGAATGTGATTCTGTGAACAGAAAAATCAGAAATGATTGGGAGGGGGGGGGGGGGTGAAAATTTTATTGAAGTATTAAATAGAGCAACAAAAAACTTGGAATTTTATTACAAACCATGAATTAATGCTTGTATACTTAAAGAAATTATTTCACATAAATCAAAATTAGATAAATAGAAATGCTTAAGTGTTTTTGATTTAAAAAGATAATTAATTTTATAATTTGTATTTAGTTACTTTCAGTAAATAATAATTATTCACTCAAATTCAATCTTCAATGTTAGAATCGATTGCTGGCTTTAGAGACTATACAGCATGTCAACCATAATAGTTTTTGAAGAGAGCCCCCTTCAAACATTTTACAGAATGAATCTTGAATTTTTTTGCATAATCACTGCATCTTATAAAAAGAGCAGCATATTTTTAAAAGCACTTGAACATTTTCTATCTCCAGCTGTATTATGAATGAACGAATGAATTATAAGTGGGTGGTTTACAAGAAACCAAGCACTGCGACCAGAGGTCTATTGTACTAACCCACAAAACCTAATCTTTAAAAAGACCTGTGGCAGAAAGAAAACCCAGCAGACACCTAACCGGAATATCCTGAAGCTCCCAAGGCTCAATTATATGCCGCCCCAAGTGCTCAAACCTATAGGCAGAGAAGACTTCACATTCACATAAAATATGTGTTGCAGTTTCCTCCTTGTACTTGCAACCCCTACAAAATGGATCACTAGCAATACCCATGATGAAGATGTCTTTTTAAGCGACAGTGTCCCGTAAGGAGACCAATCACCTTGCTGATGCCATTTCTATTGAGCTTCATGAGCTCCTTAGCCCTTGCACTAGGATTACCACAGTTAAGCTCTTTAGCTTGCCTGCTCCCCTCAGTCTTGAGCCAAGTAGAGCTGTATTATACAGGCATGAGAATTTTCCGCGATATTCCGCTTTTCGTTAATTCCACGGTTTTTATTTTGTTAAAATCAAACTCCAATAACGATCAGTGTTCAAACGCTCCACGAAAAACTTTAGATTCTCAATCTTTTTCCATCCAAAATATTAATGTCAATATTCATTTTAAACATGCTTTATCAGATTCTATAACATATTGATGAACAGAATTATTCAATATTTCTCTCATGTAATTTTTTTTTTTTTTTTTTTTTTTTTTGTCCTCCCCCCCACTTTTTCATCTCTAACCATTGCCAATCAAATGTTCTGAGGGAAGCCTTTTATTTTTGAATATTTATTCATCCACAATATTAATTTTAAACTTACTTTATGATATTCTAGAACCCATAAAGAAGTAGAATTGTGTTTAATATTTCTCTCATGAACTACTCCACCCCCCCTCTTTTCCCATTTTCCACCACCAGCCAATGATTAAATGTTGATTGCTAGCTTACGTTTTTTTTTTTTTTTTTTTTTTTTTTTTTTTTTTTAAACACGTTTTTTTTTTTTTTTTTTGTGTTGATGTGCATTATTCTTTTAGTTTAACTTGTCTCTTTTAAAATATTTTGTATAGTTTTTCCTGTGAGCATTATTTTTCATTTGAAATAAATTTTATGAATGTACATTTGTATAGTTTTCCCCGTGTGCTTATCTCTATCTATCTATCTATAATGAAAATTTTGTCATCACGATAACTCCCGAAATAATACTCCAAATGGAACCAAATTTGGACAGTGAACTGATCTTATAAATATCTTGGATGAGTTTGTCAAACAAGTTGCTCTGACTTCTTGTTTTCAAGTGGCAGCCACTTGAAAATTTCAAACCGACATTGTAAAAAGCATATTTAAAGCAAGATTTGCTTGAATTTTGTTGTAAATACAGGTCACATAAGGGTCTCAATGAATTTTATTAATGAAGTTTATCCGCCATTTTTAATAAAGTGGCAGATATTTTAAGTTAAGCAGGGACCACTTGAAATCACGCTACCACTTGAAAATTTAAAATCACTATAACTCCCGAAATAATACTCCAAATCGAACCAAATTCAGACAGTGTCTTAATTTATCTTATAAATAACTTAGATGAATTTGTTAACTAAGTTGCTCCGTCATTTTGTTTTCAAGTGGAGACCACTTGAAAATTTCAAATTCAAATTGCAAAAAGCATATTCCAAATTTTTTTTTAATTTTGATGCATACATAGATTATACAAGTGTCTCAAATAACTTTATTCGCCATTTTTAATAAACTGGCGGATATCTTAAGTTAAGCAGGACCACTTGAAATCAGGCTACCACTTGAAAATTTAAAACCATGATAACTTCGGAAATAATACTCCAAATGTAGCCAAATTTGAACAGTGTCTTAACTTATCTTATAAATATCGTAGATGAGTTTGTTAACCAAGTTGCTCCGCCATTTTGTCTCCAATTTCAAATTTAAATTGTAAAAAGCGTATTCCGAAATAGTTTGAATTTTGATGTAAATATTATTAGTAAACTATATCCGCCATTTTTAATAAAGTGGCAGATATCTTAAGTTAAGCGGGACCACTTGAAATCAAGCTCCCACTTGAAAATTTAAAATCACGATAACTTCTGAAATAATACTCCAAATTGAACCAAATTTGGACAGTGATATTATCATATAATTATCTTGAATGTTTTCATTGGGCAACTTGTCCCGACATCTTGTTTCTAAGTTCCAGCCACTTGAAAATATGCCATCACGATAACTTTTAAAATACTAAACTGATTCAAATAAAAGTTGGATAGTGAACTTATGATTCAAATATCTAGGATAAGTTTACTTGGTGACTTGATCTGCAATTTTATTTCCAAGTGGCGGCCACTTGAATATTTGTCATTATGGTAACTTTAGAAATACAGAATCAATTCGCATCAAATTTGGGTAGTGGATTTACCCTTCAAATATCTGAGATAAGTTCGTTGGGCATCTCACTCCTCTTTTTTTTTTACAAGTGGTGCCACCTGAAAATTTCTTATGATGATAATTTTTGAAATACTGATTTAATTTAAACTAGAACTGGACAATGAACTTATACAAATATACTGGATGATTTCGCTGGGCAAGTTGTTTTGCCATTTTGTATCCAAGTTGCAACCACTTAGACTGCTACTTGAAAATTTGCCATAAAATTAACTTTTGAAACACGGTGTCGCTAAAATTCTTAACGACCTTATAAAAATCATCATTCAAACACATGTCGCTACTTTGGCGACTCATTTCAGATATATCTTTTCATATATAGTTATTAATAAACAATTTCAGAATATTAAATTTAAATAAGGTAAATATCTTACCTTATCGGTCCAGATTCGTGGGGACTGCCGGCCTCTGTTGTTTCCTTTCTATTCATTGGAGTCGATTCAAGACATAAAGGCAAAATAATAGGAGATCAATTACGGCTACACACATTTATTACATACTACATAAACGAACACGAAGAACACACTAAAACGGAAAAGAAGAAAACAAAACATTAATATCGGCGCGCAGCGCCATCTACAGGTTTAGATTTGACCAATAAACAACACATTGGCCCCCGGATGAACATTAACTTTATGTTCATTTTCCCATTCTAATTATATCTAATATTTCCATATCTAATATATTTCAAATTGTAAGTCCACACAAATGTCATAGTTTATAAATGAAAGTTTTTAAAGTTTATTTAGTCCTTTTCAAAAATTTCAACTGGATAAATCAACGGGAAAGGACGTCTCAATGTACCTGTAGCTGTTTTTATCTCACAAGATCGAACCTTTCCATCTCTACCGGGAAACACTTGTGTTATTACTCCCAATTTCCACAAGTGCCGTGGCAATTTGGAATCGTGGATTAAAACAACATCATTTGGAGTATATTCACGAATACTGGAGTGTCGACTTGTCATGGCGTTTTTGAGCTGAAGAAGGTATTCCTTCTTCCATCTTGACCAGAACTGGTCCAATATTCTTTCCCTTTGATTAAAACGTTTGATATATGTTGCTGAAGTTCCAGGAAGCACATGTGGTTTCATATGCACGATAGGTAGGGTAGTAAGTCGCTGACCTACCAAGAAGTGTGCTGGCGTAATTGGGGAAGGTTCTCCTGAGTCTGCATATGTGTATGTAATGGGTCCCGAATTTATTGACCCTTCAATTTCACATATAACTGTATGTAGTTGTGTGTGTGTTAAAGTGGTTTTGCCAACCACCTTTCTTAAGGCAGATTTTACAGATCGCACAAGTCGTTCATAGAAGCCTCCCCACCATGGCGACATTTCCATGATAAACTTCCATTTTATCTTATTACTACTATAGTAATCTTTAACGTCGGGATGGGTGATTATTTTCCAGATGTGCCTTAACTCAATATCAGCTCGATGAAAGGTTCGTGCGTTGTCGGAGTAAACCGTATGGCAAAGACCCCGCCTTGCTACTATTCTTCTGAAGGCCAATAAAAATGTTTCTGTAGATAGGTTCTCTACCAATTCTAGGTGCACTGCTCTTGTGATTGCGCATGTGCACAATAATATATATATTTTGCTATCCGTATTTCGGATGTATAAAGGGCCTGCAAAATCAAGGCCTATCACTGCAAATGGCTTTTGTTCATTGATACGATCTGCAGGTAACGGAGCTGATATCTGAGCTCCAGCTCTAGAATTAAATTTTATGCAAATTCTGCATCTTCTTAATACGCTTTTTACTGCCTGTCTGCCCTTGATTACCCAAAATTCCTCCCGTAATTGTACTAATGTATCATTAATGCCAAAATGGAAAACTTTTTCATGCGCATTTTTTATTAACAAATCAATTAATTTACCCTTTGAAGGCAACAGGATCGGGTGTTTTTCGTTAAAGGAATAATTTGATTTCTGAAGCCTTCCTCCGATGCGCATTATTCCTTCGGAATTCAAAAATGGTGAGAACTCAATTAAATTTGAATTTTTAGAAATAGGTTCCCCATTTACCAAACAGTTTATGTTAATAGTAAACCTATAGTTTGCCGTTTTTTCTTATCGTTATGCTAATTAAATATATTAAAAATTAATCACTCTTAAAATAAAGCTTAAAGAAAAAAAAACGTTAGTTGAAAAAAAAAATTAAACATTTATTAAAAATCCTAATTTCCTTTTAATATATTTTCTACTTACCAGGAAAATAAATATATCGTTCAATGAAATGCTATATTAAAGAGCTTTCAAATTTAAATCATCCATTTGAATTTTTCAAACGCGAAACGTAAACAATAGCTAACCTTCCGGAAGTTCCGACTGAGCCGAGTTTCAAAAATTTGCATAAAACATCTCTAAGAGCGATAGCCGAAGTCTACGCACGCGCCGCGTCGGCGCATGCAGCGACGTACGTCCGGAAGATCACTTCGTTTCTCCCGCGAAACTATAAATAGCGAACGGCGATGGTAGTGGGTGTTCGCGGTTGCCTTCGCGGTTGCTTTTACCTTTGCTCTTGCCCCTGCCATTGTTCATTTTTCGCCGATGCCGGCTTCATAAGATATCGCCGTAATATGTGGCGTTTATTTTTTATATTCAAGTAAAATCTTTTCATTTTTAGTTAGTTATAACTCACGTTAATCCTTTTTGTGAGTTCGAAATTTAAATGAAATTTATAGGTGTTCATATCGCGACAATAACATGTGGAAACAAGAACGTCACGTCTTCTACATAAGTGTCACCAGCTTCTTTCTAATGGCACTTAGTAGTCTTTTCTGCAACCTATATGGGAAATAAAAAGATGTTAAATATTGTCTTCGTACTCACCTTGTTTGTCATCCAGCATCTGCTTTGGTATGTTTGTTATATATAAAAAGTATTTGTCTACTTCAATTATCTCATTGTTATTCATATAAACTTATTGTTATATTTATATAAACTTTTTTGAATTTATTGTTTCAATTAAAATACAAATTAAATTAAAATTTGTTATGGTCATTTATTTAACAATTTCTACATATTTATCTTTCAGCATATTTACTTACTCTAGCTTCCATGTATCTAATTCATTTAATTAACTTTAAATGTTGTTACGCTGGTGTTTACGTCTAGAGTAGGCTCCTCTGCTAATTCACTTAGCCTTGGATCTACTTCACACCAGCTAACAAGAGAAATAAAAAGTGGTTATGGGCTTTTCCTTTTTCAGCATGTAAATATGCTGGCCCTTTCATAAATTAATGTTTTTCTGTTTTGTTTGAAAAATAAATTGAAAGTTAAATTTTTTGCATTTATAGTAAATTTTTGAAACAAGAAATTGTTTAAATTTAGATTAAAAGTTGTTTAATGTTAATAAATGAAAATCTTGAATGTTTTGTTTAATTTAAGTAATGATGACCATTTTTTTGCATATTGTTGAGGGAATATTGTAAAATTTTTTTTTCAGTAAAGTAGAAAAAAAAAACTTTTTGAAATTTCATATATATATATTTGAATAAAATTTCAAGTAATAAATGAATTTACCGAATGTTTAATTCGGGGGGGCAAAGGTTTTTATAAGAAAAATTGTGATATTTTTGATATATTATATTTTTAAATTGTTTGAACCATAATTATACATTTTTTTTCTCAAAAATGGCTGTCAACAATTTACATTCTATTCCCAAACTGAATGCGATTAATTTCGAGGAATGGAGGAGTGACATTAAATTTGTTCTTCTTGACCGGGGACTCTGGGACATAGTTGTTGGTACGGAAACAGCCCCAGTTTTGGCTGATGACAGAAGCAATGCTTCTGCTGTTAATAAATTTAAGTCTAGAGCAAATACTGCTTTAGCTGTCTTATACTTAAATATAGAAACTGAGTATAGGAAAATTGTAGAAAACGAGGATGACCCCGTAAAGGCATGGAATTTAATTAACAAAAGTTTTGTTCCAGATACTCGTGCACAGCACATGAGTTTATTTTCTGAGCTGTGTGATTGTAAAATATTGCCTGGTGAGGGTGTAAATGTCTTTGCGTCCCGGGTCATGAGGATATTTAAACAAATAGAAAATTCTAAGGGGGGACTGACGGAAATTTTTGCATCTTATCAATTGTTACGTTATCTCCCATCATATTTCGACGGTATCGTTCAAAACATACTGAGATGGGAAGATGATAAATTTACATTCAATGAAATTGTAACTTGCTTGGTAGCCGAGGAAACTAGGCTAAATTTAAGAAATAAAGATAATGAATTAAGTAAAGCTAAAATTTCTGCTCAGTTTTCTCATCTAAATGATACAGGTAAAAATAAGCTTCTAAAACAAAAATTAATTTGTACATTTTGTCATAAGAATGGCCATGCTAGACAAAATTGTTTTTCTCTCAATAGAAGTAAAAATGTTGACTTTAAACAATCTTTTCAAAACCAAAACTTACCTTCTCAGAATTTCAATCCTAAGAAATCCTTCCAATCAAGAGGTAGACAGAGTCGAAAAAAATCTTCATATCAATCTAGATCAAATTCTAAGACCCGTAAGAGTAGTAGGGATTCAAATTCATCTTACTACATTACTGAGGCCAGTTTAGCTCAGCAAACAAATGAATCAGATTGGATATTCGATTCTGCCGCGTCTCATCATTTTAGTAAAGACCGTGAACTTTTCACATCATTTAAACCTCAACAAAATGAAGAAATGGCTGTAGCCATGGAAGGCATCACTTTGCCAATCGAAGGAAAAGGAGACATTAAATTGCGTTTTGGCCAAAGAAACTTTACTTTAAAGGGAGTGATGTATTCATCAAAGCTTAGGAGAAACCTTATATCAGGGCCACAACTTGACAAAGAAGGTCTACAGTTTATTGGGGGAAGAGGCGAAGTCAAAATTACGTCTAATGATAATATAATGTTCAGAGCAAAATTAAAAAGTGGTGTTTATCGTGTCCAAGCAAAAATCCCAAAATCTATAAAGCAACATGTAACTTTTGAAGCCTCCACAACATCTTCAAAAGAACAGGAAGTTCTAAACCTGTGGCATAAGAGATGCGCTCATGTAAATCCTCAAACTTTGACGCATACAAGTAATAAGAGGGGTGCAAAGGGATTACCATTCTTAAAGGGACATACAGAATTTTTTTGTGAAGATTGCAGGTTGAATAAATTTAAACGCACTTCATTTAAATACAGAAACTTTGTTCGATCCAAGAGACCCTTAGAACTGTTATATACAGATGTTTGGGGACCATGTCAAGTAAGAGGCAAACATGGAGAACGATATTTTCTATCAATCATGGACGATTATTCCCGTAAAGTATTCATTTATCCTATAGTCCAAAAATCTGAAGTAGCTGAAACCTTAATTAATCACATCAAGAGGGCAGAAAGATTTATAGGTAAACCTTTAATAGCTATCCGCTCAGATAATGGAACAGAGTTTGTCAACAAAGAATTTTCAACATTTTGTCAGGAAAAAGGCATCAAACATGAACTAACAAACACGTTCACTCCAGAACAAAATGGTGCTATTGAACGTTATAACCAAACTGTTATTAATGGAGCCCGTACATCATTATATGAAAGTGGTTTAGACTTTTGTTTTTGGCCAGAAGCCGTTTCACATTTCAATTATGCCTGGAACAGACTATGCCATAAAGATTTTGAAAAATCACCATTCGAATTGTACGGTGGAAGAAAACCATCAATCAGACATCTTAAACCATTTGGATGTGTAGCTTATGTAGGACTGGCAAAACAAAGAAGACAGAAACTGGATCCAAAAGCTGTGAAAGGTTATCTAGTTGGATATGCACACCATACAAGAGGATACCGTATTTGGATCCCAGAGCAAAATAAAATAGTAGAATCTTTAAAGGTCACATTTAAAGAAGATCGTTTGTTCAAAACAGAAGCAAGTGGAGCAGTGCTGGGCACCATCAACCAGCATTACACAATTCAAGATGTATTTCCAAAGGATAGTGACGATGATTCTGATGAAGAGGCTGTTGACGAAACTCCTGAAATAGAGTCCAGCGTACCGTCTGAATTATCTGACACTGAGGAATCCTCAGATGATGAAAAACCTGCTCAATCATTAAAGAACATAAAGTTTGAAAGAAAACAAGTTTTAAGAGGTGATAAATCCAGAACAGACGTATACTACTATCCCGAAAATACAAGAACAAGATTAAGATCCCATAGAGACGTTAGAAAATATTGCCAAGAAAACAAAATCAAGTATGACCCCACTAAATTTTCATTCACTCCAATAGAAGAATCTGACTCAGACACAAGTGCCAATTTTTGTCATAATTCCTCTTGACTAGAATTAATTATACCAAGAACTTTCAAACAAGCCCAAAAATCAAACCAGTTTCAAGAATGGCTAGAAGCAATGAAAACCGAAATAAAAACCATCCAAGAACGAAAGGTTTGGCATCTTGTAAAACCTCCTCAAAATAAGCAAATAATTGGATGTCGCTGGGTATATGCTATAAAACGAGATGAAGAAGGTCGAATTGCTAAATTCAAGGCAAGGCTTGTAGCTCAAGGTTACGCTCAAGTAAAAGGCGAGAGTTACGAAGAAACTTTTAGTCCTGTTATAAACTTCGATCTAATTCGTTTTTTCTTTTCACTTTTGGTAGTGCAACACAAGTGGAATCACGTACAATGTGATGTCACTGGCGCATACCTATATGCTCCGCTAGAAGATGAAATATACATGCAGCAACCACCTGGTTTTATTAAACAAGGAGAAGAGAAGTTAGTTTGCAAGCTCGACAAAGCTCTCTATGGCCTTCACCAAAGTGGACGAGCATGGTTTTACGAAATTGACAGAGTTTTATCAAATATCGGTTTTATTAAATTTACTTCTTGCAACTGTGTTTATACATTCAAATTTCAAGTTATCCTATTATTATATGTTGATGACATGGTTTTATTTGGTAAAAGTAAAATGTTTTTAGAGGAAGCCATTAATGTTTTAAAACAAAAGTTCAAATTAAAAATTTTGGGAAGGACAAAGAAACTACTTGGAGTAGAATTTGTTGAAATTGACTCAAAGCTATTCATTCATCAAGAAAGCTATATTCAAGAAATATGCAGTCGTTTTAATAGTTTTAACCCTCCAATTTCATCCTTACCAATCAGCAAAGGCTGTATTTACTCAAAATCAAGCTGTCCTCAAACCGAAGAAGAAACCAAAGAAATGACAAAGTATCCATATCGCAATATTCTAGGGTGTTTATCATATTTATCTAACAGAACAAGACCTGATATAGCATATGCCGTCAATATCTATAGCCAATTTCAATCGAATCCAGGAATTCATCACTGGAATGGGTTGATCAAACTACTGGGATATGTAAAGAAAACAAGCCAATTAAAATTAAAACTTTCATGTGCTGATTCACAGATCGTAGCCTACACAGACGCCGACTTTGCTTCAAATCGTGATGATCGGACATCCATAGGTGGACAAATAGTATTTCTAGATAGTAGCCCCATCAGTTGGAGGACCTTTAAAGAGAAGGCTGTTAGTTTATCCACTATGGAATCCGAGTTCATTGCCGCTACAGAAGCAGCAAAAGAAATTGTCTGGCTAGATCGAATTCTAGAAGAATGCCAAAACATGAAGATTATAAAAAATAAGAAAATTTCAAAATTACTAATTGACAATATGGCTGCCATAGACTTTATTAAATCTCCTATAGAGAATAATAGAAGCAAACATATAGAGGTCAAACTATATTTTATTAGAGATCTTGTTATCAAAAATATTTTTGAATTAGTTTTCATTCGTAGCAAATTAAATTTGGCTGACATATTTACTAAGCCACAAACTAAATTTGAATTACAAAAATTTGTGAAAAATCTTTTCTTCGAAAATGTTTCAAAAGTTAATCTTAAATTTTCAATTTCAAATTTTTCTATGAATTTATAAAATTTAAAAATGTAAATTTTCTAAAAATTTTTTTTTATGAATTCAAATCCTTAATGAATTCAATCTTTTTTTAAGAATTCAAAATTTATGAATTCAAAAAATTTAAACTTTTCTATGAATTCAAATGTTTCCTTGAATTCGAGAAAAAAAAAAATTTCAAATTTTGCAAGTTAAGCAAAATCTTTCCAGGTTTAGGCTGGAAGTTTTTTTTGAGAATTTCAATTCTCATTCTCTTTTGACAGTAAGTCAATTTTTTTTCCCAATTGCTCACAGCAATTTTTTGTTAATCTCTCTCTCTCCTCTCCATTCCCGAAATAATCCATTCTGTTCTTTTTGTTAAATATTTGTATGTAATTTATACTTTTATATTGTAAGAAAGAATTGTGTTTATACATATATTTATAATATTGAATGTGATTATACTCATGTTATATTTGTTGTTAAACTTACTATACAAATAATTCATTGTATGAATTTCTTTTCTACAGTTTTTTTAAAAAGAGCATGTTAAAAATCTTTTCAAAACTGGAGGAGAGGTTTGAGTAAACAGGTATATGTTATTTGTGTTTCAAAAACAAATTGTTTTGTAGATCACCTCTATCCAGATATTGATCTCTGTTGCTGTGCAGCTGAAGATTAAACCTAATTGTTTTTTTAGTTCTGAAAAAAAACTGTTAAACTGATTAGTCACAGTCGTATGATTATGTAATTTGTGCAAAGTTTTGCTGGATGCGTTTTTTTTTATTAACTTTCTTAAGCTTAAAAGTGCAAACGATAAGAGGGGGGGCCTTGTTAATAGTAAACCTATAGTTTGCCGTTTTTTCTTATCGTTATGCTAATTAAATATATTAAAAATTAATCACTCTTAAAATAAAGCTTAAAGAAAAAAAAACGTTAGTTGAAAAAAAAAATTAAACATTTATTAAAAATCCTAATTTCCTTTTAATATATTTTCTACTTACCAGGAAAATAAATATATCGTTCAATGAAATGCTATATTAAAGAGCTTTCAAATTTAAATCATCCATTTGAATTTTTCAAACGCGAAACGTAAACAATAGCTAACCTTCCGGAAGTTCCGACTGAGCCGAGTTTCAAAAATTTGCATAAAACATCTCTAAGAGCGATAGCCGAAGTCTACGCACGCGCCGCGTCGGCGCATGCAGCGACGTACGTCCGGAAGATCACTTCGTTTCTCCCGCGAAACTATAAATAGCGAACGGCGATGGTAGTGGGTGTTCGCGGTTGCCTTCGCGGTTGCTTTTACCTTTGCTCTTGCCCCTGCCATTGTTCATTTTTCGCCGATGCCGGCTTCATAAGATATCGCCGTAATATGTGGCGTTTATTTTTTATATTCAAGTAAAATCTTTTCATTTTTAGTTAGTTATAACTCACGTTAATCCTTTTTGTGAGTTCGAAATTTAAATGAAATTTATAGGTGTTCATATCGCGACAATAACATGTGGAAACAAGAACGTCACGTCTTCTACATAAGTGTCACCAGCTTCTTTCTAATGGCACTTAGTAGTCTTTTCTGCAACCTATATGGGAAATAAAAAGATGTTAAATATTGTCTTCGTACTCACCTTGTTTGTCATCCAGCATCTGCTTTGGTATGTTTGTTATATATAAAAAGTATTTGTCTACTTCAATTATCTCATTGTTATTCATATAAACTTATTGTTATATTTATATAAACTTTTTTTGAATTTATTGTTTCAATTAAAATACAAATTAAATTAAAATTTGTTATGGTCATTTATTTAACAATTTCTACATATTTATCTTTCAGCATATTTACTTACTCTAGCTTCCATGTATCTAATTCATTTAATTAACTTTAAATGTTGTTACGCTGGTGTTTACGTCTAGAGTAGGCTCCTCTGCTAATTCACTTAGCCTTGGATCTACTTCACACCAGCTAACAGTTTAATTCATTCGGAAAACTAATTTTCTGTGTATATTTAACCCACATTGTTTGCGCACTACCAATTTCTTCTGCCGATAATGGACCGCTAACTTTCTCGTTTTTAGGATTTGCGTTGTTAAGAAATCTCTTTATCCATGCCGTAATTCTGAGAACTCTTAAAATGTTACTATATTTTTCAAGATCCAATATTGGTTCAACTGTTTCTATAGAGATTTTAAACTGAATTATTTTTTCAGGTGTTTTCCTTTTTTCTTCGGTAATATATTGCGTGTCTACCTTTTCCCCAATATCATTACCTTTACCATTTAGCTCAGATAACCATTTTGGACCTTTAAACCAAAAATCATTATTAACTAACGCATTTGCGCTAATACCACGAGTAACTAAATCTGCGGGATTGTCCTTTGTATTACAATATGACCAATTTTCGGGTACTGACAATTCTTGAATTTCAACTACTCTATTTTTAACAAAGGGTTTCCACTGTTTCGCCGATCCCTTCACCCAGTGTAAAACAATAGTTGAATCTGTCCAATAAAATTTCTCGATGTTAATTTCCTTAAATATATCACAAATATATTTCGCTACTCTAGCTGCTATCACCGCTCCCATTAACTCCAATCTTGGTAATGTTAGTTTCTTTAGCGGGGCAACTCTAGCCTTTGACATAATCATACTTACATAACATTTTTTATCATTACTGATAACCCGAAAATATGCAACGCAACCATATGCAAGTGGTGAAGCATCTGAAAAAATGTGTAGTTCTACACGCGAATTTTTCAAATCAACATACGTGAAATAGCATCTATCTATTCGAATTTCTAATAAATCCTTAATTTCGTTACACCACTTTATCCAAATTCCCTTAAGATCATCCGGCAATTCGTGATCCCAATCCATACCTCTTTCCCACATTCTTTGAAGAAAACACTTTATCCTAATTAAAAAGGGAGATATAATCCCAATAGGATCAAAAAATTTTGCAGCTGTATGTAATACATATCTTTTCGTACATACCGATATATCCAAATTTTCAACTATAGATTTCAAAGCTAATCCTAATTTATCACTATCTTTATCCCACACCAATCCAAGAATATTTATTACACTATCATTATTTACCTCCGAAAAAGAATCATTTTTATCCCACATGTTCTTTAATTTCTGTGAATTCGTACTAAACTTTCTTAATTTCATTCCAGCCTTTGCTAAAATATTTACCGCAGTAGAAGTTAATTCATAGGCACCGTTTACGGTATCTGAGCCATAAAGCAAATCGTCCACAAACAGAGCTGAATTTAACATTTCATAACTATCCGGATAAATTTCCTTATATTCCTTAATGTGTTTCTTAATTGTTGCCGTTAAAAAGAAAGGAGAAGTTGTACAACCAAATGTAGCTCTGGTCATTCACATTATTTTATAATTCTCGGTATCCTCGTCAAACCATAAAAACTTTAGAAAATTTCTATCGGGTTCCGCGATTTCTATCATTAAAAATGCCTTTTCAATATCTGTGCAAAACGCAATCTTAAACATTCGAAATCTATTAATTACATCCAAAATTGGTGGTGTAAGACATGGCCCTTTTACGAGACAATCATTTAAAGATTTACACCCCGATACTCTACTGGAACAATTAAAAACAATTCGTACCTTTGATGTTTGTTTTTCCCGTCTTACAATTTCTCTATGTGGAGCGAAATACTCTTTTTTTGAACGACCGCAATCTTCAACGATACCTAGTTGTTTTTGTTCTGTGATTATCTGCCTATATTGCTCGAAAATCCATTTATCCGCTTTTAATCTCTTTCTCAAATAATCGAATTGTCGTCTTGCATTTTCAAAATTATTCTTAAATTTATCCATACCATGATCATTCCATAATAAATGAGTAACATAATGACCCTGTTTATATTCTAACTGTTTATCAAATTTATTTATTATTTCCTGATCGGAAGCAGAAATCAATTTATCATCATTTATTCCCAAAAAATCCAAAGACCATAACCTTTGCAAATCATTACCCGTAGAATCGGATGATTCATTTTTTTTCATGCATGGATGGTTTTCATGTAAACAAAAAGAGTTACCACATTCGATCTTTAACACGCTGGCGCCAGTAATTAAGTTGTCTGGGTTGTTTCCTGAATTATTATTACCTGACAATGTCCATCCGAATAACGTATTTACAGCAAACAACGAACGATTAATTTTCTTTTTATTTTTTTGCAGTTTCCAAAATAAACCTGCGCCGATTAATATCTCTGGAGCCTTCGAATGGAATTGCGCAAATTTATTTTCTTCCCCCTCTCTCGAAACCAAAAGTTTTCGAAATGATGCGTCATCCAGAATCTGTAACTTCGTAAAAGAGATTTGATTTACGACCAATGCCTCTACATAACATTTCTGTTTGTGGTTTTTTAAATGAGACAATTCGAAATTTACGACTGAATATTCGTTAGATTGGGGCTGTTCACACGAAAACGGATAGATTAAGAGAGTTTCTTTTCTAATCACCGGCAATTTTAATTCACGGGCGAGTGATATGTTTATGAAATTTCTTTGGGATGCATTATTGAATAATACGGCACACTTTAGAGAGTTTAAATTAGAACTATTTGTTATTCTTGCGAAGCAAGTTTGTAAATATATTTCATTATTCTCAAGTGGATTTTGTACAGGACACTTATAGGACAATACAGAATTATCATTTTCGCAAACACTGTTCTCAGAATTATTTGTTTGGGTATGTTCGATGTGATTTTTATCTTTCATATGAGCCGTTGGAGTTTCCGATTTTTGCTTATAGCAAATTAATGTATTGTGTTTTCCTGAACATGTGTCACATTTGAGACCCGATAAACAGAATTTTGCGGTATGTTTACCTCTTTTGAAACATAAATAACAGATTCCCTGTTTGCGTAAAGACAATTTTTTATCCTCTAAATTTAATTTACACATTTTACTGTCATGATCGTTATTTGCATCAACACAAAATATACATTTACTAACAGTTAATTTAAAGGCTGATGCCTTTTGCATTGTGTTAGAATTTTTATATCCCGAACCAGATTTCCGGTAGTAAGCATTATTATTATTATTATTTTCCGATGATTTTGAATCAAATCTGGAATTTGAGTTTTTATATCCGCTATTGTGAGTTTCTACTTCGCGTTTTAAAAATAAAAAGGTTTTTTCCCTAGTCTGAACTTCTAATTTTAAATGTTTTAACAAATCTTGTACATCCCATTCCTCGGATTCTGTTTTCATTTTATTATAGTCTATCATAATACTGGTGGGTATTAATTTTGTAACAATTGGAAATAACAAATTTCCGTAAGATTTTAAATCCACACCTAAATTTTCGAGAGATTTAATATTAATATCAAGGGCGTCGTGCAGTAAGCGTAATTCTTTAATTTGATTTGGAGATTTAACAGGGTTCAAATTTAATAACGCGTCAATTTTATATCTTATTATAATATCTTTTTTTCCGAATCTAGATTTTAATAAATCAATTGCAGTATTGTAATTTTGATCTGAAAGTGCTAAACCCTGAATAGCTGTTAAAGCTTGGGCTTTTAAAAAGCTGCGTAAATACACAAATTTCTGCACATTAGAAATGTTGTTGTTATTATGTATTGTAATCTCATACTGGCTCCAAAATTCAATCCAGTTTTCTGGAGAACCGTCATAAACAGGAATTGATAACTTGGGTAATCTCACAGAACTAACATTAATTCTTTCTAAATGCAGATTGGGTGTTTGCTCATTTCTTGGCTGCGATAAGATCGGAGTAACGTTTAAATTTTTAATTTTCTCTATCTTATTGATGATTTGAGCTTTTACATCAATAATGGAATCTCTGTACTCTTGTCTCGTTTCTATTTCCGTTTGTAGCTCGTTGAGATCCGTGATTTTGGCCTCAATTTGATCTTCAACTTCTATAATTTTGTTATTCTTTACTTGCAGTTTTTCTAACTGTGATTCTAATTCGAAAACATTTAACCCTTCTTCGGGTTCATTTAATTTTATATTTATCGTATTAATCAATTTCGTACATAATCCCTTTAGGGTGGAACGCTTTCGTTTTAACTTTTCTACTTCGCTTGCCATATTGATAATTTATAAATTTGAACTATAGTATAAGTAACAACTTTAAATCATTTTTAAGGGCCTGGCAGTCCCTGTTCGGGCGCCAATAATTATGTCGCTAAAATTCTTAACGACTTTATAAAAATCATCATTCGAACACACGTCGCTACTTTGGCGACTCATTTCAGATATAACTTTTCATAAATAGTTATTAAATAACATTTGCAGAATATTAAATTTAAATAAGGTAAATATCTTACCTTATCGGTCCAGATTCGTGGGGACTGCCGGCCACTGTAGGTTCCTTTCTATTGGAGTCGATTCAAGACATAAAGGCAAAATAATAGGAGATCAATTACGGCTACACACATTTATTACATACTACATAAACGAACACGAAGAACACACTAAAACGGAAAAGAAGAAAACAAAACATTAATATCGGCGCGCAGCGCCATCTACAGGTTTAGATTTGACCAATAAACAACACACGGCACTGATTTAAACCACAGTTGGACAGTGAACCTATGCTTCAAATATCTCGGATGTGTTTGCTGGGCAACTTGTTCCACTGTATTGTTTCCAACTGGCGGCCACTTTAAAATTTGTTATCACGGTAACTTTTGAAATGCTTAATGAATTCAAATCAAAGTTGAAAAATGGATTTATCATTCAAACAACAAAAATCTAGAAAATTCACGTAACTCGTGAACCAATCACGTTATTGCGTCCATCTTTGGTATATCGATAATAAGTATTTTCTTGCCAAAAGTCGCCATAGGGGAAAAGTCGCCAAATCCATTACCTGCCTTATTGGATATCTTTAATGCGTTTTTAATTAAAAATTAGGCTATTTTAATGCTAAAACAAACTAGAAATGCAGAAAACTAACATTTTATCAACTTACAAAGCCTCTTTGAAAGAATTTGTACAAAAAAAACTTATTTTCAAATTTGCAGCGATATCTTAGATGAGGAACTTTCTCTTTCATTTTGATCGAAGTGCCAGCCACTTAATTTTTCAACACGATGACTTTTGAGATTTTGAATTAATTCGAACTATATGTGTACAGTAGACTGAACTCACAAATACATTTCATATATTTGTCAACTTAACTCACCATTTTGTTTCCAAGCGCTGGCCACTTGAAAATTTTAAATTCACATAAAAAGATATTTATGAACCGATTTGCTTAAAACTCCATATGTGCATAGCCTACATGAATATTTCTACCAAGTGCATTAATAATTTGTAGCTGCCACTTTGAAACAAAATGACAGCTACTTGATAAGGAAAAAGAAATCAACCTACCCTTCCGAATAAGCCGGAAGGACTTGTTTTAATTTTCTGCACTCTCATGCCCGATTATAGAAGGAAGTAACAGCTTGAAATTCCATGTAATTCATATTCATTCTGTGATTATTTGATCATTTTTACAAAACTATTTGTGCTTGCCTAATGACTTAGACTTTTCAGGTTCCAGGTTCAAATTTCGATTAAGCAGGGATGTTTCTAACAGTTTGGAATCCACTGTAAGCTGTCAACCTCACTCTAATTAATCGTAGTTGTTCAAATACACAGTTCAGTAAAGAAAAACATAAGCATGTTTTATTCTTAAAAATTTTATTGAAATTACCTTATTATTTAAAAAAAAAAAAAAAAAAAAGGAAGGGTTCGGATATTTTGGCAATAGAAAGAATTAAAGGGGAAGGATAACTTTTTTGTTCTAAATTTTTGTTTAAAGAAAGCCCAGGGTTAATGGGGAATAATTTTTTAAATGGTGATATAATATTCAAAGCTGATTTTGACCCTATATTAAAAGAAAAAGGAAAGAAAGAAAAAAAAAAAATCGAGGATGCGATTAAAATTTTTCTTTCTGATTATAACAAATAAAATAGATGTTTTTTGTAAATCTAAAATAGTACTGGTAAATTACACAATATAGTTCTAAATTTTCAATTAACAACAGTTTCCTCTTAACAATCACTGAAAAATAATTCTGAAATCAGGAAAAAAAAAAAAAAAAAAAAAGGAAAAATTGTACCTGAATTCACCCCTGAATATTAAAAACTTTTTGTTATAAGCTTAATGTTTCCCCCTTTAGACGAATATATTTTTTAGATTCATAAAAGCATGTTTCTTTTAGAACAAGGTATGAAAGTAATTTACTATTCATCTATAGCCCACACAAAAGAATTCAAATACATTAAGGATGTATCTGGAAGTTACTGGAAGTGCATCTCATGTTATGTCTTTCATATTGAGCTAAATTGAAAGTATAATTTGTAGACTATTATCAGAATTATCCAAAATTAAGTGAAAACATTGTTTTCTTTACGATTTTAAACATATAAAGCCACAAATTTAATCAAATAAACAAAAAAACCTTACTTTAGCTTTACCGATGTGACTCTTTTGGCGAAGTACTTTCTTATTAGGGGGCCCCCCCTCATTGTCATCGTCAGTCACTCTATTCTGTGCGCTTCTGAAGATATTCTGTAGGTGTTTTAACTTCTTTCTTCTTTTTTCAGGATATGGCGCCAGGTGGCGTCTGTACCTGTTGCTGGTTGGTCCAGGTTGCATGCGTTCAGTTGGGTGATAATTTCAATGGTTTCTCAAAAAAGTGCATAGTTGTGACTGTTATAGTTCGCGATTTTTTCGGTATTTTTAAAATCTATTTCGATATTTTCATTTTTATATGATTGTGCTAGCGCAGTGCCGTATTTGCCAAATTTTATGTCGTTAGTATGTTCCTTAATTCTTGTGTTAATTTTTCTCTTAGTCATTCCTACATAGCAACCGTTATTATTGTTTGGATATTTAAAAGGGATCTTGTAAATGCCGGCGGATTCTAGGGGGGGAATGTTATCTTTATCGTTTCTGATTATTTGATAGATATTTGGGTTTGGTTTAATTGGAATGTTTACATCTAGTTTGCTTGCGATATTTTTAATTTTCAATGCGGCTCCGCGATCGTAAGGTATTGCACTAGTGTATTTTTTATTTGGCTTTTGGTAGCTAGGGATATTATCGATTTTCTTTATACGTTTTTTATAAAGTTTATCTACAAGGTTTTTAGGGTAGTTTGCTTTTATTGTTAACTTTCTGATGTAATTGATTTTGTTTTTAAAGTCTTGTGGTTCTGTACATATAAGTATTGCGCGATTAATATAGGATTGAATGGCGTTTAATTTATATTTGTAGGGGGTTTTGCTATTGTAATTAATAATTTCTTTACTGGAGGTAGGTTTTCTGTAGACAGTTGTGTTGATTGTATTGTTCATTCTTTTGATTTTGACATTGAGGAAATTAATTTCATTGTTTAATTCAATTTTGTTAGTGAATTGAATATCTTTATCTAAGCTGTTTAAATCATTTAGGAGTTCGGTTGTGTTTTGTTCATGGATTATGGCAAAAATATCGTCTACATATCTGTTCCAGTATATTATTTTCTGTTTTAATTTTTCTAAAATTGTATCCTCTAATTTTCTTAATTTAAACTCTGCTACAATCCCTGATATGGGGGACCCCATCGGAACCCCTTAGACCTGTTGGTATATCATTTGATTAAATTTGAAAAAACTTTCTTTTAAAATTAAATTGGTTGTAGACTTTAAAGTTTGGGCTATTAGTGGACTATAGTTTTTTTCTATTTCGTTGTTAATTGTATTAATTATTTCATCGGTGTCGATAGAGGGATATAGGTTAATTATATCAAAACTAATAAATTTATGATTTGGTTGAATTTCAAAGTTTTTTATTCTTTTGATGAAATCTTCAGTTGAGTTTAAGCTATATTGTAATGAGGGGAGAATTTTCTTGTAAATATTTGTCATATATTTTTCTAAATTATAAGTTGGGCTTTCGCGTTTGTTAACTATGGGTTCTGATTTTGGAAGGGGGGGGGGGGTATGGTCTTTGTATTTTCCGAAGAGTCTAGGGGTGTTTGGTGCGTGATTGTCTATTTTTGGAGGTTGGTTATTGGGCCAATGGCCATTTTTGATTAGTTCGTTAACATTTTCATTGAGTTTTTTATTTGGATCCTTTTTTGTTTCTATGGCATTGATTTCGCGGATGGTTTCGTTCATTTTATTGATGTAATCATCTCGGTCTAAAATTGCTATTTTGCCTGTTTTATCTGTCATTGTGCAGGTTATTTCTTGGTTAAATAACCGAGAAACACCCATACATTAACCTATCAAAATATCAAACCAATACACATGAAGATACCATATTAAAAATGGGACCAAAATACATCTTAGAGCAACCCATAAACATAAAAGATAGCATAGCCAAAATCGAAACTGCCATTAACAAAATTCCAACTCATAATCAAAATATAATAAGAAACACTGCTCAAAAAGAAATAACAAACCTAATGAAAAATAAAAACATTAATAGACACGACCTAAAAGCTTTAAAATCTTTGAAAAATAATAAAGAAATAACCTGCACAATGACAGATAAAACAGGCAAAATAGCAATTTTAGACCGAGATGATTACATCAATAAAATGAACTAAACCATCCGCGAAATCAATGCCATAGAAACAAAAAAGGATCCAAATAAAAAACTCAATGAAAAAGTTAACGAACTAATCAAAAATGGCCACAGGCCCAATAACCAACCTCCAAAAATAGACAATCACGCACCAAACACCCCTAGACTATTCGGAAAATACAAAGACCATACCCCCCCCCCCCTCCAAAATCAGAACCCATAGTTAACAAACGCGAAAGCCCAACTTATAATTTAGAAAAATATATGACAAATATTTACAAGAAAATTCTCCCCTCATCACAATATAGCTTAAACTCAACTGAAGATTTCATCAAAAGAATAAAAAACTTTGAAATTCAACCAAATCATAAATTTATTAGTTTTGATATAATTAACCTATATCCCTCTATCGACACCGATGAAATAATTAATACAATTAACAACGAAATAGAAAAAAAAACTATAGTCCACTAATAGCCCAAACTTTAAAGTCTACAACCAATTTAATTTTAAAAGAAAGTTTTTTCAAATTTAATCAAAAGATATACCAACAGGTCAAAGGGGTTCCGATGGGGTCCCCCATATCAAGGATTGTAGCAGAGTTTAAATTAAGAAAATTAGAGGATACAATTTTAGAAAAATTAAAACAGAAAATAATATACTGGAACAGATATGTAGACGATATTTTTGCCATAATCCATGAACAACAAAACACAACCGAACTCCTAAATGATTTAAAGAGCTTAGATAAAAATATTCAATTCACTAACGAAATTGAATTAAACAATGAAATTAATTTCCTCAATGTCAAAATCAAAAGAATGAACAATACAATCAACACAACTGTCTACAGAAAACCTACCTCCAGTAAAGAAATTATCAATTACAATAGTAAAACCCCCTACAAATATAAATTAAACGCCATTCAATCCTATATTAATCGCGCAATACTTATATGTACAGAACCAGAAGACCTTAAAAACGAAATCAATTACATCAGAAAGTTAACAATAAAAGCAAACTACCCTAAAAACCTTGTAGATAAACTTTATAAAAAACGTATAAAGAAAATCGACAATATCCCTAGCTACCAAAAGCCAAATAAAAAATACACTAGTGCAATACCTTACGATCGCGGAGCCGCAGTGAAAATTAAAAATATCGCAAGCAAACTAGATGTAAACATTCCAATTAAACCAAACCCAAATATCTATCAAATAATCAGAAACGATAAAGATAATATTCCCCCCCTAGAATCCGCCGGCATTTACAAGATCCCTTTTAAATATCCAAACAATAATAACGGTTGCTATGTAGGAATGACTGAGAGAAAAATTAACACAAGAATTAAGGAACATACTAACGACATAAAATTTGGCAAATACGGCACTGCGCTAGCACAAACATATAAAAATGAAAATATCGAAATAGATTTTAAAAATACCGAAAAAATCGCGAACTATAACAGTCACAACTATGCACTTTTTCGAGAAACCATTGAAATTATCACCCAACCGAACGCATGCAACCTGGACCAACCAGCAACAGGTATAGACGCCACCTGGCGCCATATCCTGAAAAAAGAAGAAAGAAGTTAAAACACCTACAGAAAATCTTCAGAAGCGCACAGAATGGAGTGGATGATGATGAGGGGGGGCCCCCCTAATAAGAAAGTACTTCGCCAAAATAGTCACATCGGCCCAGTAGCAGAAATTTTTCTGCCAATCTGCGACAACTATTTGAGCATTAGAAAATAATCTGCAGCATAATTTCACAATAAGTTACAGGGAAAAAAAACAAACTAGATTCAATATATTTTTATCACAAGTTTGCATTTATCTAATGTTATTAATCTGTTAGATATGTCAAAGCATTGTAGTTATAAAATTTCTATTACATAGAGCTAGGTAAAGAATTGGCATTAGCCACATTATCTTTCATTTTGTATAAAAACTATCTTTGTTTATGTCTTTGTCGTACTGACTCTAGTAAAATACTTGTAGTAAGAGACTCTAAACATTGAAATTAATGCAGCTTTCCAAAATTTTCTGGTTCCTGTGTAACCAGATGGACGGATATTAAGACGTATAAACTTTCTTTTAACAATTATAGCTTGTTTGTCATTGCCATCTCTACATCTTAATTGCATTTTGCTCACCATCTAAATGTCTGAGCCCCAACTTTTACAGAAATCTTCCGATACTGGAATTGAAACTGCAAATTTAAGTAACTTAATAAGCAGACAGGTATTTTCTTTGACAGCTGACTAAAAGACTTTTCGTAAAAAACCTGCGATCCTTTCAGATCCACTTTTTTCTTCTATAGTGCTAGCGATTCATTTACAAAACCACTGGTATTCAAGCGAAAAGGTGTCAAGATCATAAAACTTTGAAATTTATACAAAATCTTATATATATTCAAAGAAGCAACAACAAAAATTACATGAGTAGTGAGTGATATTGAACAATTCACCTCTAAACAGGTTCTGCAATTTAATGAAACAAGTTTAAACAGAATATTGACAGTTAGGCTGCATACAGAGAAAGATTGAGAATCACAACACTTCTGTAGGAAGTTTCTTTACCGATCGGTTCTAAATGGTAATGGGGGGGAGGGGCACCAAAATATTATATGAATGAGAAATATTGAACAGTTCTACTTCTTTATACATTCTAGAATCTAATAAAGTAAATTTAAAATGAAATTGACATTTATGGTGTGGATGGAAAACGATTGAAAATCACAATGCTTCTGTGAAGCATTTGATTGCCGATCATTAGCGTAGTGCGGAGTTGGGGGTGGGGAGGGAGGGAGTAAAACAAATATACGAGTGTGAGATATTGAACAATTCTACATTTTTTTAAATATGTTCTGCAATCTAAGTAAATAAGTTTAAAATGAACATTGAGATTTATGTTGCGGATGAAGAAAGGTTTGAAATCAGAAGAATTTCGTAAGAGGGTAGGGAGGGGGGGGTCACAAAAAATTAAATGAGTGAGAGATATTGAACAATTTTACTTTTCATAGGTTCTAGAATATAATAAAGCATGTTTTTAATAAATATTGACATTTATGCTGCGGATGAAGAAGATTAAAAATTACAATGCTTTTGTGAAATGTTGGATCACTGATCGTTATTGGGAGGAGGGGGGGAGAGAGACTAAAACAAATAGAAGTGAGATATTGAACAATTCTACTTCTTTATAGGTTCTGGAATCTAATTAAGTAAGTTTAAAAAGAATACTGACATATATGTTGCTGGTGGGGAAAAAATTTGAAATTGTGAAGATTCTGTGATCTGTTTGATCGCTGATCTTTAATAAGTGTAGGGCGGGGGGGGGGGGGGGGGGGTCACAAAAAATTACTTGAGTGAGAGATATTGAACAGTTCTACCTCTTTATAGGTTCTAGAATTTAATAAAGCGTGTTTAAAATGAATATCGACAATTATGCTGTGGGTGCAAAAAGATTGAAAATCGCTATCTTTCCTGCCAAAATCGAGAGATTTGGGAATTTCTGCATAATGCTGATTTGAAAATAATCTGCAGACTAAAAAAAATCTGCGACGCACGTCGCGCGTCTTGCATTTTCTGCTATGGGGCACATCGGTAACGCTAAAGTAAGGTTTTTTTGTTTACATTGTTTTCTATTGAATATAATTGGTGGAAGTAATTTACTAAATTGTACCAGGTTCAGGAAAGCTATTTAGGAACAGTGTCGCCAACTGTACAGATTTGTTCCCTATGTGTAGGGACTTTTAACAGTATTCTTCAGGATGTAGGAATGGATTTTGTGTTCATAAGGAGTTTTGAAGGTGTTTTTGTAGGACTTTTTATAGGATTTTTAATGGATTTTGCTAAATTTTTCCACTTTTTTCATGATTTTCCACTGAAGTATACACTTTTATTGTCAGTGTAGTTACATTTTGAGCTGTCAGTAGGGATATGGCAAAAGTTTGAGTTGGCAATAATGCTTAGATATGATAATTATTTTCTCCCACTTATAGAGTATTGTTTGGAGCCACATTGATATTTTACTATAATTAAACATTTTGAGGTTCCTTAAATATGAAAATAAAATTTTTAAAGATTAATTGCCTATCTATTATTAGCATAAGTTGAAAACAAATAATTGCAGGAAATTCAAATCTGGTATTTTAAAAATCAAATGAGGATGCCACTTGGTAAATTTAAGGGAGTGGTTAAAACTGTTTTTAGGTATCTCTAGTTTCTAGATTATATTCATATTCAGTACTTATATCACCCCTTAATTTGCAATTTATCTTTATAGTATTCAAATGCTGAGTAATAAAGTTTTTTTTTTTTTTTTCTGATTTTTAACTCCTTTTTTTTCCTACTCTTCCACACAAAAAAAAAACTTGTTTTGGGTTTCGTTCTGCGAGATATTGCACATTCCATCTTTGAACAAGCTAAAGTAACATGTGTTACTTGGAACGCAAAATTATAACCACCAGCTGCCACATTGAAAGGCTCACAACTGAGCTACTGTTACTGATACACTAAAATCAATCGGTCGAGTAAATTATAGTCAAGGTCGATCTGTCATTCTACCTCAATGCAGATATAACCAGTTTGAGGCAGTTCAGGACATCACTGGTAGTCACATACCAACTCAGACAAGAAAAACATGTTTGTCCATATTAATTCGAACAGTATAGTAATTAAAATAGGCCTTATACTTTAAACTAAACAGAAACAACTAAATTAAACAACTAAATTTGTTTTTGCATGTTTACTTTTGTAAGTAAATTCAATTAAATATCATGAAACTTTCATTACTTATTAAAATGTAGCACTTACGTGTTATTTGGAAAAGTTTGGAAACACTTTTACTTATAAGAATATTAGGTCGTTGATAGGCCAAGTGTTTAGTACTTCAGTGGAGTTTTTTCTATTATCAATGGTATTAATTTTCATGATATATAATGGTTCATATAGATTGTTTTGAAATAACGAATGGCAGATTTTTAACCTAGAATTAACATCATCAAACTGTTAAGTACAAATAAAAATTAATTTGCCTACTTCACTGGACACTATATTTAAATAATGAAAGGTCACTGAAATCGGTTGAAACCTAAGTTCTCACTGCATTCAGTAATGGTTTTCCCCTCGCAACATGAGGAGCTTGGGTCCATACAGCTTTCAGCAGCCACTCGTCTGCTTTTTTCTCCCCTCTCCACGATGGTTAAGTTAGAAGATTCACGAAATCTATAACTGCATAATCTACAAAGTGCATATTGCATACACTTAATCAACACACACACACATCAAAACTCGCCATTCTGAGGTAGTTTAAAGCACATTTAAACTTGAAACTGTATTTTTCACCCCTCTCGCCTCAAGGGGAAGGGGGATATTCCCTTTATAGTGTATTGCATGAACATAACTAACCAATTCATCAAAAATTGGTTTTCTAAGATAATTTGGAGCAGAATTATGTTTGAAAACATATTTTTGCACCCCCACTCCTGGTTTGAAAGTGTGGAAAGGGAATTTTGCAAAATCACTTTATACTATGTGTAGGATATGTATAACCTACACACACATAGAAAATCACTTTTTTAAGATAATTTAGACCAGATTTAAGCTTCAAAACATGTTCTTTGCCTCGCCCCCTCCAATAGGTAGGGGTAGAAAAAGTAATTTTCCAAAATCTCTTTGGTTATGGGTACCCAATAAACACATTACAATTCACAGGTCAAAAAATCATTTTCCTGAGAATTTGGTGCAGAGTTATTCTTGAAAATGTGCTTTCCCCCGTGGCATAGCTGCCAAGTATTTTGTATTTGAAAAGTGGGTACTTTTTTTTTTTCCCTTTTTAATTTTTTCCCTCATTTAGTCATATAAAACTGCTACAAAAATGAATAAAAAATTTCTTTTAAAAATATCGACATCTAAACTCTTGGCAGCTATGCCTCTCGTCTTTAAATAGGGGAGGGGAAAATTTTACAAACTCCCTTCATTGTGCGTGTTGGGTATGCATAACCAACCCATATATAAAAATTAATCTTATTGAGATAACTTGGTTGGTTGGTTGGTTGATTGTTGTTTAATGGCGTGAGATAACTTGGACAAGGTTACACTTGAAAATGTGTTTATGCCCCCCCCCCCAAATACTGAAAGAAGGAAATTTTGTAAAATCCCATTACTATAGCTGTCGGACACATATGAACAATCCATGCACCAAAATTCCTAACCACAGCCACTATAGATTTCCCAGGACAAGTTTAGTGCTAAAAAGGGGGTCACAAATTCGCCCCCTTGTAACACCCCCCCTCCTCCCTCCAAAAAAAAAAAAGTGAAACTCACAAAAAACTAAAAATGTGTTTTTGGAAATATCGTGAAGATGATGCATGGCTGTTTTCAACATCTTTGTTTTGTAACAATTTTGGTAGCGTTCTACTCAAAAATTCCAGAATTTAAGTTTTGCCTCGAAAATTGATTTTCCCACCTCCCCTCCTTAATTTGAAGATATCGCAAAAATGTTTGATTCTGAGAAATTTACAAACTAAAGTCTGATTTTATTAGTATTGACTAGCATTACATTCAAATGAAAAACACCTGTTATTAAAAGCAAAATTTAAACAATAACCACTTATAACTAGTAAAAGATACATTCCTTTGAATGCCTAGCATAAAAAAACTATGGATAGACTAATCAACAATGTTCTGACAAACATTAATTAGGGAAGTTAAACCTTCTGAACTAGAAATTTTACTTTTGGCATGAATATGCTTTAATCAAATTAATATTCATTACATTTTTAAAAAGTTGCTCAACCATTTTTATAGGGATTAAAGTGAAGGAAAAAGAGAGATCTATCGACAGTTTAGAGATTGCTATAATCAGACACTTAATATTTTGTATAAAAAAATTACTATTAAATATTGTTCAATCTCCTTAGAGGAAGGTGAAATGAATGGGAAAGTAGTAGGTTAGTTGTACAATTTGGAAACTGCTTGAGCTAGAAACCTTACATCTGGTATGGAAATTCTTCATTCAAATTTATATTAACTACACTGTAAAAGATTTGATTTTTTTTTTTTTTTTTAAATATGATTGACACATACACATTGATGACTTATCATTTGAATGGTTTGCACTTGGCACGGATATCAACAGATAGGGCCTGCAGAAAAATTCAGGTATTGTGTATCAGAAAGAATAATCCCCAGAGAGTAAAATACATTGAGAGGAAGCAATAAAAGAGGATGAAAGTGTGAAGTTTAATGCAAAAATTATAGAAAGTTGTTATTCAATATTTTGATATTTATATATGTTTACTTTTAAAAGAAAAAACATCTGCAGAAGGACATTTACATGCACTATAAGTAAACTTTCTTTTCTCATCAGCTCACTTTAAGTGTTAAAAATAACATTAGTTAAATAGGTGTTCAGTGGGACCTCTTAAAAAGTTTATTAAAAGTTCACTATAGCAAGGTTCAACTCTATATCTCCCTGCTTACAACTGCCAAATTTTTTAACTTACCTAATTTAAATACTTAAAATTTTCATGCAAACAGGAGGAAAAATGATGTTTTAAGCAGTGGTGGCGTCAGAAATTCCCCGACGGGGGGGCACCGGTTCCCCGACAGGGGGGCACTATATGTAGAAACATTTTTACAGGCATATTTAACACCATGCACCTTCCTGTCAGTGTCTATCCGCTATGTCAAATATACAATGGTATTTTTTTACTTTCTTCTATATGTAATATAGAGAAAGTATTGGATTCGCAAAAATTTTAGACCTCCGTTTTTTGACGGATCCACACGTTATGGGATGTCCTGAACACGAATTGATAGTTTTTAAAAAATGTCTGTCTGTGTGTCTGTCTGTGGTTTCGTGTTTTCACCGTATCTCACGAACCAATGAATGAAATTCAACCAAACTTGGTATATAGTTGGACCCTGGCGGGGCATTGTGCTGATTAGATTTTGGGATCAATAGCCCAGCAGGTGCGCTGTGATCGCATTTTATGTAAATTTTTAACATGGCAGTATAGGACAAATTTTCGTATTTTTCACCGTATCTCACGAACCAATGAATGAAATTCAACCAAACTTGGTATATAGTTGGAACCTGACGGGGCATGGTGCTGATTAGATTTGGGAATCAATCGTCCAGCAGGTGGCGCTGTGATCGCAAAATTTCGTATTTTTCACCGTATCTCACGAACCGATGAATGAAATTGAACGAAACTTGGTATATAGTTGGACCCTGACATGGAATGTTGCTGATTAGATTTTGGGATCAATCGCCCAGCAGATGCCGCTGTGATCGCATTTTATGTAAACTTTTAACATGGCAGTATAGTACAAAATTTCGTATAAATGTACATAATGAGCGTTATTTTAAACTTGTGATTGTAAAATTAATATGAATTATTGATAATAGTAGTAGTTAACTACGAAAAAATTTTTGTGCATGTGGAGGCACCGGTTCCCCCCACCGGGTGGGGGGGAAGTACCCACCCGGGGGGGGGGGGGGGGGGGGGGGCAAAGTTTCAAGATGGGTATCTTTCGAAAGATCTCGTGAATACCTTTAAAACGAATGGTTGAACTATAAATCTGTGATAATTTAAAACAAAGCTATCGATTTTTTTTTACTTTTAACAAAAAAAAAAAAAAAACGAAAAAAAAATCGTTTTTTTTTTTTTTTTTTTTTTTTTTTAAATAATGTTACTGGTTGAATATGTATATAGGAAAATATAGAAGAAAGTCTTGTGGTGGCCACAACATACTAGTTTTTTGTTTGTTTGTCCGTTTTTTTAAAGGGCTTCCGTACAGTATTATTTTTAACACCAACTAAGATAAGAAAGAGGAGGGGGTTATAAGTTTGAAGCCTTTGTGTGTTTGAGGCACTGTAACATCCAAACGAATCGACCGTCTTTAATGCAATTGATAATTTTTAATTGGTTTTGTCAAAAATTAAAAATAATGATTATGATTTCACAGTAAAAAACTCCTAAATTCAGTTGAAAATTGGAGTTTTAAAAGACAAATTATATTTAATTAAATTCATCACCAGTGCCACATTTACATTTCATAATTTATCAGCTAGTGTTCTTCCAGCTGAAAATTAGAAATTTTATGGAAAAATTAGAGTATTAAATTCAAGGTAGATTGTTTTTATAAAGTTAGGTTTTCACTTAATCGCCGTGTCATCTCGTCGATGTATCGAGCTATTCCCTACCCTCCTAAAATAATATATATGTAATATGTATATAAAAAAAGAAAAAATATAGGAAAATAAATCATGCATATTAGAGCATGAGCATAGTTGTGAAAAAATAAATAGAGTCAAAGACATCCAACAAATGTCAGATAAAACTTCCTTCTTAACATGGTAGACATTTCATTTGTAACCAAGTATATACATATTACATTTCTCTTAAATGTTCAAATTTTACTTACAATATGCTGATTTAAATATGCACTTAAGGTATCATTTTCTCATAATCATACAACATCAATATTAAAATTACGTTATTTAATCTTCATAATGTTAAATACTTCATGAACAAATGGAGTAGACTTCCAGAAATCCGCATGTTGTAACCAATGTAACTATCAAACCGACAGTAAAATTTTTAATATGAAAAGGTTAAGATAGCACTGATATTAACAATGATTCATCAGAAATTGAATCTCACGAAACACAGAAAGTCAATTTTATGCAGATTACTTTCTGTTGATGATAAATTTTAAATGCATTAATGCTATAAACAAGAAATAATAATTGTTCATAAATAACAATAAATAAATAAAATAAAAAACTATTTTTGCCTATATTTAAAAGAAAAGTAATAAAAGGTAATATACTTATAATAGAAGCTTATATTGTATCACATGTTGAGTAAAATTTTGTATCTTTCTGTATTAGATAAATTTTAATTTCTTAATTCAAGAAAAAATTAAATTAAATTTCATTATATGCATATTTTTTACTAAGTTGCTTATTCTTTTTAATTTTTCTTTTCTTTTTTAATTATGTTAATTATTTTCCAAGCATACTTATTTGTATTTTTCCTCATTTTGTATGCATTACAGTATCAAAATCTCGTTTCATAAATGCTAATTTTCACAAAATTCCAAAATACACATAATTTTTTTCCAATTTGTGTGGATTTCTGGGAATTTCCTGCATACATACACATTAAATTTAAATTAAAAAAAAATAAAATCCATTTACGTATTATTGTAACTGAATTCGGCTTTTGGGATAGGCTTTATTAAATATTGTTACTATTCTTTCTAAATCTAATTTCTTTGATCTTGCACTGTGAATCCCTAAAATCATCAAATTTTGCAACCTGCTTTCTGCACTGCAAGTTCTGAGGTAGTTTTTCACTATTCTAACATTTATAAATTGAACCGACAGATGTTTCAGTCGTTGGCTGAATTATTTCATAATTATTAATATATTTTATAGTTGGTTGGTTGGTTGGGTTTTACCGTTGCACTAGTGCTGCTCAATAGACAATTGGCGACAGTCTGGGATTCACCCTATCCTTAAGGATGGCCCGGAAACATGCTATCACAATTTTGATCTTCCACGAAGGGGATAATATTTTTTTATGAAAAAAAAAATGCTGAATAAAAAATTTCAATATGACTTTTGAAGATAATAATAAAATATAAACATTCATGAGCGGCTGAATTGATAAAATAGAGCAAGAATATTCTTTACTGTTTCCGAAATTTTTGATTTTCATACAAACAAGCATTAAAAATCGGTAAAAGTTGTATTGTTCCCCGATTGCCTTTTTTTCTTCCCTTTTGTTCCCTGACTCTCTAGCAAAAAGTAATTAAAAGTAAATTTTAAAAAGAGAAATTCATTTTTAATTTGTTGGTGATGCAGAGTGTCGCGATGTAAAATAAATACAACAATTTTAATTTCATATAATTATTAAAACGACTCTTAATTACACGGAAATATTTAATGCTTTGAATTTGACAGATATTAAACAAATTATCGTTGTAAAATTTCACAAATAGTTAAAAGAATTTTCTCTTTAGAAATAGAATGCAAAAAACAAATCTTATTAAAAGGTCTCAATTATTTTACTTATTTCATTTCTCATTGTTAAAGCTGTCTTTAAGTTCTAAAGTAAAAGCGACACATCAGCCGACATAGACACACAATATTTGAAAACAGTATACTGAATAAGAATTAGTAGAATTAAAGGAAATGTGACTTAAATCAATATGCAAATTATATTTTCGTGATCTATTTGAATGAAATTTCTTTCTTTTTTGTTCTTATTAAGGGGGGGGGGGGGAATTAAGATTGTTTTTTCCGATGTACATTTTGAAGAGATATCTTACTCTTAAAAATTTCCAGGGAAGAAAAAAAAAATCATATGTGTGTGTGTGGTCTAGTTGCTGTTCACAGACAAAAATGGAAATGGAAACATACGTACCCTACATGCTTTTTGTCCATTTCAAAGAGAGCTGGATAATAGGCAATAAAAATGCGACTTCTTCACAGAAGCATCGCAAGTGTGATTTTAGAAGATAAGGAATAGATAAGGAATGGGTCAATCCTTGCAATAATACTCGCCGCTTTCTTTCCTGTTGTCATTCCCACCAACTGACATAGAAGAGGAATATACATAGTATATCAATGCTAGGAAAGCCATCGCAGTTGCATGCCATTAGTTTTTCTGGGAAAAAAAAAAACTTCTCTAGAAAGACAAACTCCGAATGATGAAAAGGAAAAAAATATTTTGTTGCTGAACAAAGGGCAAAAAAGGGTATTTTTTCCCCGACAGATTTTGAGAATCTGCCCCGATGGGGGGGCACGAACTCCCCGACGGGGGGGCCTGTGCCCCCCCGGCCCCCCTTCTGACGCCACCCCTGGTTTTAAGTAACTATGAATTCAAAAACATAAAATAACTTTGAAACACCTTGCATTACAATATATTGTTATCCATGGGTAAAGCTTCTATTGTTGTGTAAAAGTGATACAAAATAATTATTATGATTACATTTTCTAACAGGTGCTTCTCATTCTATATTTCTCTATAGTTCATATAAGTAACTTACTTAATTTACCTAATAACCAGTTAACTTACCTAATTTAAATACTTAAAATTTCCATGCAAACAGGAGGGAAAATGATCTTTTAAGTAACTATGAATCCAATAACATGATTTTATGTTTTGATAACTTTGAAACATCTTGCATTACAATATATTGTTATCCATGGGCAAAGCTTCTATTGTTGTGATACAAAATAATTATTCTGATTACATTTTCTAACAGGTGCTTCTCATTCTATATTTCATATAGTAATTAGTTTTAGCATAGAAAATTGAAAGATGCTATTTGATTTTCTGGCATCTTAGCAAGAATATTTGCCAATATCATATACACTCAAACATCATTAACCAGAACACGCTTAATGTGAATTCTTTTAACATGAACTGTTTTCTCTTCTCTTTGAGATTCATGTTAATGAGGTTCGACTGTATTTTATAAGATATTTGGGCATGTATTCTCTAGCTGATGTGATGTGCCCAACAGGGCATGTAAAAATTTTGATATTTTTGTAACTCTGGTTATGACACACACTTTGGAGCAAGAGATGTGTAAGAACTATGCTTAAACTACTATTAGAACTTTTTATTAAAAAACATTATGTTTTTCTTAAACAAACTTCTGCAACAGAGCATAAATTTTTACAACACATAACAATTATAATAAAAAATATTAATTTATTTTCTATATATATAAATATATATTCACATTTTCAGACTTGCTCTTAAAAAATAAACAGATTTATTGATACATTTACTTGTTCAAAAATGTACAAATATTATTAATTTAAGACGAGTTATATTATAATTGAAATTTGAAAGACATGAGCTTAAGAAATATCAATATTACAAGTGCATTATACAAAATAGATAATGTACAGACAAATGATTTTTTTAAATTACCATTACACTAAAAAAAAGGATTTTTCATACATGTTTCATGAGATAATATGCATTTTTGATCTCCATTAAAACCAAAAACACATTAAAGCCTAGAATATGACAATCTTTCGGAAAGGGCTGTGTCAGATTCTTTAATTAAATTTTGCCAATAACTAATAAATACTAATTTAAAATTTTTATATAACAATTTTTTTTATTTAATAGAATAACATTTCTTTGCCAGTTTTAAATTTTCATTTTTTTAATGCACTATTTTTAAATATCCCCTTTTTTGATGAAAAGTTTCTTTCCTTTTTGTTTTTATTAAATGTAACTGCATTCTATAGCTATCATACATCATTATGTAGATAGTGTAATAAATAAAATCTGCTGAAATTAAAAATTCTTGAATCTGTTTTTTTTTTTTTTTTTTTGGCTTTCTAAACATACACGTAAGGAAAGTATTGTAATCATGTCAAAAAATCCAATTTTGAGATTTTGGTGTTTCTATACGTTTTGAGGTTCCCTGAGTTGTTCATTTTACGATGACATGTATGAACACGATATCGCCTAAACGCTTTGTTCGAATGAGCTGAGAGTTGGTATATTTGTTATAGGTCATCATAGCACGAACCCTACTGATTTTGGTGAATTCAGGACTTATAGTATTTTACAGGGACTATAAGTGCAATAGCATTAAAATGCCTTATTTGATTGAGCTGAAAATTTATACATGTTATAAATCACTGTCACATGAACTGTATAGATTTTGGTGAATCTAGCCCTTATAGTTTTTTTACAGGGACACAATGAAAAATTCTATATCATTATGATCTATGGGCTCAAATTTTTGGAGTACAATAGTATAAAATAAAACAGCGGAGAAAAATACTATAACCCCATATTATAATTTTCACTTTTGTTCATTTAACAACTTATCTTACTTATTTATACAAACATTAATCACTTAATATTTGGAAAGTTAAGATTATTTATAATCGCTTTAATGTCTAAATTAAAAATTTAATATGCATGAAAAATCTTTTAAGAATTTTATTACATACATTAAATTAAATAAACTGGATGAATAGTTCTTAATTTTGATAGCATTAGTTTAAGAACTATTCCTGTTGTTTGACTGAGGAAAAAATCTTTCAGGTAGTATCACAGTATATTAAGGTAGGGAAACTGAAATTTTGGGAACAAGAATTATTTTATACCAGTATAAATGAAACAAAACATTTTGAAACTTTATCATACTAATAATTTTAAAATGATAATCAACATAAATTTTATTGCAGGTAACCAGTTTTTAAAAAACAATATATTTAAAATTCAATCCAATCAAAATTCTTAAATTCAGACAAATTTTATAAACATAAGCTCTTTGTTACATTGCTTCACAGAAACAAGTTGCAACACATTGTATATTTTTTTGTCTTGAAAAATTTCTAAAGACATTGGAAAAAATTTATACAAAATTTGGAAAAATATACACATCAGAAGAATATATCATATCAAAAAGTTAAGACACTGGCATATATATACATGTAACATACATTTTATGAAAAATTAAGTCATTTATACATATGGAACAACTACACTTCCACGAGTACCATAAGCAAATTTAGCCAAGGTCTTTTCAATATTTGTCAGTACATTACTAGCTCCGATACGAAATAACTCAGGTTTAAGCCAACTATGGCCCAATTCCTTTAATATCATTTCCTGCCACAACATTATAGCTTCTGGAGTTCGGATTCCACCAGCAGGCTTCAGACCAACCTTTGAATAAAAAAATTATAATTTAAGTCTAAAATCAAAATAAATTTAGCTGATTAAAAACTTGAATGTTAGAATTTTATTAGAAGAAAAATACATAAAAACCTGATGATATACAGTCGAACCTCATTAATGTGAATCTCGAGGGGAATAAAAAATTTGTTCATGCTATCAGTAACTCAGAAACTAATCTTTTACTTCTTTTTCCATTTGACATGGATTGTGAAAACAATTCATGTTAAAAGTAATTCACATTAAGCGTGTTCGCGTTAACAAAGTTCGACTGTAAAAAAAATTCACAGAAATTTTTAATTTGCATTTAAAAAAAAAAAAAAAAAAAATTTGCCTTAAGTTTTTTATTTGCCCCCCCCCCCCCTCCCAGCAACTATCAGAGTTGTAGAGCAAATTGGAAGTTTCTCTTCATGGATAGATGTGATAGCATTGAGTACTTCAGAAATAGGCTCAATATCATTGCATGCACCACATTCCACTACTGTTTTGGGTTTTATGGCATAAAGATAATAATTTTTCTAATTTTGAAAAGTTTTTCAAATTTATTTTAAAATTATCTCTTAGGTGGACTTTAGTAAGGACAGTAGTTTTTATATTGTGAAAGTGTTCTTTAATTCTAGTTTTTATTTTTGTTGCGCCAATATATTTACAAAATTTACCCCCTTCCCTCAAAACATTATTTTTATAAATGCCAGCTGTTCCAGAAATATCAGTTTGGCCCTTACCACGTCTCACTAGAAAATGCTTTTATTGAGTTTTATTGGTATATTTATTCCTAATTTTGCTGTTTCTGATTAAATTTATTAGTAACACCTTTATTTGCAATATATGGAAAAAATATACTTTTGTTTTTTGACATTTTCTATATTTATAAATAGTAAACAAGAGAAAAAACTTTAAATTTCAGCCTACTTTTCTCCACTTTTGGTTTCAGTCGCCCGAGCACCCAACTATCTTCAGGAGAAACTAGTTGTGTTCTGCTTTTTGTTTTCCTCTATCTTTTAACATGGTGCACAATCTGTCATCTAGCTGTTCATTTGCTTGGCGATCATTACATGCCTACTCATTAGCCATTACATTTTGACGATTCTACACCTGGCATATTTGTAATAATTATAATTAGCCAGTTTTCTGATATTATGAGAGTCTATATTTACATTTTCATCGTGGTTAGTTTTTGTTAGTGCTGTTGTTATTTTGTCATTTTTATGTTATTTAATTCAATTAGTAATTTTTTTTTTTTTTTTTTTTTTTTTGTCATACCAATGTGATATCCAAAGTCATTATTTTCATTTTTATATTTTATTTTGTAGATACCTGTAGTTTGTAAGGAGTCAATAGGGTCTTTATCGCTATGTATTCCCAGGAAAATATTATTATTAGGTTTCATGGATATGTTTATATTAAGATCAATGCCTTCGTTTTTTATTTTAATTGATGAACCTCTATTGTAAGGGATCGCAGTTGTATATTTTTTATTAGTTTTTTGTGTGTCATTAATTTTATTTAGGCTCTTAATCCTTTTTTTTTTCATAGATTTTATTTACAAGATTTTTATTATAACCAGCTTGTTCCGTGATTTCGTAAATTTTGTTAAGTTCATTTTTAAGTAAAGTTTCATTTGAACATACCATTCTGGCTCTATTGACATATGATTGTAGGATACTTATTTTATATTTGAATGAGGTTTTACTTTTAATGTTTATTTTATTACTATTATTTGGTTTTCTATAGACGGTAATTTCGATTGCATCGTTTTTCCTGATTATAGTTACATCTAGATAGTTCATATGGTTATTTTCCTCGAATTCATAAGTGAACTGTATATTTTTATCAATTTCATTAATTTCTTTTAGTAATTCATCTGTTTTACATTTATTGTTGACAATGACAAACACATCATCGACATACCTGACCTAAAATTTTATGTTATCTTTGAATTGATTATGTATTATGTTTTCAATTAGTCGAAGTTTTAATTCTGCAATAATATTGGACTCCTTTAATTTGTTTATAATATCGGTTGTTAAGTTAAACTTAAAGTAATTTTCATTTAGAATTAAGTTATTGGCTGTGATTAGTGTTGTGTTAATTTCATTGTCATCGTATTTTTCTTTCATTTTTTCGTTACTAATTATATTCTTGATTTCATTTATGTCTATAGATGGAAAAAGGTTTATAACATCAAAGCTTAAAAATCTATCATTTTAGGTTATTTTAGTTTGTCTAATTTTGTTTATAAAGTCTTCAGTTGAGTTTAAACTATTATTAGAAGGGGGGAGTAAGTTACGGTAGGTATTTTACCATGTTTTTATTAACTTTAATTCTTGTTTATTTGTTTGTCCAGTACAAATCTTGCAATCAATTTTTAACTAACTTCCCAACTAGCTAGACATTTGGAACTTTCAGGATAGCTCAGAACATGGTGACAATACATTTTTTTTAATACTTTTAGTCAACTGTTTCAAGTCCCTACTGCCTTCGGTAGCGTTTATATGATTTGACAGAAAATTTATTTAACTAACTTCCCGACTAGCTAGACATTTGAAACTTTCAGAATAGTTCAGAACATGATGAAAATGCATTTTTAAAATATTTTTAACCAACTGTTTCGGGTTCCTGCTGCCTTCAGCAGCGTTACCAGTACAAAGCTTGCCATCGATTTTTCACTAACTTCCCGACTAGCTAGACATTTGAAACTTTCAGGATAGCTCAGAACACGGTGACAATAAATTTTTTTAATACTTTCAGTCAACTGTTTCAGGTCCCTACTCCCTTCAAGTTACCCAAAGCTACAATAAGTCCTTTTCGTAAATAAAAAGCAATTTTTTAACAAAAAGGGAAAATTATTTTTAAAGCACCCGAAATTAAAAAAAAAATGCGCCTAGAAAATTTTCTAACTAAAACAGATAATTCTGTATGATGTATTACCTTGAACCCAGTCTCATAATAAAAATCTTTTATAGCACGAGCCATGACTATACCAACTTCATAAGTAGCATTGACATTTTCTTTGCCAGTAGAAGTTTTAATGAAATCAGCACCTATAATGTAAAAGATATTGTGGATGAAATAATGCTGTAAATATAAAAATTTATAAACATATTCTGAAATCCTTCACATAAATAATCACGACAACAAAAAAATTAAAAATAAATGTAAAACTATTTAAAAAATAAATGTACAGTCAAGAGAGAGAGAAAAAAAAAAAAAAAAAACCCACAACCTTTCAACTAATTTTATTGCAAATCATCCTATAAATATATGGCTGGTGCCAACCGATTAACAACAGTAACATCTAGTTTATACTGGTATAGTTATGTGTTGCTTAGGGAGTGGTCTACATATTAAATCTGGTATCACCCTCATTTTTTTTAATGGCAACCCTCTTTTTAACAACTTTTTCAGGTTATTTGGATCAAATCAATCTGGAAAATGGTATAGTTTATATATTTCTCTCAATTTTTCATAGTTATAAGCTGTCAAAATTTGGGGATGCTAATGTCAAATGAATATGATAAAGAATAATTCATACAGGGTTGCCACAAAAGAAGTATAACAAAAATCGTTGCTTTAGTAGCCTAGAAACATTGAAATAGTTGCCTAAATAGTAGCCTAGAAACCAAAATACTAGCTTAAATATTATACTCTAACAATCATCAAAGGATAAAAACCATACGCATTTTCTTACTATTCCATATAAATATACCAAAAAAAAAAAAAAAAAAAATCTGAATGTGAAAACTGAATTTAAAAAAAAAAAAAAAAAAAAAAATTAGGGAGTGAGTCATTGTGGAAACAAATTTTCCTGTAGAATAACATGGGATTAGGTTGTTGAAAAGATTAAGTATTGTCCACTCTTAAGAGGTTATGGTTTTTTTTTTTCCTTTGCTGTATTCTTCCTTTTCTGATTTACTAAAACAACTTTCTTTTATGATTTTGTTATTTTTTCTTACATGAAATCAGGGTGAGGAAGGTCATAACAGGTCGCAGGAGTGTACTAGTAATCATTTTCAATAAGCAAATTGGCCAGCTTAATAGGTACACGTCATGTCTGGTGCTATTTCTACATTCTCATTGAATGTTCTACCTGTTTCAAGGTCAGCATCAGGGATATACCATACTTTATGGTGGTAAAATAAATAAAGGGTGAAAAAATTAAGATATGGGATTGTTAATAAAATGCATGGAAACTATTTCTCTCTCAAAGATTTTCGTGATATTTCTGGAAGAATTTTGCAAAAGGTGAAAAATAGTCTCCCAATAGTTGCCTTTTTGTGAAAATAGTAAGTTGCTTTTTCAAGCTTTTTGGGTCAAAAAAGTTGCCATAGTCTCCTCAGGCTGAAAATAGTCGCAAATAGTTGCCTTTTAGTAGCCTGTGGCAACCCTGTTCATATCTCCCCCCCCCCCACCTCAAAAAAAAAAAAAAAAAAAAGCCATGTACATATAATTTATGCATTAGAATGAAGTGACCCAAATTTATTCTATGCATATTTTTCATTTAAAAAAAAAAAAAAAAAAAAAAAAAAAAATTTTTAATTATGAAAATTATTAATATACAAACTGTAGCATTTCTGAACTGCCTTGATCTCAGGAATTCGAATATGGAATCAAAAATGGGTGTTACCATTCGAAAAATTGAAATAGAGATAACTTTTAATATGTAGAAGACTGCCTAAGCAAAATTTAATGATCGCATTGATAACTAGATGTTATTATAAATTGATCAGCACCAGCTGCAAGTTTTGAAGATAATTTACAGTGAAATTAGTTGGAGAGTGGCTAAGCTTCTTTTAAGAAAATACATAAAAGGCCTAAGTAGTTTCAGGTTTGAAAAATAAATAAAATACCTAATACTTAATTTAGGCCTAATTTAAGCCCACCTAAGCCTCTACCTATAGCCCTGATGAAATATGCAGAATAGTAGTGCCACCTCCCAAATGATATAATACACCCAAGGTTTAAACTGTTGCTGATTAATTTTTTTGTCTTAAATTAAACAAGATTAAATTATCTCAGCAGAATATAACAATGCCACCTGTCATCCTATATACATACAATGTTTAAGCTGTTGCTGATTAAATCTTTTTTTTTTTGTCTTAAAATAAAATTACACTAATTTATTTTTATTTTATTATCAAGGTATAAAATAATTAGGGGATAGATTAGCAGACCGTAGGCATCACCAGATGGGAGTTTGCCACTTGGTTATGCCTATGATCTCCTAATCAAAGATTTCAACCTAATAATCTTTGAAAATTAGGTCCAATGATCAATCTAGTTTTCAAAAGTCATTTTCACGGTGAGCAAACAGGATATTTCAAGGAAGGAAGGAAGCAGATAAGGGTACCATAGGTGCTACCAAGCAGGGGTTTGCTACAGTTAGATTTTTAATGATGGTTTACATGGTAAGTGAACAGGCTGTAACATATCATGAAATGTAAGGAAGATGTCACAGTTGCCACCAAGCAGAAATTCGCTTCAGTTAAAATTTTAAAGGTATTTGCACTGTGAATGAACAAGCTGTTGTAGGTTCTGAAACAGGGAGAAGGTGCTGCATGCACAATTGAGCAGGAGTTAAATTCAGTGAGGTTTTTCAAAGATCATGAACTATCTAGTCGTTAAAGGCGGCTAGTATATAATAAAGAAAATTATTTAAATTTATAAATAACACTTGATTAGACTATGATATTTATCTTCATCAAGGGATCTAACTTTAAAAAGTATTGGAAAGCTTAGCTTATTTGTCTCTTGAAATTTGAATTACTGCTCAATCCTTCCCCAAAAAAAAAAAGCTTTATTTTTAATCTGGCATGCCTAATTTTATCTATATTTCATAAATAGATTTAGTAAGAGACTGTGTCAAACTCTTTTTCCTTTTGATTGTCATAATCATGGAATAATTGATAAGATTAAATTAATTAAACAATTTAAATATGAATAATGATTATAAAGAATACCTGCAGCCATGCATATCATACTAGCTTTGTAAACATTTGTCAGACTGCCAAGCTCTCCAGTACCAAGAATTACTTTCAATTTATGGTTGGAACCAACTGTCTCACGAAAAAGTTTAACTTCCTCAAAAAGTTCTAGAAAAAGAGAGAGAGAGAGAAAAAAAAATTGCATTTAATTATTAATAGAGAAAAAAAGTAATATGCATTGAAATTAATAAAAAATAAAAATACACAGACTAACATACAACAAATACAATGCATTTACTGTAAATTTTAATTAATTTTCAAATGTAAAATAATAGTTAAAGTCATGAAACAGTTTTTATGTGATAGTGATTTTATCACTTATTAATGTTAGTAAAGTTAAAATTATAGTTTGAATCTATGCTGTAATTAAAGCAGCAAATAGAAAAATTTATTAGTAAATGAATGTATCTCAATTAAGTATTTATTTATAAAGTTCTTTGACTATCACTATATACACCCCCCCAGAGACAGAAAATTTTGTAGCTGTCTGCGACAGGTTTTTAAAATTTCATAATCTGTCTGCGAAATTTGCATGTAGTCAGGGGTGTAAATGGCTTACACTCAAAAAGCCTGAAAGCTGATAGCGGCAATCTGGGGGGAGGGGGGGGGGCTTAACAACAGTGTGATCTCGTAAAATCAATCTAATGGCCATTTAGAAAATGAACAACTTGAAGGTCTAAATGATACTCTATTCTGTTTGCTTGTTATATGGATTATAAAAGAAATTATTTAGTTTATAGATTTGTTTATATATTATCAATATTTCTATAAAACTTAACAGAACTATTTTTCAATGTATTCAGAAAGATAAAGATTTAATTAACCAATTAGAAATTGTAGGAATCTATAAAATACATATCAAGATGAAGGAAAACAAAAAGGAAGTAATCAATCAGGGGCAGTGGCGGATCTAGAACTTCACTTTGGTGAGGGGCTGAGATTTTTCGAGATATTATTCCAGGTTAAGGAGAAATTTATAATCGTAATATTAGTCTGCATTCCGTAGACACATTAGACTGCTTTAAGAAATTGTTGCAATAATTTATTTAAAATTATTACATGGTGAAACTTTGAAAGATTTATCAAAAATTTTTTAATAATATATGTGTGAATGCATATATGCAATATATTAATGGGAACCGCAACTAAAAGCATAAAATGTAATTGAGGTGTCTATGGGGGCAGGGGGAGTGATAATCTTTTTTTTTTTTTTTTTACAGACAATCCATGTATAATGATGTTTTTAGTTAATCTTGAAAATGGCTCGTGATCAGTACTTTTCCAGATTCGAGATAAGACAACTTCCAGGCAGAATTGAAAACAAATTGATGAGGTGACATTAAAAAAATTTATTAAAATTTTCAAACTATAGTCAATTATAACAGGATACAAATTTATCATAATTATCTAAGAAACTATGGAAAGAATTTCGGGGATATGCTCCAATTAAAAATACTGTGAGAGAGAGGTAACTTTTAACGTGTTAAGAACTCAAGATTTTATCGTAAAGTGTGTGGGGAGAGCAAACCGAGCACACGACTTGCCCAGCCAAATCTGGCAAGCCTGCAAATCACATGACCCAGCTGTCGCCAAATAAACGCCAAGTGTGATTCTTTGTTCGTGAATTGAACTTAATGTTAATTTTTGAATTTACAACGACGGTTTTAAAATGTATTAACCCTTAAGCTGTGCCAGCTTTACGCCAAGCGTCATGCTGACTACAGACCGACCGTTATGAACTGAAATCATTAATATTATGCAATTTTCAAATAAATTACATCCGGTGTTGAAATAATATTAATTTTGACAATGAGTTTTCTTGTTTATAAATATTTGAGAACACTTTTTTATAAGAATATTAAGCTAATATTCTCTATAAGAATATTAAGCTAATAATCTCTCAAATGATAAGTTAATGAAGTATTATATTTAAAATCTAAATAAAAACGAAATCTTTAATTTATGGGTTCTATTAATAATTCCAAAATGAATAAAGTTTTGATTTAAAAAGGTTTATTTTTAATCTGGTTTATGTAATTAAATATGTAATACAATTAATTTATTTTATTTTATGAATTAAAAAGTAAAATACATTAGGAATCGGAAAACTAATATGAAATAAAATATGAAATAAAATTAATTTTAAAATGAAATTTTCTCATGAAAAATGAAATAATTTAATTATTCAGATTTTAAAGGAAATAGATCAAAAAGTGAATGTATGTGTGGAAACTCCTTCACACCATGTCTATGTGCAACAGTGATTACTCACAAAATTTGCACATAGTTATGATTTGAGTATTAAAATGTGGTTTGGGAACATCCCATAATAAACTTGAATAACGTATATCAATTTCAATAAATTCTGTAAATATTTACAGAAGTTAGAGAGCTCACAGGCAGACGGGCAGAAAGACAGACATATAGACTAATTCATATAATAATCCCTTTTAAACATCATTAGAAAGTGTTAAAAATAATTAATGCAAAAAAAAAAAAAAAAAAAAAAAAAAATCCAGCGATTTCCAATTATAGTTATTAATGTAACTGAATATTTTTTGTGTTTGTGGCACTGTAAATTTAATTCTAATCATAATACATTCTATAGAAAGCTTTTTTGTGCATATGTATTGTTAATTTCAATTTCATTGTGATTTGTGTGAAATAAAAGTGTTAAAATATAATTTATGTGACTTTTTTATTCAATAGTCACCAAGAATCTTCAGAAGTGACATTTGATAAACATAATAGTAGAATTGAATCGAAGAATCGTCTATTATGTCTATAAAATATCACTTCTCAAGATTATTGGTGACTATTGTATAAAAAAGTCGCAAAGTTATACCTAATAGAAGAATCGAAATCGTATATTATGTATGTTAAATATTACTTCTCAAGATTATTGGTGATCATTGAATAAAAAAGTCGCAGTCTGGCAACACTGTACTACTCTCTTAAAAGCTTTTTAAATTATTACTTGAATATTGGTAGGACATAAAATTTACTTTTCCAAGCCTTAATTTCAACTATAATATGTACATTAAAAATTATAAAGTCTTATTAAACACTTCTTTTTTCTACCGGCATATTCATAGGAAATATCTGCTATAATTTCAAAATTGAAAAGCAATATGATCAAGGCTGTAGCAAACAGAAAGAAGAGGGGGGTTGGGGATTTAAAAAATCCCCAAAATTTTCAGATTTGTTGAAAATTTTTTAAACAAACTTAATTTTTAATACTCAAAACTATGTACTAAATTGAAGTAAATCAGTATTAAAGACAAAAAGAAATTTTAGGAACGAGAAAAATTGACCCTTATAGAAAGTGGTCTTTAAATAGAGGTGAACTTTTAGGCAGATTTTTGATTTCTGATGTTTATTTAACTGTTACAGATAATTATTTAAATTGATTTTACTGAAAATGTTGTTCAATCTTTCCAATGTGAATTTAAGTTGTTTTCCTTTAATTACAAGTTTTGTGAATGCCAATACTTTTTCTTCCCCCCCCCCCCCTCTCCATCTGCCACTGATCAGGGGTAGTACTAGTACAAACTGAAATTTCAGGGCATACATTTTTGAAAATTTCAGGAGAAAGTTATTAATCTACCTACATAAGAGACATCTGAAATCTATTGTGCATTGGCAAAAAGTGCTAGTTTGATTAGAAAATAAAGAAAACATCCAATTTTTGGATGTATTTACTTTAAAATGTTTTTTGAACTTTCAAAAATTTACTTATGAATAAATTAAAGAACAAAATAGCAAACCAAAATGGAAAGTTAACTAATATATTTTAATATGCATAAGAAAATTTAAAATGCTCCCCCCCCCCCTTTCAAAAAATAAATAAATAAAAATAAAAAATATTTAGCTCACAATTTTAGAGTTTAAAAAGTTTAACTTTAATCAGAATATCTGAAACTTCCCTAAAATGCAGTTACAGCAATCATTTAAAAAACTTTCGTATACTCGTGTTTTTTTCAATCATCTTCATATCAAAGCATATCTTTCTAGTAATTTCCATTTAGAGACAAATTTTATAAACTTTTTTTAAAGGGGTCTGGAAAAATAATTTATGTCAGGAACAATAAAATAAGAAAACAATATATTTTTATTTCTGAAAAATAGGGACAATTTTTTTTATTATGTTCTAAAATTATGGTTCAAGCTCATTCATGCATTTGTGTGAAAGTGCATCAGAATGTAAACATCACTCATCAATGAAATGGTAGTAAAATGCAAAAACCTATCACAAAAAGTAATAATAAAATTTGTAAGCAAATACCATAAAAACTCCCAACAAATGTTTCGGGTCAAAATAATAGTCATATCATTCATCAGGCAAAAAAGGTAAGCATGATTGCAACTCCAGAGTTGTTTGCTAGGTTTTTATTTACTTATGGCAAAGCGCAGCAGAACAAAATGAGTTTGAGATTTGATTGCTTAATTTGGTTTGTTTAAATAGCAATAAATAACATAAAAGTTAAAAATTTCAAGAAATTTAGGACAGCTTATAAAATTTAAGGACATTTTTTTTTATTTTCAGGAAAATCAGGACAAGTACTACCCCTGAAGTAATACAAATGACCAAATGAAAAATTAATAAAATATTCAAAGACCATTCAAATAACATAAAATACAACAAAATTAAAACTCCCCTAACTAAAACCAACAGTGATTAAAAAAAAAAAAAAAAAAATATTGATTTGAAAATATAAAAAACTCCTACAGTAACAAGACCAAACAAAAAACTTTACACAATTACTTTAAATATTAATAATATTATAGTTTTAAAAAATTAAAGAACACGCTTAAATAGAAATGTGAACTATAACGCACAAAATATCTATCTTAGTATTAAAATGCAAGGTAAGAGAAAATCGTGTGAGTGACACACCATAATATTTACATACATTTAAATCTTTAATTAAAATAATTTAGAATTAAACAAAAACCATTTTTAAAAAATCTCCCCTGACTGGGCTTGAACGCTAGACCATTAGGTTCGTAGCACGGTGCTTTACCTCACGGCTACAGCATTCACATAGTGAAATTCTTTTTTTTACAATATAGATTTTTGTTTGTTCCCAGAGCGGTTACAAATATACAAACAAACATACATACAGGTGAAGCTAATAAAAGTGTGTTAAAAATATATATTTTTTAAATGTAACTAACCTTTCCACTGTCCACTTAGAGCAAAGTCACGTCTAATAACAACATCATATTCATCGGCTCCATCTGCAAGACACTGATTTATTTCTCCAATTCTTCCACTTGGACCAACATGTCCAAGAGGAAAACCAGTAGGAACTGTTGCAAGTTTTATTTCTGAATTCATACGATCCAAAATTGAATGACATTCTTTGACTTTTGCTGGAGTGACACAAACAGCTGCACATCTTATGTCTATAAAAAATACACAAATTTATTAAAATGTAAGAAGTTAACATGAAATTATACTTAAACGCATTCACAAATGTTAAAATTCATTAAACATTATGAATTGTTTGAAAAACTCAGGTACATGAGTGTAATAAGGCTTTCAAAATGGTGACAAAAGTGATAAATGCAGGACCTGATTATCGCACGGGCCAACAAGGCCTCGGCCTACGGCACCTCTATATAGAGGCACCAAAATAATTTTTTAATTTAAAAAATGCTAGTTTTGGAAAAGATTTCCTTAAAAAAAATTAACCAAAAGTTAGCTAAAGATAATAATCTTTAGTTGAAAATAGGGATTTTTTAATATCTTTTAACCAATTATCCGATTAAATTAAAAAAATACAACATTAGCTAGATTATGAAATATACCAGTTATCATGGAGATTGGTCGAATGATATAACATTTTACAGCGGACCAAAAAATCCAGATAAATTTTCACTTGCAGACTTACAGTTATATAATACAAATTGAAGAACTTTGTATCATCCTAATGGAAAATATCTTTACATTTTCAGTAGTATTTGGTCATGTGTTCATATTTACATACCCGCTGACTTCATATGGTATGAATGAGGTAGATTAGGATTAAAAAAGAAAACAGTATTATAAAGAATACCTTGTAAAAAATTACATTTCTATGCAAGTGGATTCCAACAGTCATAGAAGAAAGATTACCCCTGCAGTGATAATAATAATTTGAGGTCTTGTTGCAAAAGAAGTTAAAACTAATTTCTTATGAAGGTGATGCTTTAACTTTTTTACCAGCAGTCAAACTTTGTGCACAAATTAGATTAAAAAAAAAAAAAAAAAACCTTTAATTTGTTCAAGAGTGATTGGGGGGGGGGGGGGGGGAGACCAAATTCGTCCTAGGCCTTGGGCCCCAACAGATAGTAATCAGGCTCTCGATAAATGGACCAAAAAAAGTTACCTTAATGATACATGACATAGGGATACTTATACATGAAAACATTTAAAATACCTTATAAAAACTTTTCTATTTATTAGCTGATTAATTTCAGACATTCCGTGTCCATCATCAGAGCTAAGTAACTAACACGTCGTCATTCTTCTCTGTTTATTTTGCCGGTGAACTCTTGCGGTCCTCAAGACAAGACCGCAAAGAATTCACCGGCAAAATATTTTTTGGCACCTTCTGCATCCAGTGATTCGTAAGCAGATAACCGAACATACGTAATACATAGAACCAGATTTTAATAATATGATTAGTACAACCTTTTTTTTTTTCTTCTAATTTTCTCTTTATAAATATTTCTGTAAAAAGACAACACTATTTAACACATTGAGTGCCATGTCAATGTCAGCCATTCTAGATTCTAGACATTTTGTCATATATCTCTAAGTACTAAAGGAATTATCTTGAAACTTTAGGAGTGTGCAGAACATGTTACACTTCAAAACATTTCAGTGAAAATTTTACTCCGAAAGTAAAAGCAGTACCAATAAAAATCTAAAACATTGAGCGCCCTGTCAGTCATCACTGGCTGATAGTATCAAATATGATGTAAAGCTGCGTCAACCGTTGGTGGGGGATATAAAATAGGATATAAAACTATAAATATTACAATAAATAAAATTTAAATTATAATGAAGTACTTTACACATAGTTAATTAAATATAAAAACCTTAAGAGATACTTCATATTTCATCGTTAATATTTTTGGCTGGGCACCCAGCTCTTTTCAAACAATCTTCATCTGTGTTGGATCTCTCAGAGTTGTGGTCTTTTATAGACTTCATAAGTTGGTTCCATACCTGGTCAGGAGCCATTGTGCCGATGTTGCTGCACACATCCGGGGTAGTTGCTATTTCTATGGCTTCTCTAAACATCGCGTAATAATAATTATTGTAATTCGCTATCTTTTTAGAAAATATTAACGATGAAATATGAAAAGTATCTATTAAGGCTTTTATATTTAATTATATAAAAATATTACATTTAATGATTGAAAATTTATTAAAAATTTGCTTAATTTTTATTTATTACAGGAGGAATCATTAGGAATTTTAATGAATTTTAAGAATTTGCATGGCGCTCAATGTGTTATGGTAAATTCTTAAATTATACTCCACACATATGTAAAATTCCAAAACAAATAGAAAAAAAGATATTTCCATAACAAATGAGAATTTGAAGAAACTTTTATGTTTTAAAACTGTTATTATATATTAAAAAAAAGATGCAAGATATGTCAATTTAGGTGAAAATTTAAGTATCCTTTAATACCCAGCCATCACAATCACAATAAATGAAAAATTATTTTATTTTTTAGTAAATATGGTATATTTTAATAGTCAATGCCAGCAATAATCGTGATGATGCTTTTTACCTTCATCTTCATAGTTGTTTAAATATTTGTTACCAAATGCTTGATTCATGCAGAATCTAGAAAACATTTCAAGATTTTCAGAAGGCTAAAGATTGTTTTTTTTTTTATTATTAAAAGAAAATGTAAGCTTAATATAGTTTTATAAAATATTGGAATCTTATTACAAGTAAAAATTGATGAAATGACTACTGTTTACAAGTATGTAATTTTCTGGTGCTCTTGGTTGATAATACAAGGAAAGTTATGACAAATGAGTTATGGTCATTAATAAATAGGGATAGCATGATTATCTTACTTTCTTTAACTCCCAAGCGCTGAAGGATATCAATTGAGATGGGATTGTTAGCTTTAGCACACAGACGTTGCAAATTTGAGGTACAGTCATCTCCAGAAAGAGTTGTTAAATCTAAGCATGTAACTGCATGTAACAATTGTTTTATCTGTATTAAAAATAAAAATAGTTAAAAAAAAAAAAAATAGCAGAAAGAAAACATAGCAGAGAATTTAAACTAAAAAACTTTTTAATTATAAAAGAAATTCTAAAAGTTCAATCTAAAATTTATTTGAGATATTAATAAGGAAAACTACCTGAGATTCTTTAGTTCTTTTTCGAGTTTTTTTTAAATTATCAAGACTGGCACGCACTGCTGGTAAGCTGACAGTAGCAGATTCTGGTGACAAATAACAGTCATAGATCTCTTCTATAGAAAAAGATAAAGCAGATTAGAAAATTAAAAACAAAAAAGAAAATATTAAAAATTCATTTTTTTTTTTTTTTTCTTCTCACAAAAGTTTTAACTAGCAATTCCTAAATTTAAGTTAACAAAAAATCAGTTTTATTCACCACAAAGCACAAAGCTTTTTACTGTTTAAATTTTAAATGAAATACTGTCATACAATAATATTACAATATGACATTAATGAAAATGTATTGAGTATAGTAACATTAAAACAATGACTGATTTTTCTTTACATACTAACAAATTAAAAAATAAATATGTCATAAAATATGGGCGTCAATATTGCAAAAAAAATTATGTTTATAAACACAGTCCTTAAGCAATTATTAATGACATCGTAACTGGCACCCTTTTTTTTTATACATTACTGAATAATTTCTAGTTTCTTTGTTAGTGTTAGAGACTGTAGAAATATGTCAAAGTATCTAAATGTAAAACAATACAGCACTATTTTTAAACAAATAGGTACTTTTGGAGGCAAAAACGGTATGTTTTAGAGGGTAAAGAGGGTGAGTTTTTGTTCTTTAAAGGGCATCTAGGGTGCTCATTGAATTTCAAAGGGCATGCAAGGTGCAGCACCCTTCTTAAAGGCTCTAGGGAGAACCCAATCAAGGAACAATATTTCATTTTCCTTTTTTACAGGTATACGAGGTGTGTCTAAAAAGTTCGATGAATGGTCCGATATCTCAACGGCAACATGTAATATGCGCACACACTTGCACATGACGATCCAGAGACATGTCAAAGAGCGCCACCTAGCAGGAAGCCTCGTGGCTGTCATGGGAAAAGAAGCTATGGGCAGTCGAACGTAGGCAGTGTGAGAGGTAGTGTCACCGTGCAATAGAGCAACGAGTGAACATCAAGTTCTGTTACAAATTGGGAAAAATGGCTACGAAGACACATGGAATGTTGGTGCAAGTGTACGGGACGGAAGCTGTGAGCAGAAAATGTGTTTACGACTTTCAAACGTTTTCTGACGTGCTTTCTGACGTTTACAACATGCTTTCTGATCGTCTGTCAGCATGTGCGGCACAAATCGGGAACAGATCTTCCTCTTCTTACCCAAATTTTCACAGACGATGGTGTGAACTGTGTCCTTGCTAATGCTCAATTCCTCCGCTATTAATCGTAGAGTCAGTCACCGATCTCTTGCCAGCATGTTTTGTACTCGCTCAATCATGTCTGGTGTTCTGCTTGTCGACGGCCGACCCGACCGTGGCTCATCATCAGTCGTTTCCTTGCCGTCGCTAAAACGTTTGAACCAGTCGTAAACACATTTTCTGCTCACGGCTTCCATCCCGTACACTTGCACCAACATTCCATGTGTCTCCGTAGCCGTTTTTCCCAATTTGTAACAGAACTTGATGTTCACTTGTTGCTCCATTGCACGGTGACACTACCTCTCACACTGCCTACGTTCGACTGCCCGTAGCGGGTTTTCCCATGACAGCCACGAGGCTTTCTGCTAGGTGGCGCTCCTTGACATGTCTCTGGATCGTCGTGCGCATAGCATATGTTGCCGTTGAGATATCGGACCATTCACCGAACTTTTTAGACTCACCTCGTATAGTACATATCGCTTCTCGGCCTCTTGGCTAAGATCAAAGTGTAGGTATGTAGTATATACCTGTAAAAAAAATAAAAAAAATAAAAAAATAATAATAATCACAAACACTGTATTAAGTTTCATTGTGTAACATAGTTTTTTCTTGTAAAAATTTTCATTTGTGAATGACTCCTTATTGTAAAGACCTTTTTCAAAAACAGCTGAAAAGAAGTTCATTTAATCACTGATATCTCTATGAATTTTCATGATATTCAACTGGATTTTTTTTTTATACATAAGGTGCTCCATACAGTTGAGCATTAAACTATGTCAAAGTTTTTTTGCTACAGTCCGTGCATGCACAGTAATAAATTATTTACTACAACTGTCCGTATCTCTTTGAATAATAAATGTATTTGTTTTAAAGTACAGTATAATGATTTAAGCATATGTTGTTGTGTTTTCTGAAAGTTTTGTGAAATTTGGAGAAGATCCTTTAGATTTATAAAGTAAAAACTTGCGAAATTTTTTTGCATTTTTTTTTATAAAATATTAATAACTCTTTAAATATTCAAACTATCCCCACAAAACTACACACATGTAAAATAAAACATTCATAACTATATCTAAAATTTGCAGATGAATCAACCCATTTCCAGATACAGAGTAAACACAAATATTTTTTTAATTTTTAAAAATTTCAACAGCCAAGGATTTTTTTTTTTTTTTTTTTTTTTTTTAACAGTCAGCAATATACCATACATAATCAATGATCTTAACAGAAAAATCTACGAAATTGTAAGGTGAATTGACCATTTAGTTGAATTTTTTCAAGTTCCCTAAACATTGTTTCCTAAAATACAGTGTTCAGTTGCTCAGTATAGAATAATAACAGCTTAAAAGGTTATATAATTCAATGTACGTTAATTCTTTTCCTAATTCAACATTTGGAGGAATACTTATTTTATCACTTAAACAGATTCATTTTTTAAAAACATTGAATTTTGAGCTTGTTGCACATTAACTTTGTATTAATGGAAGGTTTGGCATGGGATTATAAAAACAAGGCAAAATACAATGACTAGAATGTCAAATAGAAATATTAATAGGAAAACAGACAGCTGTTTTGGCAGCATTTAGCATACCGTCTTTAGTGCATAAAGAAATGAGAGAGAAGTGTTCCTATATATAGGAAAGGGATAGAATCCAGCTGAGGATGATCAGCCAACAGAAAATTACAAAACACAGCCCTAGTTGTGAAAAATATGGAAGAAATTAAGAAATTTGGACTGGATGTAAAATTTCCAACAACCAGACAAATGGGGTACAGCGAAATCACAATATTCTTAAGATAGTTTTTATAAATATAAAAAGCTTCAAAGAAATTGAGTTCATGAGTGGATTTATGCCTGCAAATTATTTTAGCTGTATCAAATTTAAAATTATGTTTTTTTTTCCAGCAATGCATAGAAATTCTCTCTCATTTCTTTATGCAAAGACTGTACACTAAATGTTATCGAAACAGCTGTCTACTTTCCTATTATTTCTATCTGGCGTTCTAGACGTTGGTGTTTGCTTTGACTTTAACTTTGTATCTAGAGAGTATAATTTATTATTTAAATATTCCTAACTTAACTTTTTTTTTGTAGCTTTTCTTAAATGCATTTTAAAGAAATAAGCAGTTACAAGTGTGTATATGTACCTACATACTTGTCAACCATCTCATTAATAACCGTACAATTGTTAATGCCCCCTGAAAAAACGCCCCTTTTCTCACACCACTATAATTTTAGAGTTAGTCTCTCCAAATATTGTTACGATTAAATACTCTGAAAAAGTATTGGTGTGAAAAAAAAGGCGGGTACTAAAAATTGTACAGTTCATAATGAGATGGTTGGCAAGTATGTACCTACTATATATGAAGGAGTTGGAGTCTGTCTTTTTTCCTGCCGACTCCCAGTAACAACAACAAAAAAAAAAAAATCAAACTCTGCCTTCTACAAATTCTGAAGATCCCAATGATCTAGATGATTATTTTTCAAACTCTTGATGATCATCAAAGTCCTAAGCTAAGAATGAGATCAACACATGATGTGTGCAAGTCAGGGATTTAACAAAAACCCAACCCAGGTGGGTTTTTTGGGGTTTAGTTGGACTTTTTGTATTAAACCTAGAATAACACTATTGGGTTTGAATTTTAAATTTTATTTCAAAAGAAAACAATTTTAGATTAAAAGAAAAAGAAAACTTATTATGAGAAGGAATTTTGAGATAAACCAATGCTTGATACAAAATTTTGTTAATTCATTCTGATCTGTAATTAAAATAGATAGCTTATTAGCTTAATAATATATAGATAGTATCAGGTAGAAGAAAGTAAGGGTAAAATCAAGCTTTTTTTAGAGTAGGCCCTAACAACACCAAGCTATTAAATTTCTTTTAAACCCCACCTCAGAAAACAACTCATAATAAATAGAATTATAAAATATATTCTTACATTTCTATGAAGATCTGTTCCTTAAATATTACTGTAAGTCTGAACTAAAATTAATAATTTTTGCCAGTTAATACTGATTTTAGAAGAAAGTTCATGAGCAGCTGAAACTAATATACCATATACAATAAACATAAACAAGAAAGTTTGTAAATATTAAACTTGCTGACTGTTTCTAAAACTAAAATAAAAATATTTACCATAATCTCAATTAGAGTTGCATTGAATATTTGGTTACTATTTTGTATTTGGCAGGTAACAATGAATATTTGGTTTGGCCGAATATCTTAGTATTTGACGACCAAATAGTGTGGAGTTAAATTTTAAATTAAGTTGAAAAATTGGAATTCATAAAAATATTTTTTATTATATAAAATTTAAATTGATTTTTTTTTTTTTTTTACCATCAGTGTTATGATGGCAAAGAATACTAAATAAAAAATAAATACCAGTCTAATAAAGTTCCTATTATATTAATTTCTAATCTAAATTAAAATAGAATCTGTATTCAAATATGATACATTTCAAAATAATCACTACACTAATTGTAACAGTTTAATAAAGGGAAAATTGTGACAGCATAAATAAAACTGTAATTTACCTACAGCCAGTACAAAATACAAATCAGCTAAAAAAATAAATAAGGATAGAAGATTATCAAAAATCAATCTTTGTATTTAAATTTTGGCAATTTATCATGCAGGAACAAAAGAATTTCTGCATGTTTTAGCTGGATGTGTGTGTGAGAAAGAGCTTGATGTTGTATCCGGTGTCGACAACTTAGCGAAATGGGGTGAAAGGAAAGAAAGAGGAATAGAAGAAGCCGTGCCCTTAGTGGAAATAAGAAGGTGTGCGTGTGGCAGATTGAAATATGTTATTCAAATGCACAAAAGAATGCTTTCTATAGAATGTAGTATGATTAGCATTAGATTTACAGAGTCAAACAAAAATATTCAGTTGACACTGAGGGTTATTATTAGAAATTTGCTGAATTGCATTTTCATTTACATTAAGCGTTTATTCTACCATATTTTAAAACGTGAATATGATTTGTCTACTCTGTACTGATGTATTTGTCTACTGTACTGTCCGTTTGTCCGCCTCCAGCATCCGTAAATATTTTATAATTTTTTTATTTTTACTTTCTTCTATATTCAATAGAAGAAAGTATTAGATTCGTAAAAAATTTTGACTTTCGTTTTTTGACGGATTTATACGTTTTGAGAGGTCTAGAACACCATTTGACTACTTTTAGAAAATGTCTGTCTGTCTCTCTCTGTGTGTGTGTGTGAGACAAAAATTTTGTGTCAACTGTATCTCCGGAATTACTGCTCAGAATTACATATAAATATACATGTAGATGCACCTTAAGCTAAATTAGTGCCTACCAACTTTTGGTGCCAACCGCTCAACAGGTGGCACTGCTATATAGCGGTTTCCACAATTTAAGGAAAGCTATATCTCAGGTTCTATTGCGTATAATCAATCAAAACTTGATATAAGAGAAGGCCATTATGAGGCATTATGCTGATTCAATTTGAATGCTTATAGACCGACAGGTGGCGCTGCTATACAGCGATTTCTGCAATTTAAGGGAAAGCTATATCTCAGGAACTACTGCACAGAATTGAATATAAATTTATATGTTGATGCACCTTAACCTAAATGGGTGTCTGTCAGCTGCTCCACAGATGGCGCTGCTATACAGTGATATCTGCAATTTAAGAGGAGGCTATACCTCAGGTTCTATGCGTATAATCAAACAAAGCATGATCATGTCTGAAGGCCATTATGAGACATTATGCTGTTTCAATTTGGATGCTTCTTGGCCAATAGGTTAATGATATGTGTTAATGATTGTTAATGATATGTGTTATTCAAATTCTTTATTGAATTTCCCTACTTAAAATGGCTCTAATAGAACCTATGCCACTGGTTTGTGTACATGATGGACATCCAAAATATGCCAATGCATTGCGCTTTAAGGGGAGACATTTTTATAAATCACATGTAAACACCTTCATCAAAAAATCATAGAGAAATTCGCATCTATTGTTTATATGCTAAGAAAATGTGTTGTATGAACTATAATATGCTTAACCTCCAGATTTACAGGGCTAAGCAAAAAGTTTCGAAATATTAAGGGGTGCAAATAGGAAATTAAGAGCCGCATTTCTGTTTGTGTTAAGCCTTTATAACACTTTCCAACAATGTTTCAGAGTGATTATGAATTCAATTAGTCTATATGTCTGTCTTTTCATCTGTCCATTGTGTGATAATGTAGACAAAGAACATAGAATGTTATACGATACAACGAGTACTTATAGTTGGAAAGTGTTGATAATCAATGTGTACCTCCTGATTTTTTATTTTCGTTTTGAAAGGTGTAATGCTTAATTATATTTCCAAAAACTTAAATAAAATAATAAAATGGCAATAATGTACGTTTTTGTATTGAGTACTGTGATTCATTAAACTTTATATGGTTACAGATCACTGTTCCCTCAAATAACGGATATTCTACAGTACGCATACCTATTTTTGAGACAGGTTACTTCTGAAGCAAAATATAGTCAGTGCTAAATGTGGATAAAGTGTGGAGGAAAATTAAACAGTTTATTTTTGTATTTATTAATTTATTTTAAAATTTATTATACATTTCTGCTAAAGGCGGCACGTATGCTAAAATCACGCCACAGAGGGGGGATAACATTCCCGCTAAGGACACAGGTTTATAGATTTCCGTTAAGGGCATGGCCCCTTGTATCCAGGGGTCGATCCAGGTTTTAAATTTTGGGTCCCCTTTTTATGAAAAACAAAATATTTTTGTGAACATTTTATTTATTTTTGTGAAAATAAATAAATAAATATACTGTGTATAAAACCTTCCATTTTAACAGTCATTCTAAATAAGTGTTTAATATCAAATTAACATAGTTTTGTTGAACCAATTAATTAAAAATAATACTGAAAACATCGAAACATTTTATAAAAGGATCATTTTGTAAAACAAAATCTTGTGAAGGGGCTCATTTCATAAATTTGAATTTTGTAAAAGGATGATGATTATGATGATGAATTTTGTGAAGGGGCAGCAAAGGGGATCACATTTTCGCCTAGACTGACTCCTGGTATCTATTAGGTAATTTTATCATTTTTTCCCTCTGGAGCATACAACACATTTTTAGTGTAGTTATTCTCTACATATGCCTGGATGTAAATCAGATTAATTTATGAAAATTCAAAAAGAGAAAAATTTTGATTTATTCTTATTTAATGTATTTGGTCTTTTAAATTTATTTAGTAGAATTCAAAACTTTACAAGAGAGAGGGGAAAGTAATGGATATATATATACATATATATATACATTTTTTTTTTTAAATACTTAGATATATTTTTTTTTCTGACACTTTTTAAATGCACACTGTATTCTTTATTATATGCAATAAAGTTAAAAATAATTAAGTTATTCTGGGTGTGAAAAAACACTTTAATTGAAATATAAGTATTTGGCTGAATTTGATAAGTTGATTGCTGAATTTGATTCAGTGCAACTCTAATCTCAATATATGTCTCTGAAAAAGAAATAATAAAATATCTCAATTTAAAAAGAGAAAATAAGTGTTTTTCAATATATCCTCACTTTTTATCTCATGGACCCACTTTCTCCTAACTGACTTTTATCTCGCTAAAGTGCAAAATTACAAGAATCTCCCCCCTTACCCAACACACACACACACAAAGATTTTATTTTGTGAGAAATTTGCACTTTCTTTATACAAGGGTCAATTAAAAAAAAAAAAAAAAAAAAAAAAAAAGGTCAGAAAATGGATCTTTCATAAAAACAGACAGTCTTAAAATGAACCTTGCACAAAATTAGCAAATTTAAAACAAATCCTTCCTAAAAATCAGCCAGATTAAAATGGATTCTTCACAAAACTATATGATCATAAAGTTCGCATGCATCGACAAAAATATCAGATTATAGTGATATCTTTATAAGATTTCTACAACTTTACCACTTGCATATACATACTTCACCATTACTACATTCAAATCAGAAATGTACATACTGATAAGTTTCCTACATACAAACAGATTTACATGTGCATGACATTACAGAGAAAACCAGCACTTCATTCAGCCTGCAAATCTTTGGCAAACTTACATGCTTAGTGCTTACACAACCATGAAGTACCATGTCATACAACAAATGGGTGAAACACACCCAACACAATCTCAATAATCATTTATAACTATTACACATTGAAATGATAGAAAAAAGTCTGTATTTAAACTGAATAAAAAATTATACCGAATTGCACTTCAGAAAAATCGATCTTCTTGGGGTCGGGTTTCGGGTCTTTAAGTGCAATTACCTTCATAATGCGTGAATTGCTCTCGTCTCGTGCTTTCTTACAGTCAAAGGAGTCAAAGCGTAATCTTGATCACAGCAGCGACCAAAATCAAAACATAAACATCTTGATTTGCATCCTGCTATTGCCATTTTATAATTCACAATTTATTTCCACAAATGTCATTGGCTAAATCAACTCAAATTCAGATGTCCGTCAAAAGGATCTTTAGGCTGGTGGGTTGGTTGCAGTTGTAAGCAAACACTGAGCTGAAGAACAACTGGAGGAAATGCTAGACCGGTTTTCGCGTGCCGTTTTTGAAGTACGGCAGAACACATTTGATACTATTGCATTCCAATGTAAAATAGTGTAAATTAATGCATTCTTATCGGCGTTATGTGAAGCATATTTATGAATTTTATTCAGGAAATATGAAAGAAAAAGATGTAATATATTGATTTTCAAGGCGATATAACTTTAAAAATGAATTTTATTAAGAAAAATTACGTATCCCTTGAGTACTGAAGCAATTAGAATCCACATTTTGCTACTCCCTTTTTTTTTTTTTTTTTTTTTTTTTTCCCCTCCGTATTTATCGTTATTATTATTTTTTAAATGATCTTATTTTTGTGAAAAAGCAGTATTTGTGAAACTGTTCAAACAATTCGCCATTAGTGCCTAATTGTATACATTCTAATTCTATATATTTTTGCCGCTAATTAATTATATCAATTTTTCTGCAATAAGTTAATAGAATTAGCAGGGTTTTTTGTTTTTTTAACTTTTTGCGTACAAATTTTTGACTTCTAGTTTTTCATGAATTTATACATTTTTAGATTTCCTGAACAAGATTCTATAATTTTTAGAAAATGGCTGGATAAGTGTGACATAAATCTTGTTGCATCTTTCGATAAAGACTCAACGAACAAAATATCATTGAAAGTTCTATTCATATACAACTTGAAATAAATTTATGTCCGTCAGCTTTTTTTGAATATCACTCAACAGAGAACACTATCTTCCTGTTTTTATCGTAATGTTTATGACAGTATAAGACAAAGTTTCGTGTAAATGAAAAAAATGAGAAATATTTTTAAACAAATATTATAAAATTTAAAAAAAAAGTAGCATACTAGTATTTATAGCATCGCTCCTCCACCTCTCACCCTCTACCCGTGGCCGAGTGATTCAACTCTCAAAGCTGGTAGACGGGAAGTTCTGGGTTCGAACCCTGTCGTTCATACACTTAGTTGTTCTGAACTTTCCGTGTTTTTCTCTGAAACTTACATGAATACGGAGAATGAGTGCTATGAATTCGTGCTTTGTATGAGTGCGTGAATACGCCCTTATACAAATACCCCCCACAGAAGGCATATTACCTAGGTCTAGAACACTTGTGTAGTCAAACTGCCATAACCCTTACACTAATTACATTAATACCAACACCTGCCCCACTTCTTTCTCGGAGGAGAATATTTTTAATATGAGTATTATTAAAAATAACTCGGCCATACCCAAAAACGAATGGTTGAACCATCAACCTGCGATGATTTCAATCAAAATTATCCATATATATATATTTTTTCATTTTTAACAAAAATTAAAAATGCTTTTCTCACTTTTTTTTATGAGTTATAGCGTTTTGCAATCAAAAGTAGGAAAGAAAATGTCGGGTTCGATCCTAGGTCGCACTCGTTGACCTAACATTTCCGTGTTTTCTTCGGTTTTCTCCAAAACTCGCGTAAATAGAAACTTTAGAAAGTCACCACAGAAGGCATATCACCAAAGTCTACAATCCTCGTGTAGGAAATCGGCGTTAACCCTTACACCAACACCTGTCCCTTACATGGAAGGAGTAAAGTAGTATTAATATGAATAGTTTTAAAAATTACTCGTTGGCGTAAAACGAATCGCTGAACCATACATCTGTGATGATTTTAATTTTTTTTTTTTCATTTAACAAAAAAATAAAAACGTGATTTCGGAATCAGGGAACCTAAAAGCGTGTAAATATAACAAAAACCCTATTTCGAAAATTTGACAACAAAAAAAAAAAAAAAAAAAAAAAAAAAAGAAAAAAAAAAACTTTCTCTACTATATATATTGGGTAATAATGTAAAGTAATTTTTTTTTTTTTTTTAATAAATAACTTTAGCAATTTCTTTGTGAATTACAGTTTTCTGAAATAAGTTTATTTTAAAATATGCAAAGTAATTTTCCTAAAGAATACACAATGCTTTTCCTATGAACATGTACATTTTTAACAAAAACGTTATAAAGACGATAATTATTAAGAATATTTATTCAAAAAACTAATTTTTAAGCATTACAAAACAAGAAATATTTTTATTCCTATTTAGCAAAATCTTGTTCGTTTCTTAATGGAATAAAACTGAGTGATTATGATACAGTGAAACTTAACCCATATTTAAGCAATTTTCGGAGAAAAGTACTGAAATCTCCGAATGGCTTGGTTGACGAGTGTGACTTGTGCTCGAACATGACCTCACGTTTTCGAGCTTTCAGAGCAGAATCTCTCGGCCACTGGGTTTAGATACAATGGAACGGACTCATGTGCATTATGCTATTTTTGATTGCATATATATAAATTATTCAAAATCTGCCAGATTTGATTTTTAAGTTTAAAAAGGCATTTATATTTTTTATTTTATTTTTATACAGATTTGTTTTTGTTACTTTTTAGATAAAGGAAAGATATGATTTTACTTTTTCAATGCTTAAAACTGTATCATTCGTTCTTCGAAGAGCCCATCTTGTAATTACAAATCAGATAAACAATTTGGGTTTGATTGGATTGCGGGGTTTAAGGCCGATTGATTGCTCTAAGGTTCTAGGCCTGTAGGTGGAGTGCCTTGAGTAGGGGTTTTTCTAAGGCTTCCTAGCCCATATTTACGCCAGTTTCGGTAAAATCCACGAAAAATTCCGAACAGTTAGGTTGATGAGCACGAGATTTGATCGAACTCCTCACTTCCTGTCTATCAGCGTTGAGCGCAGATATAAGCAATGTAATTGTGACAATAGATACTTTATATAGCAATATCTGAACAGGTAGTTAAAATGTTTTTGTAAGTATAATTTATTGAAATTTTTATAATGAATCTACTAAAATAAAGTATTCAAATGATAATCTGATAATTTGTATGCATTTAACATTTAAGCATATACTGTACAGATAACCATGTATCGTTTTTTATATCATGTTCTAAAGGGACCTTTCTCGACATTTACATTTGTCCACTTTTATATTATTTATTTTCATTATCTATTATGTGTAATGTACATTTATTCCTTGTATTTTAATCAAGTTAATGAAAAAAAGGAAGAAATGTATGCATAAACTAAGCGACAAAACAAAGCCGCACTTGGATATTTTCCTTTTCGCCTTCTACAACCGCCAATTTTATCGTTTAAAAAGAAAAATTTTCGAACAGATTTTATTATGTTGTCCTCCACATATACTTTAGCTTTGAGTCCAGTGTTAAAAACAAAATGCAATTGTCAGGAAAATTGTAATTTTAGAAATTATTTCAAAAATGGTAAGAATAAGGCAGTTAACAATGTCACAAAAAGTATTAATTTTTGAATGAAAATCAAAAAAATATTTTAATACGTGTGATGGCAAAATAATTAAATGTTAACGAAATATTGGTAAAAGGGTTTTTAGCAGGATATAAAATTTTTTGGCCGTTTAAACTGAAAATTTGGTTTTAGGTGGCCATTTTTTCTTATCTAAGCGAGACGACCATAAGTTAAAAAGCCATTGCTTATAAAATCGGTTTGTATTATATTTATAACATAAAAGAGATTCAGAAAAGGTGTTTAGCAGCATAATTTCTTTAACTACAGTACAACAACTATTAAACAAAGCATGTTTAAATGACTGAAAATTCGAAAAAATTCCCTTCTTAGTGAAGAGAATTAGAAAAGCAAGAACTCAGATGGCTAAAAAAGTAAAAATTGATTAGTTAATTATTGGGCTGAACTGGCTCTTTTTGATGAGTCAAGTTTAACTTATTTCGAGCTAAAGAAAACAAGCAGATCTGACAATGAAAAAAAGACCGACTTAATGAAACTCGCACTTTTAAAACAGTGACACATTACGGAACGGAGGTGCATAACTTTTGAAACAGTCGGGTAAATTTTATGCTCAAGGGATCAATTAACTGGAAATAAAACACAATCTTCATAAAAGTGGTGCCTGACTGACTATTTTGGAGGTAACTTGGACATTTCCGTAAATAGCATTTCAAGGTGATAAATCACCTTACTACACGGCATCTGTGGTAAGTTTATTCACTTCAAATTGTCAAAATTTCCTAACATTCCCATAAGAACCTATAATTCTGTAAGTAATCATATCTTTTTTCACTTTAAGTTAAATCCCACAAAGCATATAGCAGAATTTCTTCTTTACCAGACATGGGAATAGTCCTAATCGCGACCCGCTCGAAAATGTTTCGTCATAAAAAGGCGGGGGAAAGGGCAGAGGATTCAAAATTTGCAAACTATAACACTGCCAGAACTAGAAAAAATTATTTGTGATATTTGGCACATTGAAATGTCTGAGATTTATATTAAAACACTGTATAAAACTATGCCATTGCGCATTAAAACAGTAATTCCATATAAAGGTGGAATTAACCCAATGCAGAATACATTATTTTTAACAAAAAATTGCTTAAATCTAACAAATAAATAGTTTTATTTCATATATTAAAATATAACTTGTTTATTTCATATAATAAATCATAATATAATACAAAGTGTATGGTTATTGCATTATGTTCAAAAAGAAAGTTTTATGCAGATTTTTAAAAAGTACTTCGTAAAGGGAAATAAAGCGAATTATTAAATCGAAAATGTACTTAGGTATCATTTCATCACATTGGTATTATGCAAACAAGAAGTTTTATTTGTTTCAAACATTAATTTTAAAGTTAATAAAAAATGTATAAGTCATTTTTCCTGCAGTGCGGCTTATTTTTTTGTCGCTTAGTGTATGTCTACAAAATTTTATGGTATTTACATAATGTGACAAGAGTTTGACAATAAAATTAAAATTTACCCGTGAAATGTTATCTTTTCTTTTTTTTTTCTAAAGAGATTTTCGTGATTTGTCTATTCATGCAACATACAGTCGGTAACAAAAGTGTCCGAACACTAGCAAAAATTCCTATGTAAAAAATGTACACTTCATACGGTTTTGTTAAATAAATCCTTGACGAATCCTGTTCTTAGTAAGTCTAAGAACATGATTCGATAAGGATTTATTTAACAAAACCGTATGAAGTGTACTTTTTTTACATAGGAATTTTTGCTAGTGTTCGGACACTTTTGTTACCGACTGTACAACCATATATAAAACATGATATCACCATTTTAAATTTTAATTCGTAAGGAGCGCTTCAGTAATTGACGACCCGACGAATACTGCTTGCCGTACAAGTTTGAAGGATGGCTCTAGAAATAGCAGACGAATTTTTGAAAAACTGGCCCGCACAATTACTGCGTAAAGGTACAGCGTCTAGAATAAACAGTGTGGAAATCGCCTATAACCGTGATTCTAAGAAATGCTACAAAAATTAAGCTTCCCGAGATGTCGCTGTGATCGAAGCTTTTGCTCAAATCGAAGACCTGATTGTTTTTTCCCAGTTTCGTCAGATCAATCACGTGATCTAAGACATAATTAACCAATAGGGAGTCTCGGTTTTGATGTCGAGACACTAGCTTCGATTACAATGTTATCTGATGACAGGCTTAACTTCTTCAGTACAATTTTATTTGCCGCTTTCCACACTGCTTATTCTAGACGCTGTAGTAAAGGTATTGGAAGGATTTGCTCCAGTTGTTCTTCATCTCAGTGGTTGCAAAACTATTGCAGGCCACATGATGTCACTGCGATAAACATTGACAGATGATTCAAAATGAGCTTTAGAATGTAGGCAAAACATAAGAAAAAGTACAGTCGATAACAAAAGTCTCCGAACACTAGCAAAAATTCCTATGTAAAAAAAGTCACTTAATACAGTTTTGTTAAATAAATCCTTGTAGAATCCTGTTCTTAGTCAGTCTAAAAACAAGATTCGACAAGGATCTGTTTAACAAAACTTTATTAAGTGTACCTTTTTTACATAGGAATTTTTGCTAGTGTTCGGAGACTTTTGTTACCGACTGTACCATTACTTAATGCTACAAGCTTAGCTACAGTCGACAGCAAAAGTATTTTCTTTTTCATCTCGCCAATATTTTTAAAATCTTTCACATTTCTGCTAAGAATTAAGCATTATTATTATTTGTTGAAAAATAGAAGAATGTATATGGATGCTTTCAATTGAAAAATCTGTGTTAGGTATTGATATACATTTGCCTCACTAGAGGGCGCCAGAGGTCCCGTTGAGATGAGAATCGAAGAACATTTTTTGTTTACTCTCGCGGGACATTAGTTTTGGTTTTTAGTTTGTCTTTAGTGAAGAGAGCAACACAATGAAATAGAATGCTCTCGGGGCCTTTTTAGCCTAATTTTATTATTCATAGAGCTACAGTTAAAGAAATAGAAAAAGTAGCTGATAGATTAGATTAGTTTTATTATAAATCCATTTTTCTCAAAGTATAATTTTAGAAATAGTATTTCTAAAAATAGAATGAAATGGATGTTCGATGTGCACGAAAGGAATACCTTTTTGTAAATAGTGTTATTTTCATCATGTAAATATTTTATTTAATAAACTGTATATATTTTCTCATCTTAAAGATGAAGATATTATTTCTAGAAAAACAAGTGTCCGTTATTAGTCTTCATTTTTTAACGTCGAAGAATTTTACAGGTAAGAAGAATATTAAAATATCAGTTTGAAGATTATTACTTTGAAATTAAAATGATTAGAAATTATTAAATAATTATTTTGATTAAATGAAATAGCCTGCAATCTTTATATTTCAAAGAGTCTAGAAGACTCGCTTTAAGCCATTCAGAAGAATGGCGTTTTATAACAATCTGTATCAAAATACTTTTTATATAAAAATATTTTTCTCTATGGTAGATTATAGTAGAAAAAAAAATAATTAAAGAATTATTTAATGTAAAAATCTAATTAAAAATTATTCCATTTATTAAAAATCAAAATGTTTAATAATTAAATTAATTTGTTTAATGGAACTATTTGAGTTTTTAATTGGAAAATCTACATGATTCTGTCGAATCATGTTCTTAGACTGACTAAGAACAGGATTCGTCAAGTAGTTATTTAACAAAACTGTATTAAGTGTATTAAAACCCGAATAAACTACTACGTCAGAAGCGCCAAAGAAAAATATTTGAGATGCATACAGCTGTTTCGGTAGCCTTAAGCGAACCGTCTTCAGTGCAAAAGAATGCTTCTTTTTTCACTGAAGACGGTACGCTTAAGGCTACCAAAACAGCTGTTGCATCTCAAATATTTTTCTTTGGCGCTTCTGACGTAGTAGTTTATTCGGGTTTTAATATTCCAATGCGAAGTCTCCTATTATTATTTGTATTAAGTGTACTTTTTTACATAGGAATTTTTGCTACTGCTCGGATACTTTTTCTGCTGACTGTGATGCACCGTAATCCCAGCCTAAAAGCTCTGAGAGTAAGGTCACCAGACCAAAATCTATTATGTAATGTCATTTTGTCCTTTGTATTTGTATATAAAAATAAATTACTGAAATAGTATACATTCCGCAAATTACAATTATAAAAATTATAAGTTATAGTCGGTAACAAAAGTATCCGAACACTAGCAAAAATTCCTATGCAAAACAAAGTAGAGTTAATACTGTTTTGTTAAATAAATCCTTGACGAATCAAGTTCTTAGGCTGACTAAGAACATGATTCGACAAGGATTTATTTAACAAAACAGTATTAACTCTACTTTTTTTCATAGAAATTTTCGCTAGTGTTCGGATACTTTTGTTACCGACTGTAATAAAAAGTCCCCAGTTGAGCTTTGCTTTATGCAATAATAATTTTCTTCTTAATGTTTCCGAAAATATATTAATTTAAATTCAAAATTTGGTATCTTGAGTCTACTGGAAATAGAGATGAACCGGAATGTAAAATCTAGAAATGAACCGGATATGAATTTTATTGGATCCGGATATCCGACGGTATTTTAGAAATTGAATAGCCAGTCGAATATGGGATATTTTCGGAATATCCTTTTTATTCCTAGTAAAATCATCCCAATACAAATTGATTTTGCAAGAGGTACAGTCGGTAACAAAAGTGTCCAAACACTAGCAAAAATTCCTATGTAAAAAAAGTACACTTCACACGGTTTTGTTAAATAGATCATTGTCGAATCCTGTTCTTAGTCAGTGTAAGAACATGATTCGATAAGGATTTATTTAACAAAACCGTATGAAGTGTACTTTTTTTACATAGGAATTTTTGCTAGCGTCCGGACACTTTTGTTACCGACTGTAGGTACAGACATGCTAACATTTTAATTTATTTCGGAGCACTAATTGAACTCGACCTTTTTTTACATCACTTTATTTGTAGTCAAAATTTTCTTCTGCATGTAATTAAGAAAAATACCCTCCAAGAAAAGTTGTGTGAAAGGAGGCCGGGTACTAACAGTGCTCCGGAATAAATTAAAATGTTGGCATGTCTGTGTGGTATGATTTAAGATAGTAAATAAGATTAAAATAAGAATATTTCTTTTAACTTCAGCTTATGAGCAGCAAACTTTTACTAATACAGATAATATTTATCTTGCATGGAAATAATTTAGAAATTTTTAATTTAAATTTGTATAGTGACATTTTATTCTCTAAATCTCAACTGTATCTGTGCTTTTTTTTTTTTTTTTAATTAAATCAGAAGCGAATTTACGAATTTGTTTTGATGTTATGAGTTTTAAATTTTAGATTTCTTACTTCCTCTCAGTATGAAATACTATTACTGTGGCGAAAACATATTTTCTATTTTTCTTCGCGCTCTGTCATTTATAAGAGTCGTATATTAGATTAAAACCTGGAGAAAAATAAGTTTTAACAATAATTATGAAAATGTTAGTACCGAAAAATATTAACTTAAAAAAAAAAATTGTGATTTCAGCTTAGGTAATTAAAAATAAGCAATAATCGTTACGATACAGAAATGTATATTTGTTCATATATAAAAGCCTAAATGCGCTTAAACTTTTGCCCTCAGAAATGTGCCCATTTTTAATCTAGATGTGTCCTCATTTTTTAACAAAACTGAGGACATCGCGTTATTTGTACTCATTTTCGCTTGTAAAAATCTGATCAGCTTGCTTCAGATATATTTTAGCATGAAAACTAAAATATATTTTAATGCATGAGATGGAAAATAATTAAATATTAGCAAATCATTAGTGAACTATACATTTTTTTTTAAAACAATATATAAAATTTTTTGGCTGCTTAATCAGGAAATTTGGCTTTAGTTGACCACATAGCTCATACAAGCGAGATGACCGCAAGTCAAAGAGCAAACGTTTAAAAAATCGATTTGTATCATGTTCAGAACTTAGAAAAGATGTATCGTGCAGCAACAATTAAACAAAACAGGTTAAAAACCAGAAGATCTGCAAAAAAAAAAAAAAAAAAAAAGGCCATTATTAAGGAAAATAATTAAAAAAAAAAAAAAACACCAAGACATCACTGGACAAACACACACACACACACACACATATATATATATATATATATATATATATATATATATCATAGAATAATAATAATAAAGGAAGAAGGAGCATGCCAATACTCTAATGCTTACAAACCCCTTCTAGTGAAATGCCAGCGAAAGCTACTTTTGCTCCTCTCAACTTTGAAGTAGGGCACCCATCCTCCACGCATTTATCGCTGTGTGTTGTGGGTGCTGCCTCGCAGACTGATTCAGAGAGAGACGAGACGATTCAAAAATCTCGCCAACAAGTCGCCAACCAATCAGATGGAATCACTGTTGCAACCGTATGCCCGACATTCCTGGATTTTACTAACCGAAACCAAAACACGTACGCTCCTTCTTCCTTTATTATTATTCTATGATATATATATAAAGTCATTAAATAATACATAAAGTCAGTAAATAAACACTTTCATTATAAAAAGTATTTCCATATACTGTTTATTCTCCATGTTTTTTTTTTTTTTTTTTTTTTTTTAGGACTGAGGGCCTATCCGCGATTGTAATGAAATGCTCGCCCTCTGGTGGGCTAAGGTGAAATTATCACACCACTGCATATCATCATATTATGCAATCGATTTTCCATGATGTAATGGCGGAGAAAGAACAATAATAAATACACGTGGCTATTATATTTACTAACAACTGCAGTTCAGAGAGCGCCATCTATCGATCATTACAAACGCGGATTAGTCTCAATCTGGGATTTTTGCGTTGTCGATTTCGATAGTTGGACATTTGTCGAAATCTAAAATTTATCGAAAATATAATTGAATAATTTGAAAGCGATGTTATAATTTGAAAAAAGAAAAAAATAATAATCAGAAAATAAAATAAAAGAAAAGAAAATTAATAAAAATATTTAAAGGGGACTAATGTGCAAGTTGTACCTGACGGGACTAAAGTGACAGTTGTACCTCAAGGGACTAATATGAAAGTTGTACCTCACGGCACTAATGTGCAAGTTGCACCGAACGAACAAACTATTTCTTTCAACGAAAGTGACTACTAACGCTGGACGATTGGTCTAATATATCGCATCATATTATATATCGTATTTATCGTAATATAACTCAATACTTATTTGGCTTCCTTCTTCGACTCGTTTTAATACGCATTTTTTATATGCATGAGCAGCCCCCGAAAAACAAAAACATTAAATCATTAAATTCATTTTTTTACTTATTTTTATTTCATATTATTTCACGCGCACTTTTTATTTCCTAATTCAAAATTATTAAAAAAAAACTTTTTCGATATCGCTTATAACGATACTGATTATTATTAATTTTCTTTCCTTTTTCTTTCAATAATAATAAAAAAAAGATTTTGATGAAATTCTGGCAAAAGCAGAATTTAGTTTAGGACGGAGGACTATTAGTTTTTTTTTCTTTCTTTTCTTTTTTCAAATTATAACATCACTTTCAAATTATTCAATTATATTTTCGATAACTTTTAGATTTCGACAAATGTCCAACTATCGAAATCGACAACGCAAAAATTCCAGATTGAGACTAATAGGCCCTCAGTCCTAAAAACTAATAGTCCTCCGTCCTAAACTGAATTCTGCTTTTGCCAGAATTTCATCAAAATGTTTTTATTTTTTATTTTATTTTTATTTTATTTATTATTATTGAAAGAAAAAGAAAAGAAAATTAATAATAATCAGTATCGTTACAAGCGATATCGAAAAAGTTTTTTTAATAATTTTGAATTAGGAAATAAAAAGTGCGCGTGAAATAATATGAAATAAAAATAAGTAAAAAAATGAATTTAATGATTTAATGTTTTTGTTTTTCGGGTGCTGCTCATGCATATAAAAAATGCGTATTAAAACGAGTCGAAGAAGGAAGCCAAATAAGTATTGAGTTATATTACGATAAATACGATATATAATATGATACGATATATTAGACCTATCGTCCAGGGTTTGTAGGCATTTTCGTTGAAAGAAATAGTTTGTTCATTCGGTGCAACTTGCACATTAGTCCCGTGAGGTACAACTTTCACGTTAGTCCCTTGAGGTACAACTTTCACTTTAGTCCCGTCAGGTACAACTTGCTCATTAGTCCCCTTTAAATATAGTGATTTTTTTTCCCTCTCTCTCTTTCTCTTATTACTTTGCTCTCTTAAAATTTTATTTTAAAACTAGTATATAACCCAGTCAAAAATGACGGAATGTGAAATCAGTTAACCCCTTAACGCGCGGTATCCTCGCTGCGAGGACGCAAAATTTAACATCCAGCTGCAAAAATTCATCCCGGAAACTTTTTAGCAAAAATTCACGTTTATAACATATCAGAAAAGGCCGGTTTTTTAAACCCTAAAATTTAAAATTTCTCTTAGTTTAATTTAGTTCATGAATTCCGGTGGCAGTATAATTTAAATCTTCTAAATTGTCTTGCGCCGCAAAGGGTTATGGTAGTGAATCAACAAATGCTTTGCCAGCTTCGCTGGACACTGTATTTAAAGGGGACTAATGTGCAAGTTGCACCTGACAGGACTAATATGCAAGTTGTACCTGACGGGACTAATCTGCAAGTTGCACCGAACGAACAAAATATTACTTTTAACGAAAATACCTACTAACCCTGTACTGGACGATAGGTCTAATATTGCGTACCATATTACATATCTTATTTATCGTAATATAACCACAGAATAATAATAAAGGAAGAAGGAGCATAAGTGTTGTACATAAGCTGTTGTATTGCCACAACAAACAGCGATAATAGCGCTGAGGATGGGTGCCCTACTTCAAGGTTGAGAGGAGCAAAAGTAGCTTTCGCTGGCATTTCACTAGAAGGGTTTGTAAGCATTAAGAGTATTGGCGTGCTCCTTCTTCCTTTATTATTATTCTATGAATATAACTCAGTACTTATTTCGCTTCCTTCTTCGACTCATTTTAATAAGTATTTATTATATGCATGGGCAAATTTAGTATTTTTTAATTTTTCGCGTGAAAACATTTTTTCATCTTATGCCTCCCCCCCCTCCCCACTCAAATATATATATATATACACATATATATATATATACATATACATATATATATATATACATATACATATATATATAGTAATACAATAATAAAATATAATAATATCAGTGCAAAATTTTATGAAATTCAAAGATGATTCAACCTCAGCATTAAAACAATTATTCAGATCATAATCACAGACCACTTATATCAAATCAGAAAAGAATTAAAGATAAATCGAAATGAATTTTGGAGATGAGAAAAAAGCATGATTTGCATTCCAACGTTTTCAAGGGCCTGGTAGAATGCAAATATGCTAAGAAATGGATGTTTTTCTGTCACAAAGAAAGCAAAAGCTAAGAATTTCTTTGTTCACAGGCCCGAAACATCCATTGAAAATCCATAAAAAAGAAGATCAAAATCACAATATTACCTGAAATAATCCTAAGACATATTTATTGGAGATTGAAATAAACATACAAAATTACTTAATAAAATATATTTGAAACTGATTCAAATACAAGATACCCATGTGAAAAAACCAGAAAAATTAAATCCAGAAAAACTAAGATACAATGCACATGTAAAATTTAACAATCAGAACTCAGTTAAACACACAGTTAATCAGGTCAAAATTGCAGTGACCATTGAGTAATAAAGGATGCGCAGTGTTATTCAGGTAAATTAAGGATTCATACGTATTCAGATCCTAAAAAAAGCAGATTATTATTCATAATTATTTTAGCATGGATAGTGCTGCCATCTAGAGTATTGAGATGAAAATAATAGTAAAATAAAATAGAATGAATTATTCATAATTATTTTAATGTGAATAATAGTAATAAAAATAAAAATTATAAATAAATAATAAATAATAATATTTACAATAATAAAATAAATCAAACATCCATAAATGGAAACATGCAAATTCATTACGTTTTCAAGGGAGCAGAATGAATGTTGCATGTAAAGTAGGTGTTATTTCTGTCTTGTTGTATGCAAATTGCTAAATATTTACAACATATATATATATATATATATATATATATATATACATAACAATAACTGGTAAAATATTTTGGCAACAATCATAAATTTAAATGTCCAATTTTGAAATTATTTTCATATTTTAATTAATTTTAAAATATCTAATCAAAACTTCGTTACAAATAAGGTACCAAATGAAAGGTACCATATTTGTAACGAAGTAAGAAGTAACCTTAGGTACCTTATTTGTAACCTTGTTTATTTTAACTAATTTGAGAAATATGACGTCACAATCAACTGTTTGTTTATATCAGATAAGTACATTATCATGATTGCAAGAAAATGATGTAATAACTATTAGCCTATAACTTTTATGATTGAATTTTATGTTACATTTCAGTTTTATCCTCCATGGGTATTTTAAAATTGCAATGGTAGTTATAAACTTTCGTTGAAATCTTTTTACATATTGAGATTAAGGAAAAAGTGCAAGCACAAAAATGTACAGTTTTGAAAGATCTTTCTAATGATGTAACATGTATGCAGATTAATAATAAAAAAAAAAATAAATAATAATAAAAATATATAGCATTTCTAAGGGAAAAAAATATTTTCAGAGTACAAATTTGATTTTTTATAAAGTCTAAAGCCTATTAAGGAAAGTTAACACTCTTTTATTTTAATTATGGAATGAATATTTTCTTCCAAAATAAGTACACATGCTATCAAAAGCAGGGATATCCAACTTTTGCCTTAAGAAATTGAAATGAAAATGCATTATTTTTCTCCCTGTAATCGATGATTATTTATTTAAATTTACTAGCAGGCTTTGCCCGCTTCGCTGGACATTAAACTTAAATGAGTTGTCAAAATCCCATATCTTTATTAATAACCCAAGTTCTCGCTGTGATTGGTAGAGGTTTTCTCGCTCGCAAAGTGAGGAGTCTAGGTCTCCACTGTCTTCGGCACAACTTACCCACTTCTTACTTCCCCTTCCTCAGCGGGTGAGTTCGAAGTTTTGCAAAATCACACTAATGTACATAATGCGTACACTTAATCAATATACAGTCTGGGTCCCCACTGCCTTAGGCACAACTTACCCACTTGTTACTTCCCCTTCCTCAGTGGGTGAGTTCGAAGTTTTGCAAAATCCCACTAACGTACATAATGCGTACACTTAATCAATATCCGCACACCAAAATTCGCCATTCTAAGATAATTCAAAGCGAATTCAAACGGAAAAACATGTTTTTACACATGTTTATTGGGAACGACTTCAGTATAAACCCACAACGATATTTGGCGATTTTTTTTGTTGGCGATTATGGCTAAATCATAAATCTAAAAATCATAAATCATATATGATAAATGATAAAATCATAATCTAAATCATAAATCCAAAATAAACAAAATAATAGGCTGCCATATTATATCGCAAACAGTCCAGAACGACATCGTTATCCTTCAAAACAACGCCAAAGAAAAATCGCCAAATTCAGCTGTGGGGTTATACAGAAGTTATACCGTTTATTGCCCTCCGACTCCGAGAAGGGGGGGGGAGATTTCGAATTTCGTGAAATCCAGTTACAATAAGTGCCGGATGCAAACAAACAATTTACGCACCAAATTTCGTGACCACAGAAGTCTTTAATAGAAAATATAAATAAATAAGTACAAAATGCACAGCTTTAGTATGGGAACCCTTTGGTGACGTTAAATATTTTAAGCCATTTTTGCGATGAACTGAATTGGCTATCTCAATTGTGCAATCAAAGATCTTGGCGAGAAACGTCCGAGCTACTTCGGTTCCGAATTTCAAATTTTACCAAAGGGATCCAATACTAAAGCTGTTCCATATCGAATCTAGGTTGAAAACGGAAAAAGGGTAAAATAAATTAGAAATATCAGACCTATATTTATAAATTTGGTACCAAATGAAAGAGGCGATTTTTCTGAATCCAGGGGTGCAAACAGTTTTTCGATGCGACAATTAGATATTAAAAAAATAACTAAAGTATGAAATTTAAGTGGCAACGGAAAAACGGAAAAAGGGGAAAATAAATTAGAAGTATCAGACCTATCGTTACAAATTCAATACCAAATTAAAGAGATGATTTTTCTGAATCCTGGGGTGTAAACAGTTTTTCGATACGACAATTAGATGTTTTAAAATTAACTAAAGTATGAAACTCAGATGGCAAAACTTCATTTAAATCTTTTCATAATTTGTAGTGCGATTCACGCGAATGAAAAAAGTCTTTATCTTAAAAATTTATTTTTGCATTTTATTTTTCCATTCAAAGCGTTTTAGTAAAAAAGTATTTATGGCGCATGCGCAGGCGTTTTTTACCCACAATTTAAACACTAATCAGAATTTTGAAAATTTCTATAGATATAATTTTAAGTTGGGTGAAGACCTAAGTTTCTGCCAAGCGCCGTTGAATTCCGTCCAGCCGTTTTCGAGTGATGCCCGGACAAACGTGTTTTAGTCTTTTACCCCCCAGGTGGGAACGGGGGAGAATTTCTGAAAAGTTGATGGATATAATTTTAAGTTGGGTGAATACCTAAATCCCTGCCAAGCGCCGTTGAATTCCGTTCAGCCGTTCTCGAGTGATGCCCGGACAAACGTGTTTTAGTCTTTTACCCCCTAGGGGGAGAACGGGGGGGGGGAATTTCTGAAAAGTTGATAGATATAATTTTAAGTTGGGTGAAGACCTAAATTCCTGCCAAGCATCGTTGAATTCCGTCCAGCCGTTCTCAAGTGATGCCCGGACAAAAAAAGCGACATTCGGACACGATGACACACACACAGACACACACACACACACACACACACAGGCAAAATTTTCTGAAGTCATTTTCGGCTTTCATGGGGTGTAAAACGTGAAGATATCGCAAAATTTTTCGATTCCGACAAATTTACAGACAAAACTCTGATTATATTAATATAGATTATAGTTTTAAATACCTTTTTCATGAAATAGTTAACTTTAATTCATTTTCAACAGGTTTCAAATGAATTTGAAGCAATAACAGGCAGCTATCAAAGTAATACATAACTAAAACTACTGTACAAATAGACGAAATAGTTGCAAAATATCAATACATTTCAATTTCAATTAAGTAAAATTAGAGTCCAAGTATTTTTAAATAAAATATTACACTAAATGTTTGTAAATAAGTGTTCAAATGCTTTCTTTTGAAAAATTAATTTTATTTCTCTCGAGCGTATTAAGCCTAACGAGGATAATCCGCGTTTGTAATGATCGATAGATGGCGCTCTCTGAACTGCAGTTGTTAGTAAATATAATAGCCACGTGGATTAATAATTGTTCTTTCTCCGCCATTACATCATGGAAAATCGATTGCATAATATGATGATATGCAGTGGTGTGATAATTTCACCTTAGCCCACCAGAGGGCGAGCATTTCATTACAATCGCGGATATGGGTGATTTTCACTAAAAGATAAAAATAAAAATTATTTTATGATTTTGTATCTCGAGAGCTATTATGATAGATTTTATTAATACGTGAGAATTAAACTGACATTTAAAACCCACAATCTAAAGCAAATAAGTATATTTTATCTTTTAAGTTGTGGTAAGATTTAGTAATGCTTCAAATATATTTCTGGAATTTGTCATATTGAATTCGAACTAGTAATATTTCTTTTAAATAAACCAGAAAGCCTTACCCGATCTAGATCAAAAGTACTGTGTAATTGCATAATAAAAATGTCCTCTGTTATTATCGGTCTGGTAAAATCTTCAGCAATCCATAAACATTTCTTTTTTCAGCGGCTAATTTTTAGATTTTTCAATAGAATATGCTATTACTGTTATTCAATATCAATTAACTACAGATTGTGGTTTATTACACTTTATATATTTCAAATTAAAGTGCAAAACAAGATACGTTTGCAAATTCCAGAACCATTTCTTTTGATTTATCAGAAAAATTTTGTAGTTTTTGTTAGTAGTGTAATATAAGCGAATAATGGCGGTGGACTACATATCTATATATTTAGGTAAGTTAATGGTGAATCTCGCGTATAAAATATCACAATTTATTTTCTATTTAGTTTGAAAGCAGCCAGATAAGATATTCATACTGTATATTCATCAGTATTTATCGTACGGAATTCAACCGCTTAATAATCTAGAATGAATACTATACAATGCACAAAAAATTTCATTGAAAGATTTAAATAAGGTACAGTGATGATGCTTTTGATATAGTGAGATTTTCAAGGATTGAATAATATGATTTCACATAATATATATATATATATATATATATATAATATAAATGATAATATAAATGATAATAAATCCAAACAGAAAAAATTACATATATACTTTTCTTTTATCGGGATCAGATTCAGGTAGAGTGAAAATAATAATAATAATTTTTGGTTATTTATGCGTTATATCTCTTAAAAAAAAAAAAAAAAAAAAAAAAGAAAACTTCATTCGCCGAAGGTTCCCTTCAAAAAACTGTATCAGCTGCGCTGTATATGAATTAGAATATGCGAGAGTTGGGTAAACTTGTCCCGCAAAATAATTAGCTACCCAAAAATCCGACACGAACTTGCATCTTCAGACCCACAATAATGTATAGTTAAATTTATGTTATATAAGAAACAAAATTAAAATTTTATTACATAAAATACAGTTAATTATTGAGCAAATCTTTTAAGGGATAAAATATTACTAATTGAACATAACGAAGTTTTGTTTATTATAAAATTAGCAATTTTTAATATAAATATAACATTATAATTATAACATTATAATAATTACTAATCTAGCTATAAATTTCAGTGTATCGTATTGGAAAATTTCTTATATATTAAAAATTCACTGTTCGAAATATTTTGACAATATATAAGAATAATAAAATGAGGTAAATATACGTTCGGAGGCTAGAAAATTTGTCTCATAGAAAATTTAAAATATTAAGTATTAATAATTACGCAATTGCAATTAAATTCATGTCATGAGTCATGTTACTTAGAAATGTCATCCAATTTCTGCATTTAAAAGGTTCTTATATTCATCATCATTAAAAAATAAATAAATAAATAAATAAAAATAAATAAATAAACATTGTTAATCAGCCATCATTTTTAACTAAAACTAAATATAAAAGATTTATTATTATTATTTATTTAATTTTTAAATTTAATATACTGAGCATTATGAAATATATGCTTATTTTGTACCATGAAAAGTTTTGCATATAATATTGCAAGAAATATTTTCTTTTCACAATCATATTTTAAAGGTATCGATTTTTTCAGTTAATTTTTTTTTTTTTATAAAAAGTGATTACATGTATGTATTTATTTATTTAGTTTTTAACTTATTGAAAAAAAAAAAAAATTAAAAATTAAACTTTAAATTTTACATCTACTTTTTAAGATCCGCGATTGTAATGAAATGCTCGCCCTCTGGTGGGCTAAGGTAAATATATCATACCACTGATAGCTTTCACGCTCAAACAACGATAGAACAACAAGAAAGAACAATAAATTAATATACGTGACTATTATATTTACTAACAACTGCAGTTGAGAAAGCTCCATCTATCGATCATTACAAACGCGGATAGCACGCGATCGTGTTTTATATAAAAATCAAATCATTAAATTCATATTTTTATTTATTTTTATTTCATATTATTGCACGCGCACTATTTATTTCCTAATTCAAAATTATTAAAAAAAAACGTTTTCGATATTTCTTGTAACGATACTGATTATTATTAATTTTCTTTTCTTTTTCTTTCAATAATAATAATAATAATAAAAAGATTTTGATGAAATTCTGGCAAAAGCAGAATTTAGTTTAGGACGGAGGACTATTAGTTTTTTTTTTCTTCCCAATTATAACATCGCTTTCAAATTATTCAATTATATTTTCGATAAATTTTAGATTTCGATAAATGTCCAACTATCGAAAAATGATTTCGACAAATGTCCAACTATCGAAAACGACAACGCAAAAATCGCTGTCTGAGACTAATAGGCCCTCAGTCCTGAAAAAGAAAAAAAAAAAAAAAAAAAAAAGGCTACCAAAAGTCTCTGTTTTGAAGCTGTCTAAACCGGAATCGTTCCTGACAGAAGATGGTCATTATTATTATTAATAATTAACAATCTTCTAAAGATTATAGGAAAATGGTTTTTTTTATCGCAAAACGTTTATTTTCTTGTGATTTTCACTTTGAAATGACTATGGTTTCACTAATTGTAAAATAGGTTTCGAAGTCCAATTTAAGTTCCTTTTGATTTTTACTTTGACATATAGATGTCAGCACTATATTGTAAAACAGCTTTTAGTAAGATAAAAACAGTAAAAAAATATTATTAAAATTAATAATAATTATACTGAATAATTCTCCTTGCAGTAAATAATAAATTATTACAATTAATTATGCTGCAAAATTAATTGCTAAAGCCATTACAAATATTTTTATTTTATTTTGCTTAATTTATTTGTTTAATATTTTTTTAAACTGTAAATTGGGCAAAATACTACTCAACTTAGTACCAGCTTGCTATTTACTACTTAAATTAAGTAGTATAACACGTGTTTTGATTTAAGTACTTAATTCTGGTGAAAATTTGAATGCTAAAATTTCAGGATGCATTCTGTCTTGTTTTCATTTGATTAATTTATGGTAATATTTTTGATGCAGGGTTGAGCTACCTTTTGGGTATTTTGCGTAATATTGCATACTAAAAATAGAAACCATGCATTTCTCTGCTCAATGCTTTAGGGATGGCTCCTGAAGAAGTCCCACGACCTTTTGTGATATTTTATTTAATAATCTATCCATTTTTACTTCCAAAGTCTTCTATTCGGTCTAAACATTCGATATCGAGTTTTCACCTGATTTACACGTTTTAAAATCTCCTGAGCAATATATATATATACTAGCAGGCTACGCCCGCTTCGCTGGTCACTATTTTTAAATGAATCACAATAATTAATGAATTCTCAAAATTGCATTAATTTTTATCATGTGATAAAAAAAGAAAAAAAAAATCTGATCAGGAAAAATGTCGCACCGGGTCCCCACTGCCTTCGGCAGCGTAGACCCGTGCACTGCGCGCAAGTATTCCTTCCCCATCCTTATGACTTCTCAAAATTCCATGTTATTACTCATAAACTTTCATTCTCAAGAAAAGGAATTAAAAAATATATCATTTAGCATCGGGTAAAAACTCACACCGGGACGCCACTGCCTTCGGCAGCGCAGACCCATGCGCGCTGCGCGCGCACGTTTGAGGATATACGTGCGCTGTACACGCATATTCCTTCTCAACTCAAACTTTTATCAAGAAAATTAAATTTAAAAAAAATCTTTTATCATCGGGTAAAAACTCGCACCGGGTCCCAAACCCATGCGCGCTGCGCGCCTATTCCTTCCCCACCGTTCCAGCCCCTCCTAATTAACTTGCATATACCAATTTTGAACGGTCTTACTCAATTAGCTGAGATGCAAAAGAAAACCTGATCAGGACACTTTAAATTGTAAATCAGGTGAAATCTCGAATTCCACTTTCGATAATGTAAAAGAACTTTAAAATATCTTTCGAACGATGTATTAAAAATAATTTAATCATAATTAGAATATGAAATATTGAAATTAAAAATATTACAGCGCCATCTGGCGGTAGAAATTTCTGTAATCTATTGTTCCATTCCAGATCAACAAAGCTTTCAAATGATGTATTACTCATGAAATTATTTTAATTAGTAGATGAGATACAAAAGAAAACCTAATCAGGACACCTCAAAACGTGTAAATCGGGTGAAATCTCGAATTCCATTTTCGATAATGCAAAAGTACTTTAAAATGTGTATCAACTAAAATAAGCTTTCAAATGATGTATTACTTATGAATTTTTTTAATTAATAATTGAGATACAAAAAAAAAACTGATTCAGGGCACCTCAAAACGTGTAAATCTGGTGAAAACTTTCAATAATTTAAAAGAACTTTAAAATATCTTTCGAATGCTGTATTAAAAATAATTTAATCATAATTAGAAATTGAAATATTGAAATTTTAAAATATTACAGCGCCATCTGGCGGTACAAATTTCTGTATTCCACTGTTCGAAAAGCTTTCTAATGATGTATTACTTACGAAATTATTTTAATTAGTAGCTGAGATACAAAAGAAAACTAATTCAGGAGACCTCAAAACGTGTAAATCTGGTGAAAACTGTCGATAATATAAAAGAACTTTAAAATATCTTTCGAATGATGCATTAAAAATAATTTAATCATAATTAGAAATTGAAATATTGAAATTTGAATGTATTACAGCGCCATCTGGCGGTAGAAATTTCTGTAATCCACTGTTCGATTCCAAATCAAAAAAAGCTTTCTAATGATCTATTACTTATAAAATTATTTTAATTAGTAGCTGAGATAAAAAAAAAAAAAAACCTAATCAGGACACCTCAAAACGTGTAAATCGGGTGAAATCTCGAATTCCATTTTCGATAATGTAAAAGTACTTTAAAATGTGTATCAAGTCAACAAAGCTTTCAAATGATGTATTACTTATGAAATTTTTTTAAATTAATTTCTGAGATATAAAAGAAAACTGATTCAGGACACCTCAAAACGTGTAAATCTGGTGAAAACTTTCGATAATTTAAAAGAACTTTAAAATATCTTTCGAATGATGTATTCAAAATAATTTAATCATAATTAGAAATTGAAATAATGAAATATTGAAATTATAACAAATAATTAGCAATAAATTAAAATTGCGACTATAATTTGAGATTTAAACTATCCTATCTCTCAAGTTGGATCGAACTGCACATGGTGTGCGAATTTTATTATAATCGGTTAAGTGGTTTAGGAGTCCATTGAGGACAAACATTGTGACACGAGATTTATATATATTAAGATATATATATATATAATAGTTTTTTGGGAATTGAAAATAACTTTTTTATGCTTTGACTGAGATTTCACTTTCTTACTGATGCTTCATTTTATTCACTTCAAAATAAAATTGTTCAGAATAACTTTCTTTCTTTTTTTTTCTTTTTTTTTTTTTTTTTAATTATTTATTTATATGTTTTACTTGGGTGTATTTATCTCAAAAAAAAAAAAAAAAAAAAAAGGCCTTTGTTTGTTTTTTAGGCAATAAATTTAATTATTCTGTTCAAAACAGAATTTAGTTCAGCTCGACAGTATATAAATTGTAATTGTGGTGATTGTGGTCTGCTATATAAAGTGGTAATTGTGTTTTGTCCCTTAGCAACGGATACAATATTCATTTCTATTTTTTTTTTTTTTTTTTCTGAGTTTTAGTATAGAAACCCCTCGACAGTTTTTATTTATTTATTTTATTTATTTATTTATTTGTTTATTTATTTTTTGTCATTTTTGTAATGAATTAAAATGGCTGCCATAATTACGTAATTAAAGATCTTATTATTATCTGTTTATTATTCCATTGAAGCTGGCTAAAGTAGTTCCCCCTATATCAATGACATCGCAATAAAATAAATTAAATTAAATTATCCTGTTCCATTTTATTTCATTTTCCATAAGCAATTTTTATTTCCTAAATTCAATATTATCTAAATAAATAAATAGTAATGAAAACGAACGCGCATTTTTTTTTTCCATCGACTTGTTTTTATTTTTAAATAATTTGAAAGCTAAAATGGGGTTTTTATTTAATATCTTTTGAACCAATTATTCCATTGAACTAAAAAATACGGCAATAGCCAAATTTTGTCGTCATTAATAAGTGTACCAATTTTCATAGCGATCGGTTAAACGGTGTAGATTGTATAGAAAATTAAAACCTGTCATACTATATATATGCTTAATTCAAGATGCCCTACTGGAAATTTCTACAGCGCTAAAATCGCTGTCTGAAAAGAACAGCCCTTTTATATTTAATAGGCAATGCACGCATTACATCCTTGCAAAACGTGTACTTGTGTTTAAGCGGTTTATTATTGGAATATTATTTATTAAAGTTTTTAATTTTATTTATTTATTTATTTTTTGAAATGGTTATAAAAAGCATTTCTTAAATACATTAACAAAAATTTTAAATTTTTTAGGAATTCGGCCTATTTGTTTCTAGCTCCTTTTCACGCGCTATAGTTTTAGCATGTCTTCAAATTATAAATGTTATTCAGGTGTACTGTTCGAAAGCGTCTTTTACTGAATGTCCCCCCCCCCCCCGTTCTAGGTTTAATGAAGCATACGATAATAAAATCTTACGAACTGGTGCCAGATTCCCCCCTCCCCTCCCCCAAGTTTACATTAATTCACAGAGAAAGTCAATATCATCACAGTTACAGAAATATGCAAAGAAACAGTAATAATTGTTATTTTTTATTTTATTAAAAAAATAAAAATAAAATAAATTTTTGAAATTTAAGTGGCAAAATAGCTTGAGAATTGATATATGTACTTTATCTCTGTTTTTGTTATTGTTTCCAGCGTGTTTGGCAAGTGATGATAAACATAAAAATAAATTGTAACATCTCAAATTTTTAAAAGTTCACAACTCCGTGAGAAGTTTTTCAGATTTGGCGATTATTCGCCCTTGCACTTCCCATTTCTATATGAAATCGATTATATATGTGTGCATGCGTGAAACCGGATTTTAAATTTCTTTTCAAAATCAATTTTGCAATGTTTCGTCCTAGTTTTCCACATTACCAATAATATATATATATATATAATAATTTTAAGTTTAAACCCTAAAATCTAGAAAAGTAAATTTTCGTTTATTAAGTATATGATCAATCTGCAACAACTCCTGCCCGCAAGGGCCGTAAGGGCATTTCAGCATTTCATTTGGTGGTGTGAGACTTTTATGTATGAAAGTCCTTTATATAGAATAAATAAACATTTGATAAAACTAGTACATTGTGGCTAGCTACCACATGACTTTCTTTTATATCTTCCTATACAAATTCACCCATTAAAAATAATTCATTAAAATTATCTCCCATGATGAATGCGGACGATTTCCATTCTAGAGAAGTAGTATAACTCTCAATATCCAAAGAAAGTAAATTTATTCTCCATATGACATCTTAAAAATATGCGTTTTTTTTTTTTTTTGTTGTTGTTAAAATGAAAAAAAAGTCGATAACTTTATTTTAAATTATTACAGATCGATGGTTCAACCATTCGTTTTAAAGGTATTCACGAGCTCTTTCAAAAGATACACATAAGGAACATTTGCCTCCTCCCCAGCAGGGGGGGGGGGGGAAGCGATGTTCCTACATATGCAAGAAAATTTTACCGGTTGATTATCACTACTGTAAATATATATATATATATATATTTAATTTCATAATGATTATTAAAAAATAGTACTCTTTATGTACATTTACACGAAATTTTGTCCTATACTGTCATGTTAAAAATTTAGAAAATCAGGATGTCAACGGCATCTGTTGGATGATTTTCACCAAAAGTTGATAGGCACTAATTTATGTCAAGACGACACTACATATCAAATTTTATGAAATTCTCTGCAGTAGTTCCTGAAATGCAGTTGCCAGAAAATTTTATCTCACACAGACAGACATATCGTGTTCTAGAACTCTTGAAATGTGTAGATCCATCGAAAACTCGAGGTCGAAATTTTTTACGAATCCAATACCTTCTTCTATTGAATATAGAAGAAAGCAAACAAGAAGGGGGGTATCACAAAATTAAATGTCTGAAATAATTTTTATTAACAAGAATTTAATTTTCAAATCAATATTTTAGGAATTTTACTAATAGGTAGGTTAATATTTGGCATTAAAAATATCTATAATTATTGATTGAGATTTAAACACAATTTCTTATAAAAATTCATTAATGTTTTTTCGTGGTACTTCTTGAAAATGCTGGAAAATGAATGCATTCAGGATATTGGGGACAAGAGCCGATGAAAATTGTGAAAATCGACGAAATTTAAAATATCCAGATAGTTATTATTAAATGTATGAGGCTATTTAATATTTTAAAAGTAATATTCTACGTTTCTTAAACATTATTTAAGTGGTTACATGTGGGTTTTGAAACTGAAAAAAAGAAGCGTATTTGCTCTCTCTCTCTCTTTTTATAATAAATAAAAAAAATTATAGAAAATTTTGAGCGTATAAAAGAACAACATTTACACAATATTTTATGAAATTTTCATTAAAAAATTTGGAAAATTCAGTTGTTGGGTACAGTTGGTAACAAAAGTGTCCGAACACTAGCAAAAATTCCTATGTAAAAAAAGTACACTTCATACGGTTTTGTTAAATAAATCCTTGTCGAATCCTGTTCTTAGTCAGTGTAAGAACATGATTCGATAAGGATTTGTAAGAAAACCGTATGAAGTGTACTTTTTTTACATAGGAATTTTTGCTAGTGTTCGGACACTTTTGTTACCGATTGTACTAGCTTTCGAAACCCTTTAGAAGAGTGATGAACACAATTTCTCAATAAAAACTTTTTTGGAAAAAAAAAAAAAAAAAAAAAAAAAAAAATAGAACCGGCTCCAAAAATCAATTATTATTCAAACTACTAAAAATAAATTGAAAATTGACATAAAATGGAATTTTAAATTGCGACTAAAAAACCATTCAAGTCAGCACAAAATGAAATAAAATTTTGTACATTTTTCTAAATTTGATTTGAGACCAATAACTACACTGCCTCGAATGATCCATCTTCATGGTTTTCTTTATTGTTTTATTATTATATAAAACTGATATACTTATAACATCTCCGTAGAGTAGTGAACATCCTTCACTATTCCGGATTTATGTTTCTACGAAGTTACAAGAGTATTCCGTGCAAACTTTTGCTGCTTGCGAAATCTTAATTGTTTCATAACTTTCATAAGTAGTGTTTTTTGTTGTATCTTGCAGATGCTAAAGTGAGATGTATATTTTTGGACCCTCCATGGCCGAGTGTTATTTATGTCACCACATCGCTAATCCCCTTCGAGCGTAGGAGAGTGGGCTCGATTACTGCGCTGGTTCTGGGTGTCTTTCCAATTCTTTGTACTGTAATTCTGTCATGTGCTATGATGTGTCCTCATCTCGACGAAGATTGACAAGTGGACTTCGAGTCAAGCATACAAATATGATTTGTATATTATCAATAAAACAAATATGTTTTGAATTTAATTGACGACTTGACTTTCTGTCGTTATGCGACGTCATGATGAAATTTAACCGACAGGAGTCTTAATTTAGCCCACAAATAAAGGACTATAGCCAATCATAGCGCAGCTTTTCCCCACAAACAAAGGGAAACTCCGCCTCGTTCTAGTCGTCCATTTAATTTGTGTATTGAATATAATATATATAATAAAAAATATTAATTTTTATTTAATTTTATGCTGACTTCTATAGAAAGTTTATCATTTGATTAATTTTAAGAACAGATCACCAATCTTCATGTTTTTGAAAATTCAAGATTTTCTGTAGTTGTCCAGTATGCAGTATTCACTCCGTTTTTGTCCCATGTCATAATATAAATGATTTCGATGTAATATCCTAGTTGAATGTATTCATATTCAGAGAATTTTGACAATATAAAGGTCTTCTTATTCTAACTATATATTTATTTACTAAGATAGTAATCTTTACCACTTTTGTGGTATTTCGAGATTCTTTTGTAGGGTTTCAACTACACCATGCATAGAGCTTTTATAATAATTAATCAAACAAGTTGCGAGAAATATATATGCTCTGATATAGATTTCATACTTATTGAAATTTATACGGTTTCTTTTTCAGTGGGTGGATTATAAGATATTTATTAAACTACCTTTAATCTTGAACATAAAATTCTAACTTGATGGAAATGGTGAAAATAGTTTATATGTAATAAAAGATATTCGAGCACTAAATCTTTATTACTTTCTTCTATATTCAATAGAAGTAAATATTGGTTGCATAACAAATTTCCACCTCTGGTTTTCGATAGATTTATATATTTTTAGAAGTCCAGTGCACAATTTGACCATTTTAGAAAATGTCTGTCTATCTGAATGTTTGTGTCAGTTTATGCATATGTGCGACAAAATTTTTGTGTCAGCTCTAGCTCAAGAGCTAATGCGGAAAATTTTTGCTGGGTACATAAATTCACATACTAGGTTTTAACCTTTCAAGGAAGTCAGTTCCCCAACACCTGTCATTTTAAGTCCATTTAGAAATTTTATAGTGGAATTTATTCTAATAATAATAATAATAATAATAATAAACATGCAAAAACAAAGTCGTTGTGGAACTTTCAAAAATTCTCGTGATTAAATTACCAATATCTCATATTCTATTGCATATAACTGCACAAAACGTGGTATATGAAAAGGCCATTATAAAAAGTTATGCTGATTCAATTTGCGTACTTATTGGCCGACAGGTGGCACTGCTGTACGGAAAATTTCATAAGAAGAGTAAATTCAACTCGTATGGCATATGAATGCAGCAGTATAACCATTGTGAAAACAATTGCTGACTTAATTTGGTTATATGTCGGCCGCCAGATAGCGCTGCTATTACTCACTTGTTCCATGTGGCGCAATTTTGTTAGTGCTATTTTGTGGCGCAATGTGCCATGTTTTTGTGCCTATTTTGTGCCATGTGGCGCAATTTTGTTAGTGCTATCTGTCGTATTAAAAAAAAAAAAAAAAGAATTCTAATAAAAACGTTTCATTCGCAACAGTATGAGCCACTCAGCTGCAGAACAACTGGAGCAAATGGTTCCAATACCTTTACGCAGTGTTCGTGCGTGCCAGTTTTTCTGCAATCGTTTGCCGTACCGCGTCAAACCTTGCACGTCAGGCAACATTTGTCGGATTGTCTATTACTATTATACTCTTTACAGAATTAAAATTTAAAATTGTAATATCATGTTTAGCATATGGTTGTTCGAACAGACAACCTTTACACAATTTTACTTTGAAATATAAAGATATCAAATGCTTTCTGCCGTGCAACGCTCGGAAGACAAACCTTCCAAAAACGGCACGCGCAAACCGGTCTAACATTTCCTCCAGTTGTTCTTCAGCTCAGTGGTATGAGCATGAAGGACAAATGAAGTTAAATGTTGTCTTCTCAGAATGGCTACCCCAATTGCAATAGCAGCCAAGGCTACCACAGAAACCATATTGAGTCTACCAAAACATTGGCTTCATGTTTTTGTGATTGTTTCCTGTCTGCTTATCTCATTTCTCCAAGATTGTGACTCTCACAAAACTTTCTTCTATATCATTCTACATAACATGCACAAAACTTTAATTAATATAGTTTCGCATATTAATGATTTTACGTATGTAGTTTGGTGCAATTTTAATCAATAGATGCTAAGATGTAGCTATATGGAAAATCGCAGAAGGTAAATAAGAGCAGACCCCTCTGTTGGCTAATATACACGTAAATTAAGTCAGTAATTTTCATAATAAGCATATCATGTATCAAGTTTAGTGCATTTATACTCTTTATAAGCTGAGATACAGCTTTAGGTAAACGAGAAAACTGCTGAGATGGAAGCGTCACCTTTCAGCTGATATACACTCAAATTAAGTTAGTATTAATTTCTACAATGAGCATCTCGTGATCAAGTTTGGTGCATTTATATGCTTTATAAATTGAGATACAGCTTTCGATAAACGAGAAAACTGCAGCATAGAAGCGTCAACTTTCAGTTGATATACATTCAAATTAAGTCAGTGTTATTTTTGCAACAAGCATCTCGTTGCATTTAATATGCTTTTATAAGCTGAGATACAGCTTCCAGTAAACGAGAAAATTGCAGCATAGAGGCGTCACCACTCAGATGATATACACTCAAATTAAATTAATATTATTTTTTACAATGAGCATCTCATGCTCAAGTTTGGTGCCTTTATACGCCTTATAAGCTGAGATACAGCTTTCAGTAAACGAGAAAACTGCAGCATAGAAGCGTCGCCTCTCAGCTGATATACACTCAAATTAAATCAGTTTAATTTTTTACAATAAGCATCTCTTACATTGTTTGGTGCATTTATACTGTTTCTAAGCTGAGATATAGATTCCGATAAACGAGAAAATTGCAGTATAGAAGCATCACCTCTTGCCGATATGTAGCCAAACTGAACCAGCATAACATTTTATAGTGTCTTTTTCACATATCAAGTTTGGAGCATTCATACGTTATAGTAGTTTTTCTCATAACAGGGAAAAATTGCAGAATAACAATGCTTTTTTGTCGGAAGGTATGCAATGAAAGTTAATAGATACCGATTTATAACAAGGTTCAACTAAATATATATTTTTATTATATTCTATGCATTAGTTCTTGAGTTAGAGCTGTCACAAAATTTTTGTCACTCACACACAAACAGATATCATTTAAAAAAATGACCAAATTGCGTTCAGGACCTTTAAAAACGTATAAAATTGCTAAAAATCGGAAGTTGGAAAATTTATAGGAATATGGAAGATAGTAATTGAATATGGAGGATAGTAAATATAAGCGACAAAAAAAAAGCCGCACTTGGATGTATTCCTTTTCGCCTTCTACAACCGCCAATTTTATCGTTTAAAAAGCAAATTTTCGAACAGATTTAACTATGTTGTCCTCCACATACACTTTAGCTTTGAGTCTAGTATTCAAAACAAAATGCAATTGTCAGGAAAATTGTAATTTTAGAATTTATTTCAAAAATGGTAAGAATAAGGCAGTTAACGATGCCACAAAAAGTATTAATTTTTAAATGAAAATCGAAAAATATTTTAATACGTGAGATGGCAAAATAACTAAATGCTAACGAAATATTGGTAAAATGAATTTTTGCAAAATATAAATTTTTTTGGCCGTTTAAACTGGGAATTTGGCTTTAGGCGGTCATGTTGCTCATCCAAGCAAGATAACCGGAAGTTAAAATGCGAATGTTTAAAAAATCGATTTGTATCATGTTCAGAACTTAAAAAAGATTTTTAAAAAGTGTATAGCAAATTACTTTCTTCAAAAACAATGCGGGAACAATTAAACAAAGCGGGTTAAAGAACGGAAGATCTGCGAAAAAAGCCATTATTAAGGAAAAGAATTAGAAAAAACAATACTTTAGTTGACCAAAATTTAAAAACATTATCAGTCAATTATTAGGCTGAACTGGTTTTCTCTGATGAATCAAGTTTTCTTTATTTCGTGCAGTTGAAAAAAGCTAGAATGAAGACGAAAATGTGACCGACTTAAAGAAAATCGCACTTTTAAAACAGTGACACATTCTCCGTACATTGTGGTACGGAGGTGCATAACTTTTCAAACACTCGGGGAAATTTTTATGCTCAAGAGATCAATTAACTCGAAATAAAACACAATCTGCATAAAAGTGGTGCCTGACCGACTATTTTGGAGGTATCTTAGACATTTCCGTAAACAGCATTTGAAGATAATAAGGCACCTTACTACACGGCGTCTGTGGTAAGTTTATTCACTTCAAATTGTCAAAATTTCTTATACATTCCCATGAGAACCTATAATTCTGTAAGTAATCATACTTTTTTTCACTTTAAGTTAAACACCACAAAGGATATAGTAGAATTTCTTCTTTACCAGACATGGAAATGGTCAAAATCGCGATCCGCTCGAAAATGTTTCGTCTATAAAAAGGCGGGGGAGAGGGGAGAGGATTCGAAATTTGCAGCTAACTCTGCCAGAACTAGAAAAAATTATTTGTGATATTTGGCACATTGAAATTTCTGAGATTTATATTAAAACACTGTATAAAAGTATGCCATTGCGCATTAATGCAGTACAGTGCGTATCGAAATGATAGGTCCACACGCATTTTTCAAAATTTCGACTCTTAATTGAGAATAAGAATCACTTTTTTGGTAGAGTTAATTAATTAGTAATTGTTATAACTATTTATGAAGAAATTTCTTAAAAATAAATAATTCCTTTTTATTTTATGCAAATTTTCATTTTCAGACCGTTTCGAAAAGATAGGTCCGCCTTCAGAAATTTTGCACCAATCACGTTTATTTCCAAAAAATTTGCATAAAAATCGTTGCTTAGTCTTACTGCGGGATTATGCTGGCTGCTGTGGAGGTATTTAAACAGATTTGAACATCACGTTCTAATCAAACGAAATGGGTCGTCGTTGCAGTCTTTCGCTGGTTGAGCAGGGGGAAATGGATGAATTTAAAACGTGTGGAAAATCGAATAGAGAAATAGGTAAATTTTTAAACAGATCACATAATGTTGTAAACAATAATTTGCGACTTAGAAATGCTTATGGCAGTAAAAAATCATCTTGCCGCCCGTCAAAAGTGACACCCCGACAAAGAAGGACCATAAAGAACACCCCGTAAAGGAGTTAAAATCTGGAAATATGAGCTTATCCACTGTGGCCAGACAACAAAACCCTCCAATATCAAAATCTACAGTTCATAGAGTGGTAAAGAAGTTCGGCAATATAGTTTACGTGAAGAGGAAAGCGCCTCCGAAATTGACTAAAAAGCACCAAGAAAAGAGATTGAAATTCGCACATGAAGTGATGTCCTGGAAACAAGATTGGCATCGTGTGATATTCAGTGATGAAAATAAATTCAACCTGGATGATCCAGATGACTGCCAGTACTACTGGCATGATCTGCGTAACGATAGACAGATAATCTCGAAGAGGCAAGCTGGTGGTGGTTCCGTTATGGTATGGGCCGGATTCGAAGGTGCAAGAAAAACTGATATAGCATTTGAAAACAATCGTTTGAATGCTGCAGGCTATCAACAGCTGCTTGAACAATATTTTCTTCCACAAGCAGAGCACATTGGGGGCCCATTCTTCATGTTCCAACAGGACAAAGCTCCTGTGTACACTGCAAAGTCCACTTTCGAATGGTTTCTGGATAATGGTGTACATGTTATCGATTGGCCATCTTGTAGCCCCGACCTGAATCCGGTAGAAAACATGTGGGGTATACTCGCAAGAGCGGTGTATGCAGGCGGAAGGCAGTACAACAGTACTGCAGACATGAAAAATGGCTATTTCCTCCGAATGGTCAAAAATCGAGAAAAAGTGTTTGCAAAAACTTATAGAAACCATGCCGAATAGGATTTATGAGCTTATTCTGAAACAAGGTGGAAAAATTTCTTATTAATTCAACATTAATTTGATGCTTGGTTCAGTGGACCTATCTTTTTGAAACAGCTTTTTCATGTAATTTTTGTTTTCCTTATTATTCCTATTATTTGTAAATTATTCATGTATTATTTTACATTGAATGAAGTAATGTAGTTTATAAAATAGTACTTTGTACACAATAAAACCGTTTTTACCAACATAACTTTCGTTTTTACTGGTGGACCTATCATTTCGACACGCACTGTAATTCCATATAAAGGTGGAATTAACCCAATGCAGAATACATATTTTTAACAAAAAATTGCTTAGATCTAACAAATAAATAGTTTTATTTCATATATTAAAATATAACTTGTTTATTTTATATAATAAATCATAATAGAATGCAAATTGTATAGTTATTGCATTATATTCAAAAAGAAAGTTTTATGCAGATTTTTAAAAAGTACTTCGTAAAGTGCAATAAAGCGAATTATTAAATCGAAAATATACATAGGTATCATTTCATACCTTTGGTATTATGCAAACAAGACAGTTTTATTTGTTTCAAACATTAATTTTAAAGTTATTACAAATAAAAAAGGAATAAGTCATTTTTTCTGCAGTGCGGCTTTTTTTTTTTTGTCGCTTAGTGTATAAATCCACAAATGTCTACAGAATTGTAAAAACTGGAAATTGAACTATAACAGTAATCTTAGCATAAAATTAATTAAAATAGCAATTGTAAAATTTCACCGTTATGGAAATAAAATTTTAAACGATGTATTATTATTATTATTATTAACTAGCAGGCTTTGCCCGCTTCGCTGGACATTAAACTTAAATGAAGTCTCAAAATACCATATCTTTATTAATAACCTAAGTTCTCGCTGTGATTGGTAGAGGTTTTCTCGCTCGCAAAGTGAGGACTCTGGGTCTCCACTGTCTTCGGCACAACTTACTCACTTTTTACTTCGCCTTCCTCAGCGGTGAGTTCGAAGTTTTGCAAAATCACACTAATGTACATAATGCGTACACTTAATCAATATCAAGTCTGGGTCCCCACTGCCTTCGGAACACACTTCTTACTTCCCCTTCCTCAGCGGGTGAGTTCAAAGTTTTGCAAAATCCCACTAATGTACATAATGCGTACACTTAATCAATATCCGCGCACAAAAATTCGCCATTCTAAGGTAATTCAAAGCGAATTCAAACGGAAAAACATGTTTTTACCCATGTTTATTGGGAACAACTTCAGTATAACCCCACAACGATACTTGGCGATTTTTTTTGTTGGCGCTTATGGCTAAATCATAAATCTAAAAATCATAAATCATATATGATAAATGATAAAATCATAATCTAAATCATGAGATCAGAAATCCAAAATAAACAACATATTAGGCTGCATATTATATCGCAAACAGTCCAGAACGACATCGTTATCCTTCAAAACGACGCCAAAGAAAAATCGCCAAATTCAGCTGTGAGGTTATACTAAAGTTTATTGCCCTCCGACTCCGAGAAGGTGGGGGGGGGGGGGATTTCGAATTTCGTGAAATCCAGTTACAGTAAGTGCCGGATGCAAACAAACATTTTACGCCCCAAATTTAGAGACCACAGAAGTCTTTAATAGAAAATATTATAAATAAATAAACACAAAACGCACAGCTTTAGTATGGGAACCCTTTGGTGACTTTAAATATTTTAAGCCATTTCTGCGATGAACTGAATTGGCTATCTCAATTGTGCAATTAAAGATCTTGGCGAGAAACGTCCGAGCTACTTCGGTTCCGAATTTCAAATTTTGCCAAAGGGATCCAATACTACAGCTGTTCCATATCGAATCTGGGTTGAAAACGGAAAAAGGGTAAAATAAATTAGAAATATCAGACCTATATTTATAAATTTGATACCGAATGAAAGGGGCGATTTTGCTGAATCCAGGGGTTCAAACAGTTTTTCGATGCGACAATTAGATTTTTAAAAAATAACTAAAGTATGAAATTTAAGTGGCAACGAAAAAACGGATAAAGGGAAAAATAAATTAGAAATATCAGACCTATCGTTACAAATTCAGTACCAAATGAAAGAGGTGATTTTTCTGAATCCTGGGGTGTAAACAGTTTTTCGATACGACAATTAGATTTTTTAAAATTAACTAAAGTATGAAAATTAGATGGCAACACTTCATTTCAATCTTTTCATAATTTGTAGTGCGAATCACGCGAATACAAAAGTCTTTAACTTAAAAAATTATGTTTTATTTTTCCATTCAAAGCATTTTAGTGAAAAAATATTTATGGCGCATGCGCAGGCGTTTTTTACCCACGATTTAAACACTAATCATAATTTTGAAAATTTCTATAGATATAATTTCAAGTTGGGTGAAGACCTAAGTTTCTGCCAAGCGCCGTTGAATTCCGTCCAGCCGTTATCGAGTGATGCCCGGACAAACGTGTTTTAGTCTTTTACCCCCTAGGGGGGGAACGGGGGGGGAATATCTGAAAAGTGGATAGATATAATTTTAAGTTGGGTGAAGACCTAAATTCCTGCCAAGCGCCGTTGAATTCCGTCCAGCCGTTCTCAAGTGATGCCCGGACAAAAAAAGCGACATTCGGACACGATGACACACACACACACACACACAGGCAAAATTTTCTGAAGTCATTTTCGGCTTTCATGGGGTGTAAAACGTGAAGATATCGCAAAATTTTTTGATTCCGACAAATTTACAGACAAAAGTCTGATTTTATTAATATAGATATGCGTGTTGTTTAGAAACAAATAAATGAGAATATTTCAAAAACGTAAAAATCATGTGTGAAAACAGTTATTTCCAAAATGAGTAACCATCATTTTCAAATGGTTTAAAAATAAATTTTGTTTCATTTTTTAAATTAGTAAGTAAATCAATTCCATAATTAATTATGAATTTCGTAGATTTGTGGGAAAAATCTTTCGACCTACCTATTGTGACTCAACGCCTCAGAAATTACGTATTTTGGAATACAAAATTAATCTCAACAATCTTAACTCAAAAATTTATTAATGAATCTGAAAAAGACTTTCATTAGATTCCGAGAAAAGTTGTTCTCTCAAATTACGGGCGAATGATTAAGCGTTAATTCTTAATTTAAGAAAGAATAGTCATATTACGTTTCAAGTTTATTAAAATCTCTAACTTTTTTTTTTTCTCTTTCAAATTCTGAAAATTACAATTCACTGATGCATCGAAATTCAATATATTATATAAGTAATATTATGTTCCATGAGAAAATCGTTGCTTGGTGAACATTTTGCATAAATACATAAGGGTGTTCACACATTTTTGTAACAATTTTAACTTTATTCTTGAATTTAAATTTAAATTTTAAAATAAAAATGTGACAGACGTAAAATTGGAATAGGGTTTAACTAACTTCCGCAGCATTGGTAATATTTTTTGCTATGAAATGTTGTTGGAAAATAAACAATGGATTGAAGGGTTATATTTTTGCATTTTCCGAAGAGAAATACTTTTATTCGGTAAAAAAAAAAAAAAAAAAAAAAAAAAAAATGTGAAAAGCATAATTTTAACATTTCTACACGTAAAATAAAGGACATAATTACTAAACAAATAAATAAATGCTAAAGTGCACATTTGACTGGGCAAAAGGCAAATATGCATACCCAACAAAGATGCGTACAATACCTATTAAATCTAAGTCGCATCTCATGTTTAAAAGAAAATCCAATCGATGAATACCCAGATTGAAGTGCTTGGGAAAGACCTTTCTGTAGGCAGTGAGAACCTGGACCCGATATAATACGGCGGTAAAGAAGCTGCTTTAGGCAGCAGGTACCCAGAGCAAGATTTAGAGCGATTTCAATGTATTTATTTATTTAATTTTTTTCATTTTTTATTTATAATGTGATATAAAAAATAAATAGTGATTCAAATCTCTTGAAAATTCATTTAAATATAATGACCAGCGAAGCGGGCGTAGCCTTCTAGTATATATATAAAAGTAAGCATCTGTCTGTGTATGTATGAGTCTGTTTGCGCTCTGGGGCTCACACTACTGATCGCAGAGCTACAAAACTTTGCAGATGGATACCTGGAACCCTATAGGTGTTCACCTCATCGAGATTTTTTCGAATTTCAAATTCCAAAATTTTAATTATTATTATTTTTTTTCAATTTTAAATATTGGTTTCTATTCGATAACTAGTCGCTCTATACCCGGAGCGAGGTTTGGAGCGACTTCAATGTATTTTTTTTTTTAAGTTTTTATTAATAATGTGATATAAAATATAAATAGTGATTTAATTCTTTTGAAAATTCATTTAAATATAGTGACCAGCGAAACGGGCTTAGCCTGCGAGTATTGAAATAAAGAAAATGAACTTTTATCCTTGGTTTTGAAGAATGAAGAAAATCTTAATAATAAGAGCCTAAGTTCCGCAAAAGTAACGCTCAAAATTCATGCTGTTGCTAAAACATTTTATTGAAATTTGAAATAAAGATAGTAATTTTTTATCCTTTGTTTTGAGGAATTTTTTAATCAATTAATTGCAGTAAATAAATTTTATTTTTATTTTATTTTTTTATTTTTGTTTTGAGGAATGAATAAAACGAAGAAGGATGCATGGATGGATGGTTGGGTTTAACGTCGCACTAGTGCTGCGCAGCTGGGCAATTGGCGACGGTCTGGGACACACCCCTAGAGGTGGTCCGGAGATAAGTCATCACAATTTTGATCCTCCACGGAAGGGTTGGCTCTCCCGCTTCGGTGACACCCAGAGGTATAATTTTTGATAGGAACATGGAGGACATTGCGGCCATGACAGATTTTACGTGCACCAGCCACCATTAGTGTACACGACGGTCTTTGGCCGGCTCGAGTACCGAACAAGCAATCTTTCAATTACGAGGCCGGCGCTCTACCGACTGGGCTACCGCGGCCCTAAAACAAAGAAGGATAATTTAGCAAAAATAAATAAATATACTAGCTGGCTTCGCCCGCTAGCGGGTCAGTATTTTCAAATGAATCACTAAAAATAAAGAATCACTAACAGAAACTTTTCGTGTTAAGAAAAGAAATTAAAAAAAAAAAATCATTTCTGATTGGGTAAAAAGTCGGGCCGGATCCCCACGCGCTGCGCGCGCGTATTCCTTCCCTGACCCTACGTGCCCCCTAAAAAAAATCTTTTCTGATCGGGTAAAAACTCGCACCGGGTCCCCACTGCCTTCGGCAGCGCAGTACCGTGCGCGCTGCGCGCGCACAACTTAAGGGATACACGCGCTGCGCGCGCGTATTCCTTCCCTGACCCTTCGTGCCCCCTAAAAAAAAATCATTTCTGATCGGGTAAAAACTCGCACCGGGTCTCCACAGCCTTCGGCAGCGCAGTCCCGTGCGCGCTGTGCGCGCAAACCTTCGGGGATACACGCGCTGCGCGCACGTATTCCTTCCCTGAGCGTTCGTGCCCCCTAAAAAAAATCATTTCTGATCGGGGAAAAATTCGCACCGGGTCCCCACTGCCCTCGGCAGCGCAGTCGCTTGCGCGCGCGCGGTGCACGCCTATTTCTTCTCCACCCGTTCAGGCCCTCTTAATTAACCTACGTATACCAATTTTGAACGATCTAACTCATTTGGCTGAGATGCAAAAGAAAACGTAATCAGGACACCTCAAAACGTGTAAATCTGGTGAAAACTTTCGATAATTTAAAAGAACTTTAAAATATCTTTCGAATGATGTATTAAAAATAATTGAATCCTAATTAGAAATTCAAATATTGAAATTTGAAAATATTACAGCGCCATCTGGCGGTACAAATTTCTGTGTTCCACTGTTTGATTCCAATTAAAAAAAGCTTTCTAATGATGTATTACTTATGAAATTATTTTAATTAGTAGCTGAGATCCAAAAGAAAACTAATTCAGGACACCTCAAAACGTGTAAATCTGGTGAAAACTTTCGATAATTTAAAAGAACTTTAAAATATATTTCGAATGATGTATTAAAAATAATTTAATCATAATTAGAAATTGAAATATTGAAATTGGAAAATATTACAGCGCCATAAAAGAAAAATGATTCAGGAGACCTCAAAACGTATAAATCTGGTGAAAATTTTCGATAATTTAAAAGAACTTTAAAATATCTTTCGAATGATGCATTAAAAATAATTAAATCATAATTAGAAATTGAAATATTTAAATTTGAAAATATTACAGCGCCATCTGGCGGTACAAATTTCTGTATTCCACTGTTCGATTCCAATTCAAAAAAGCTTTCTAATGATGTATTACTTATGAAATTATTTTAATTAGTAGCTGAGATACAGAAGAAAATTAATTCAGGACACCTCAAATCGTGTAAATCTGTTGAAAACTTTAAGTAAAAAAAAGAACTTTAAAATATCTTTCCAATGATGTATAAAAAATAAATTAATCGTAATTAGAAATTGAAATACGCACATTAGAATATTGCAATTTTTAATCGCAGAACCTCGCTGTTTTTTTTTTTTTCTTAGCTTCCGTGGAGAAATGAACCTCTTTGAAATGGTTGCTATGGTGATCTACATTATTTGATTATGGTTTTCATTTCGGAATGAAGTAAAGCATTTGCAATGGTTTTTACATCGAAGACTGCCGCGATACTGAAAATTAAAAAATTTATAACTCATTCAGTTTTTGAAATTTTCTCTCAATCTTTTGGGAGTTAAATTATGAAAGCGAGATGTATATACAAAAAAAAAAAAAGAAATGATTTATCTCTAAACGCTTTTGAGTTATAAAATATTTTGCGAAAAAATCGATGTTTCGATGTTTCGTAAAATCTAAAAATATGGATCGGTAATCCGTATTTTGTAAAAATGTTTATATGGTTCGAAAGAGGATTAAATGGCCTTTCTTTATATACCAGTTGTTAAGACATGGAATTGTTACCCTGTCGTACAGGGCGTTTCAAAAAAGACGACCGCGAAAAAACAAAATTTTCGACCCTTTTTAAAACTTTTTTTAAAAATATAAAAAATCCGTATTTTTTAAAAAAAATTGTACCGTAAGAATCGGTAATAAATGCTCTTTCTCCTCGTACAGGTGTATTTTCGATATTTCCAACAGATCGGAAGCGATCGCTTTTCAAAAACCCTCGAAAATTTCCCTTATTGCTTTTTCTTTCGAGGTAGGCTCTTCTGTAACAAAATGGCGGTCGCCCGCGATTTCGAATCGTTTTTTCGTTAGACAATGGTCGACATTTTAATTAAAATCTCCGCTAATTAGGGTCGCATCGTTTAGCAAATTAGATAACCCTGATCTGCGATAAATTCTCTGTCCGACGGTACCTGTTCGAAGTCCGTGCGACCTTTAGCTGCGGAGCCTTAGCTGCGTCAAGCCGTTTCTCACAGACACACAGACAGACACACACACACACGCGTACAGATTTTAATAATATAAGGTATGGCATCACAATTATAACAATGTATTGAAAATAAATAAATAAATAAATTTTACCCGTGATGAAAAATCATTAAAATAAATCTAAATGTTAATTTAAAAGAATAGATGTAATTTTATGTAAGGCTTTCCAACTGGTGATTCGACGGTTTTTTTTTTGGCTTTAAACTAGGCTGAACAGATTAGAGTACCTTTATAATACAGAAGAGTTAAAAATAGCTACAATTATACTATTACGGATGTATTTATTCATTCTAAATAAATAAGGATTAAAAATAAAATATAAATGATAAATAATTTACTTTCTACATTTTTTTTAAAGCTTTTAAAAATGTCTTCAAAATAAATACTGTCCCCAGCAAATGGGTACATCTAGTCAGCTTACTCTAAACCGCAAAATTATGGTCGAAACATTTAACTAAATTGAAGGAAAACGTAAAAGAAAAAAAATGTTTAAAATGATTACAGTAAATAAAAATAAATGTTATAACATAAAAAATAATATGAGTGATATTAAATTTAAACTAAAAAGAAAAGGGTCATTTATTTTTCTGTTACTGTAGTAAGATTCAGATAGAGTAAAAAAAAAAAAAAATTAATAAATATGGGATATTTAGTTATTATCTCGTTGACAAATAAACTTGCGACGATTTTAATAAATTTGTGCTGAAGTTAATTTTCATAAATAATTAAATTTAAATTACATTTCGTTGTTCGAATTCCATTAGTTTGATTAAAAAAAAAAAAAAAAAAAAAAAAAAAAAACAGTTAAATTTTAAGTAATCGTTTTATTATTGTTATCGCTGCTATTATTATTATCATTATCACTGTTATTATTGTCTATTTATAACGATATTTGGCCACTGTTTTTGATTTAGGCAAATTTGAAAATATGCTCATTTGAAAATATCAACCGCTATTCAGGTGAGGATCGACTAGTACTTGAGATTTCATCAGCGTGCAATGAAGTAATATTTGTAGCCTTTCTTCTGCAATGTAGTAATTTTTTAAAAATAATTGTTGCAGTAACTCATTTTAATTTTATGTCAGTAAATAGACTGGTGGGAAAAAATTAAAGTAACAGTCTGTTTGCTTGTTTTTTTCTTTTATGAATAATAATAATAATAATAATAATAATAAAAGGAATGAAGAAACATAAAGTTTGGATGACGTGTTTGTTACCAAACTCTTAATGCAATTTTATATAACTTCAGAGCTGCCAACCTAATCCGGCAAATTGTTTGTACCGCCCCTTTTTCTATACCAATATATTTTTAGAGTATTTGTTTTCTTCATTCATCGTAAATATATTTGAAGAGAATTACTCTAAAAATTAAGTGGTGTAGAAAAAGGGGCGGTACTAACAATTTGCCGGATTAGGTTGGCAGCTCTGTAACTTTAACACAACACTGCCCATGTGTAGCATACGCATGCCTGCAAATTCTAAATTAAACCTGATTTGTTTTCTTCTTGTATTCTATTGTTTTTTTCTTTCATAACGAACTTTGAAAAAATCTAAATATTAATTTGTAAATATGAACATCGCTAGACTAATAAAAATGTCAATAAATAATTTTATAATAAACGTCTCATTCAATTTTCATGTTTGAATGTATATTTTTAAAAAAGCTATTCATATGCGGAAAAAAAGAAAGAAAAAAATAAGTGAATACTGGAAGAAAAATTCAATTTTTATTTAACACATTGGGGCATTTGTGCCTTCACCTATATATAATGCATACTTACTACCATTTCTTATTCAGTTTTCTTTTCTAAAATTGTTTAACTTTTTTATTTCTACCAAATCTTACTTTTGAGAAAGTTTGGATTAATATCAGTTTAAAAAATTACTTATATGCTAAAATTGTATACAATTCGAATAATGATTTGACAATGAACTTTTCATCTAAATTTTATGTTCATATGTTTATTTGTTTAAGAATATGCTTCGTATTTATAAAAACTATTAAATTTTAAAACATTATTAAATTTTAAAACGTACTTCAAATTATTTAGGGAATTGATGCCCCCACCACTCATTTAAACTTATTCGGCTAAATAATATTCGCCTTAAACACTCTACTTAAATTTAACACACATACACGAGAAAAAAAAAAAAAAAAAGAAATAAATAAAAATAAATAAATAAAATAAAATAAAATAAAATAAAATAAATGTTTGACACAGCTTAAAACGCTCTCACATCCAAACATAACCCTAATATACCAGAATTCTTTAATGTGGCCCTGTAAACACTGCATAAAAACATTTTCATACGATATTCTGCATGAAACATGTTTTGTGTATCTTTATTAAAAAAAAAAAAAAAAAAATGTGTTTGTCAATTTCACTACTTTTACTGTAGTTTAATGATGTACCTATATTAATAGAAATTTCGCCCATTAACATATTGTATTTGAATAATTTTGTATGCCCCTGTACACGAACAATTTGTGTGATTTCAATGAAAATTTTCAAGTAGCATTACTATACGATACTGATTTGAAATGCTGAGCTTAGATTTCTTTCTCATAATATTTGTTCTTGAGTTATACTAATAACAGATTCATACAGAGAAAAAGAGATAGATACACAGACCAAACGCTAAAAATCTTATTTTCGGAGTGAAGGGACCTCGAAGCATGTATAAAATAACAAGTAAATGTTAAAAAAAATCGATTATATATAGATAAGAAAGAGTAATAAATAAATAAATAATAATCTGGTGTGTCACCCACACGACTTTCTCTTACCCTGAAATTTAATACTATAAATACAGGTTGCAGATTAAGAGGTAAGATAACGAGTACTGTTATGTAAACCTGTGTTAAAGAATTCAAATTAGGCTTCAGAAGAGTTTTAATATGATAATTAGTTCTGTGTGAGAGGGGCTACCGCCCCCCTCAACCCCCTGTTTCATTAACGCACCTACATTTATATAGAATTGAATTTGGCTATTAAAAAATAACTCTGTTTAAAAAAAATAATTTATTAAAATTATTGTTTAAAAAAATTATCTTTTATGATAATGCAGACGATTTCCATATTAGAGAAGTAGTATAACACTAACTATACAAAAAAAAAAAAAAAGTTGAATTTATTCTCAAAAAAAAAAAAAAAAAAAGTTTTTTTTCGTTAAAAGTAATAAAAAAAAAAATCGATAACTTTGTTTTTAATTATCGCAGATCGATGGTTCAATCATTCGTTTTAAAGGTATTGGCGAGCTCTTTTCAAATATACCCATCATGGAGGGGGAGTTCCCCCCCCAGGGGGGGGGAGGCCAGGCCCCTACATACATAATTTTTTTTTCCCTGTTGACTATCTCTCTTACAAAAAATATATATTCGTTTCATTTGGTTTAGTCTAGTCTGTAGATGTTAAACTCTACTTGCCTGCTACTTCCCCCGTAGACGTAATGTATTTGAATACTTTTGAGTGTTCCTGTACACGAACCATTTGCTTGATCTTAACGAAAAGCTTACTGTAGCATCCTTATATGATACACATTTAGAATACTAAGTTTGAACTTTCTGCCATAATTTGTTTTTGAGATATGCTGATAACAGACAGACACACAGACATACACACAGACCATTTGCTAAAAACATGATTTTCGTATTCAGGGGACCTCAGAACATGTAAACTTATAAAAAAAAAATCTCGCGTTCAAAAATTTGACCCAAAAACAATACTTTCTCTACCTTATGGGTAAGAGAAAGTAATAATTAATGAAAAGAAATGTAGTTATTGTCTAAGAATGACAAAAGAATTTACAACAACTAGTGATTTAGAAATTTTATTTATTAATTCATCAACCATGAAAATTCCTATTAGATAAAGCGGAGTGTAAAGTTGATTTTTTATACCAACTATGTGAAAAAAAAATGTCGGCTCTGGCATTTTTCACACAGTTGGTATAAAAAATAGAACTTACATTCCACTTTATCTAATAGGAATTTTTATGGTTGATGAATTAATAAATAAAATTTCTAATTTGAAATTTCGGGGTCTATTGGTGTTGTGCCATGAGTAATATTCTCACCTGTTACATCTGTATTTGCTGACACGATGACCTTGTCAACGGATATTATGTGAGAAATATCGAGATGGTCATCAGCCAGGGTAGCTCAGTGGTAAAGCAACCGCATGTTAATCGGAGAGCGCCGGTTCGATTCCCAGCTCTGGCATTTTTCACATTGTTGGTATAAAAAATCATCCTTACACTCCTCTTTACCTAAAGACAAAAAAAGAATAGTCGTTTTGTCCGAGTACTTAAATTTCAAAAGAAAATTTTTCACATGTAGAAGAAAATTTTGAAAATGATCAAATATATTTTGCTTTTCCCCTCCCTCTTCCTAGAAATCCCATCGTATTTGTCCCTAATGCCCTACCAAAAATTAGTCACTACGTGGTGTAAAGTCTTTTGAAGTACAGATTTTGCATTTAAAAGTATCTCTGTCAGAGTTTTAATTTAAATTTAGGTTCTTTTCCTTGTAAATTTAAAAATCAGAAATTTGATTAAAAAAAAAAAAAAAAAAAAAAAAAAAAACACCAAATTTCTTCTTTGCTATAAATAAGAATAATATGAAACCTGTAAAATTGCTTTTCCAACATTATAACTGCACCAATTTAATCAGTTTTCTAACGGCGATTTAAAATTTCTTTTAATAATATTTATACGAATCATTCGAGAGACCAGTTTCAGAAGAGTACTTCTGCTGTAAAAAATTATTTTATGCGTAAAAATAAAATGACCATTTCCATTGACAAAATGGAAATATTTTGTACCAATTGCATTAAAATGTCTTACATTTCACTGACTTTTAATTTTGTCAATACTGAGATTAAAGCTCTTCGTCCTGAGTTTACCATGGCTTTCTCAGAATAAATAATAAAAAAGAAGTGCATAGGTATTCTGTTGAATGCTTAGTGTAGACAAATGGTCTACATCATCTACCCTTTTTACATATTATGTTCGAATGTTTTGAAAATTTTATAAGTATAATAAATTTCTAGGACCATTTAAAAAGACCCCCTACGGAGGGATTTCCACACAGGCTTAGTGTAGACACTTGGACTTAAACCTTGTACCATCTACCCTTTTTATATATTATGTTCGAATGTTTTGAAACTTTTATAAAAATTATAAATTTCTGAGTGATATTATACAATACCGCTACCAAATTTCGTAAAAAGTAAATCATAAAACGGAAACAAATGTGATGTAAGTTAGAAATATTTTTATTTATTATTAAAATGGAAATAATTTTTATCTTGCTTGAAGAAAAGTTGAATGTGGCACTCTCTTATAAATTATCTTTTAAGTATCCAGTTGTTATGTTTTGGGCTTTAATTAAATGAAGAAGAAAACTGAACCCAAGAACCGAAAAATAATTACTAAACATTAACCGAGGTTTCATAACTATAAATTATTCATAAAACTTGACTTGGAAACATCAGAGGAGAAATTCTACTTTATCCTCATACATTTTCAGACTTTCATATCTGGGGATGAAAGGTTCTGACACATAAACTTCTAGATCCTGAGAGTTCACGTCACATAAATGCTTGGACATGAAGTTACCGACCTCAGGGATCACTGCTCTCCATCCTCTTTCTTCTTTCTTGGCGTATAATTTTGGCGCCACTCTGTCTGTCGCGATTTCGATGTGGCAACCCTTCTTTTCCATGGAGCAGCGATCGCTTCTTCCCCGTCGCTGGTTCAGTGACTCTGCAGACTATGACCCTTAACCGGCGGGCGACTGCTCCCCAATGGCCGAGGAACTGGTGTGCTCCGAGCGGAGATTACTACCGCACATTACCCGGGATAGCTTAGTCCAGGTAGGTGATTTCTCTCTCTCCGCATCTTCATCTTCACCGGTATCCTTTTAAGTGATTAGTGCACGTGAGCGAAACGAGATTTCGCGATCTATAAAAGGACATGCTAAACCGGGTAAAAGAGGACCTCCACACGCGCATGGGGAATGTTTATTTATATGTTCCTGCAAAACATGTATTTTTTTTTAAATTGGTTACATATTTGTATTTACAAACATTCAAGCATGCATTAAACAAATGTGCATGAGTTATTTTAAAGCATGTTTGAAGGAAATTAATGAGCTGAAAACATGCGTGTGCATGTTCTTTTAATGCTGTACTGGTGAATTTATAATTTCTTTTATAACGTAAAATTTGTGGAAATATATATATGAAGGACGATTTTTAATAAGCAGTATGCAAACAGTACAGCAAGTTAAATGCAAATCGCTTTCGCAATACAAATACCACATATAGTTCGAAATGAAACTGCAGTTAATTTAAGATGCAATGTTTCTCTCCAGTTTCACTAAAATATAATGTGAAATAAATAATTAATTGCTCATGCAAAAATATTCAGTATTTATAAAATGAGTTGCATTAAGTAAACCTTTAACTTTATTCACTGTTTAATACATAATGCAAGTGTCTGTGCACACTTTGCCGGCACATAAACAATAAAACCACTAGAAAATTTAATTAAATGTGTATTTAGAATTTGAAATAAAACAGCGTGTCATTACAATTATTATTATTATTTTACAAAAATTTTAAAGTCTAAATAAGAATTTTTTGCATTTTAAGTAGTATTAGCTGATTGCTGTGAAAATGTATTAAAAAAAAAGTTCATGATTGTTAAGAAGAAGATTATAATCAAATATCATAAATTTCAAGTTGTTGTTGCAATTTGTATTGAACATATTGTTATATTTAAATATGTTTTCTTATGATTTATGGTGTTTGGTTAAAAATAACATTAACTTGTAGTTATTCTTTTAAAAATTATGAAATTGATAAAATTTAAATTAAAAAAAAGAATATGGAAATATAATTTAAATTCTTACAAAAACCTAGGCATGGAATTACATTTTGCATTTGTTACACAAGTTTTGTGTGGTAATCTGCATTTTATTTCCATTTAAATTAAAATATGATAATTTTGGGCAAACTGTTACGGAATTTTACCAATTTATGAATAAAATGGCTGCATATGTACCTATAAAGAATATTCAGCGTTTATTTATATAAAAAATATAGCAAAAACGGAGCAACCGAATCTGCGATTAATATTAATAAAATTCGGCTCTTTGTTTTTTTTTTTTGCAAAATAAAATTATTAAAATACATCAAATTTTATTTATTACTTATCTTTTATATTCAAATTTTTGACACATTTTATTAATTAAATAATAAAAGGTAAAGTTTGTTCACAGACAAAACATAAGAAAACGGATAAAAAAGAATATAAAGCACAAGAAAAGAAAAATAACTCGTTAACACGTTTGACACTTGTTTGGCTTCGCCTATAAATAGAACATATTTATTTCTTTTCTGTATTGAATTCTAATGCAAAAACATTAAAAAGGTAACAAGCATAAAAATATCAAATATAAATATAATTTATTTTAGAAATTTATGATGATGATGATGATGATAATAATAATAATAATAATAATAATAGCTTTTGTTAAATATATAAAATTTAAGCCTATACGAATATTATCGCAGCATTTTTGTGCTTGTTGATTGGTTTCGAAAAAAAAAAAGTTTTAATTTTATTTATTAATTATTTGTTAAAAAATGATACTCTGCATATTTAACTTTTAAACTTACATTCGATGCGATGTCCTTTCGATTACATTTAATAAAAAACAATGTTCTTTTATATTAAATGTAATAAAGTAAAATAGGTGATTACACTAAATGTAATCAGGTAAATGTAACCAGGTGTGTTAATGATATACACCTGGGAATTTAACTTTACACACAAACACGCACACACACACACACACACATATATATATATATATATATATATATACATGCATATATATATATATATATATATATATATATACAGTCGGTAACAAAAGTGTCCGAACACTAGCAAAAATTCCTATATAAAAAAAGTACACTTAATAATACTGTTTTGTTAAATAAATCCTTGTCGAATCCTGTTCTTAGTTAGTCTAAGAACACGATTCGACAAGGATTTATTCAGCAAAACTGTATTAAGCGTACTTTTTTACATAGGAATTTTTGCTAGTGTTCGGACACTTTTGTTACCGACTGTATAATCAAGATAATAGTTGAAAAAGGGAACATGACAAATTTACATGTTATAATGAAGATCACTAATTGCATGTCATATAAGTTATTCTGCAATAACGAAGTAACTTCTATAATACTCGCTATATGGATACACGCTGAAAATTGGCGAGGTGTGTACAAAAGAAATGAATAAGAAGTGAAAAGTATGAATATGTGCATAAATATGTGTGTGTAAGAACGAGCAACTTAAATAAAGCTTTAATAGAAAAAAAAATGCATGTAAAGGAAGAAAAGGCGTTTTTACAAGTGCATTTTACCTATAAAAATAAATAAGAATTGATGCATTTTGCTCTTTTGACGCATAAAGTACTTTATTTTGCGTATATATGCGTATGATTAATACGTAAATTATAAATATTATATTTAAAAAACGATGTTAAATAAAAATAGCGACATCTATCTAATTCCTATTCAAAATGTATAATATTTAATTAAATTAACTTCTTAGAAAACAACTAGATTATTTTTTATGCTGCCGAAAAGTAAAAAAACGAGTCTTTTTTATTCCTGAAAAAGAAAAAATGTTTATCTATAACATACATTTTTTTTCTCTTTCTCTTGTATATGTATAGGTAAAATAATTTTATAAAACTACTCATCTCTATAACAAAACAAAAGTCAAGGTAAACATGCATTTGAAGGTCCTAGCAACTAGAAATCTTTTACCTTAGTAACTAAAGTTCCTAGTAACTAAAACGCTCTACACGTTATACCGATAAGCGTTACCTAGAGCAGCTTAGTAACGGAGTGACCTAGTTTCTCCGCATCTTCCATCTCTCCAGTCGCTCCGCGTGATACATCACGCTCTATAGGGAGGGATCTGATAAATGGGAAGTAAAGAGATTGTCTTTTGAAGTACATAAAGTATTTTTCACAGCTTAATTTTTAATAAAGAATAAAAGCCTCTCAACAGTCAACTTACATTTGAATTTTAGTTTAGCTTTTTATGCTTTATTTATTTATTTATTTATTTATTTATTATTATTTCCAATACAAAATGTTAGTTCCTAAAATGGAAAGATTTTTTAATTTGTTATTTTTTAATTAATTTTAAGAAAGAAATTATTTATATTAAGTATTTTCTTCCCTTTAAAACGGAGAGATTACAAAAAAAAAAAAAAAAAAAAAAAAAAAAAAAAATCTGATAAATGGGAAGTAAAGAGATTAATGTCTTTTGAAGTACATAAAGTATTTTTCACCGCTTAATTTTTAATATAGAATAAAAACCTCTCAACAGTCAACTTACATTTCTATTTTAGTTTAGCTTTTTATGCTTTATTTATTTATTTATTTATTTATTATTATTATTCCAAAATACAAAATGTTAATTCCTAAAATGGAAAGATTTTTTAATTTGTTATTTTTTAAATTAATTTTAAGAAAGAAATTATTTATATTAAGTATTTTCTTCTTATTCTTTTCCCTTTAAAACGGAGAGATTACAAAAAAAAAAAAAAAAAAAAAGTGATACTATTGACATTGTTATCAAAATTTAAAACTGAAAACTAAAATGTGTTTGAAATTGTTCATTATGCATTTAAATTATATATTTGAAATATGTAGCAATTAGAAATAATTACAAAATATTCTAGATTCAGTATAGGTAATAGCAGTCTAGGACAATAACTGTGTGACCTAGTTTTTTATGTATTTTGCATTTGACACCAAAATAAATGAATTCTTATTTATTATTATAAGTATTAAATATTATTAAAAAAAAGTTTAATTAAAATTAATTTTTTTTATTCAAAATGTTTAGAAATAAAGATAAAGTTTATGACAAAATTGAAAATCGTTAATAAAATTTAAGATAAAAAAATTAATAATAAATTTGCAATATTTAATAATTGGAGGTAATTACCAATCATTCTGGATTCGGTATCGATAAAAGCAGTCTAGAAAAATAACTGGGTGACCTAGTTTTTTGTATATTACATTCCTCCGATCTACACTTTATAGGGATATCGTATATATATATATATATATATATATAACTGAGAAACATCAGTTTTTCTCTATACCACGATAATTTATTTTTGAGGAATTTATGTCACTCAGTTAATATCTAGATTTTCTCATGCTAGTAATTTTCCTCTGATAGCCTATTACGTGCTTTGAAAATTTCTATATAAGTTAAAATAAAAAAAATAAATAAATAAAATAAAACTTTAGAAAATAATAATTTTATTACTGTTTCAATTTTTTTTGGAAAAAAAAAAAAAAAAATTATATTGAGCTTGTTATTTTTTCTGTCTTTCGTTTTCCCCCTACTATGTGTTTTAAGTAAATTTTATAATATTATTTAGAGTTTACATATAAATTTAAATCAATGCAAATAAGTTATTTGAAGCTTCTAATTATATTAAAATTAAATATTTTTCTCATTCTTTCTTTTTTTTAAAAGTGCATATAGATAAAAATAAAGTCTATAAAACTATTTAAAACCGTTACCAATTCTTAATTCTGAAACCAAAATACATATTTGAAATATTTAGTAAATAGATATAATTGCGAAACATTCTACATTCGATATCGATAATAGCTGTCTTGGACAATAAATGGATGACCTAGTTTTTTTGCAGCTTGCATTTCTCCGAGTTCCCTAAAACATTCGCCGTGATGCATGCATATATATATATATATTTAAATAGGGATATATATATTGTGTATAAATTATATTTAAATTATATTTAAATGATTTATTATTTATATTTAAATGATTTACTAATCGAATATTTAATTTATATAATATATTAAGATTTGGTTCATTTTATCGCTATTGTAAGGAAAGTTCAATTGTGTTAATTTTATGTAAATTCTGATTTATTTAACTCAATGATTTGCTGATTTCAACCCAATTCTATGCATAAGTTCATTGCCTTCTTAGCATGTGACACGTCATTTATCTCTGTTTAAAATTATTACTCATTGTGTCTGGCTAGCTTGGTAGAGTATTTAATGTAGACATAAGACTAATTATTCTTTGCTTTTCCATAAAAAGAATTTAATTTGAGGCGTCGAATAAAAAGATGAAGACTCCGCAACCATTTTAGCACATGACAAAGTTTAATGAAGACATAATCACAATATATACAGAATATAAACATTGCATTTTAAACTTTAGAACATAAAAAAAAAGAATAATCATGCAGACGATAACTCTGCGAACAATTTTTTTTTTTTTTTTTGTAGAAAGACAGTTACTGACAACAGTTACGTTTTTTCCCTAAACTTTATTGGGTGCGAGGTGGGTTTGATGACACAACAGTTGCACAGGTATTACTGCTGGAATTAAAAAAAAAATCTTTATTTCTTTTAATTTTAAAATTTTGTCGTAAGATCGGCTGTACAACTGTAGAACTTTGGCTTACCACAGTTCTATAGTTACCGAAATCTTGCGATTTTCTGTTCTTCTAATTTTGAGCATTCCCCGCACTTGCTATTCTATTTTTCAAAGTTAATTTAATTTGTTAAAATTTTCAGTATGGTTGAAAATTCTGGTTCACTCTTTTGTCGATAATAGTTTTCATACGATTCATGATTGGCGTGGGTTTTACTTATCGTTAAAGCGTGAGTATTGTTGTTTAATTCATGTTTCTTTTGTTGTTTAATTCATGTTTCTTTTAACTATTTTTGTATATATATCTGTACTGATAAGTATAAAGGATTTAAGTCCATATTCTTGATTTTTCAGGAGACGAAAAATAAAGTTAAACTAACTAAAAACTAATCAGAAGAATCGATTAGGAAAAAGGGATTGTGTTGATTTATACCCTTTACACCATTCAGTGACTGTCAATCTTTATTTAATAAAGGGAAAAAATTGAATTAAATATTTTATACCAAAGATTAATGCTAAATTTCTGACTTGAGTCTTTTTTTACCAATGGATTTTCTCAAAGACTAAATGACATGAATTTAAATCCTTTATACCAATCGATAGAGAAATTTTTTCTGAGTCTGACTATGTGCTTAACTCAAAATCGACATTTTTAGACTTAAATCCTTTATACTTATCAGGACAGATATAGTCACAGAAAAAATAAAAAATATATAATTAAAAAAGTACCGGTAAAGTAGTTCTATACGGTTTTCACTAAAATGTACAGAAAAACATGGGATATATATATATACCAGTTAGTTGTAGGGCGACTAAGGCGCCCGTTGAAAAATGATCCTTTCATTTTATTTATTTTTCACTTCAAATAATTCATTTGCTAGCAAGCCCGTGCGAAATTTTCGCTCTTTATTTATCTCTTCGTTACCTTTAAAATATAAAATTATTATTATTATTTTATAGACGTCATTTTTTTATATGCATGAGCAAATTTAATATTTTATAAGTATATATATATATATATATTTTTTCACGTGAATATTTTAATTAATTTAAAAAATCTAATCCAAAATTCGTTACAAATAATGTACCAAATGAAAGAGGCGATTTTTATGAATCCGTCGGATTAAACAGCTTGTCGATCGGGCGATTAGATTTTTTAAAATTAACTAAAGTATGAAAATTAGGTGACGACTTGCGTTCACACACAGACATGAGTCTAAGAAAAACTTTTAGCCTTTTTAAGTGTGACAGAGTCAGTCAGAGGTGAGCGTAACTATATACGCTGATATATAAGAAAATATTCCTATTATTCCTATAATTTCTATATCCTATTCCTAATTCCTGTTATTCCTACAATTCCTATATATATATATGAAAAAATATTAGTTGCATTTTTTCAGTAACATGTCGCGCAGTATTCATAATATCTCCTCACATTTTAAATAGATATGCTTGATCAAATGACGTCATATTGCGAATATTAAAGGTTTTTTTTAGCAGAATTTCCAGTGACGTAACGCCTGATCGACAATCTAATGAATGATAGTCGTCATATTGAGCATATATAATCCTAGCTACGTTGTTGAAGGTACTACACCACTGTGAAAACGTAATTTTAGAATTAAAGTTGCACCTGATGAAAGATATTTAAACTGATTTTTTAATCAATCTTTTTAAAATATTTTTTTTATCATAAAAAAAATCTTACGTTTATCTGTGCATTTCAGTGAAAATCACATAGTGCTACGGCCAATACTTTTTGGATAATATACTTTTTATTTTTTGTAACTTTTGGATCACCTGTATACTAAGAGGCTCTGCCCTCTGCAAGTTCAGTCTTTAACCCTTACCTAGCAGGCTTTGCCCGCTTTTCTGCCTGCCTATTTAAATACATTAAAAAAAAAAAAAAAAAAAAAAAAAATTGAATAATCCAAACGTTTAAATAAATATATTTCGATTGGCGACTATTTTCAGCAATTCAAAACCATGGCCAAATCCCACTATACACACCCATTAATAAAATGTAAATGAATGTAAATGACATTTAATTACATTGCTCTGAAAAAAAAATTCAAGCCTTTATACCATTTTTGCTGATTCTTATGAAAAATGACCTTTTGAATTCGAATATGACTCCCATTTTGCCCACTCACCCACTGCTTTCTTGGGACACCACCCCATCCCCCAATTTTTATCCTTGTTCGTAATTTTATGGCCAGAAATTTGATTTGGAGAATGAAAAAGAATTAATTTAACATTTAAAAAATTATAATGTTTAATAAATATCATTAATAATAGATTAAAAAAAAAAAAAAAATGTAAGAAATGTAATTCATAATTTCAGTGGCAACCCCCACCCCCCTAAATTTTCCTCTTGCCAAAAATGTTGATGTTTTAGAATTCCAACTCTGTAGCCCATCAGCAGATATTTAACAGTTAAAATTACCCCCCCCCCCCCCCCCAAAAAAAAAAAAAAAAAAAAAAAATCAAATTTATAGCCATAAAATTACCGAAAAGTGATAAAAATAGGGGGCCGTCTCTGAACCCGAAAAACGGTGGGTGATAGGGCAAAATGGGCGTCATATTCGGATTCAGGAGGTCATTTTACATAAGAATTTGCCAAAATGGTGTTGTGGGCAATTTTCATGCCGAGCAGTGTTATTTGTGTTTGATTATATTAATTAAAAAGATGGTTGATTTAATATAAATTAAGTATGCATTCACATTAGACTGCGATTGATAAAAACCAAGAAAAATAAACGATAAGATATTGAAAATAATATTTAATTAATAAATAAATCAAAATAAAAAATTTAAAGCTATTATGACGTCAGTTTTAACAGAAATTTTAATGATACAGGTTTAACTTTTCTTTTCATATATATATATATATATATATATATATATATATATTTAAATATAATTTTTTATTCACGTGTTAGAAAATGTTTATTTTTTTTTTTTTTTTGTTAAAGTAAATAAATAAATAAAATAAAAAGTTAGTGGCATCTTCTTGAAATTACAACTTAAAGAAAAATGTCGGAGAAAAAAACAAAAATCCCATAAAATATAAAAAATCAAAATAAATATAAAAATTTGTCAAAATTAAAAGTATGTTACATGCTGCATACCACAATTAGCTGATGTGCATCTTAGCAAAGTCTTAGAAAGTTTCCATGAATAGTTTTAGAGTCTATAAAATTTTTATAACTGAGATAATTTTAAATATCGCCTTAAATAATGCTTTGACCTATGAACAGTTTACTTCATCATGTTTATCACACATTTTTGTACTGCGAAATTTCATGTTTTTAGGTGAAACAGTTTTTACGGTATAAACTAAGAAATAATCAAAGATACGATAAATTAAAAAAACGGCTAATACGATAAAATAAATTAATGGCAACGGTTTTTTTTTTCTTTTAAGAATGAAGAGAGAATTCTTATGGATGAATTTGGCATTGATAATATGTTTCTCTTGTATTCTATATTATGTTATATTCTATATTCTATATATATATATATATATATATATATATATATATATAAGAAAATTTCCCCTTTTCTTTATAAAGAGAATTTATGTTGAATAATTTATGTAATTTTGAGTAAATATTTATGTTCTTTCATATTGTGATTGACTTCTTTTAAGTTTTTCCTTCAGAAATGCAATAAAAAAAGAATAAATTTTAAAAAATACCCAATTTTATATGAAAGAGCTTTTACGCTATAAGTTAAAAAACAGGTAAAGGCACGATAAATTAAAAAACAGCAGTGGTGTTTATTATTATTACTATTATTATTATTTGTTTTAATAGAGAGAGACTTTTTATGGATTAAAATGAATGAAATAATTCTTATGGATTAAATTATGGGCGAAAATTCTTAGGGATTAAAAATACCCATGTAATACAATTTATTACATGACAAACAGCAGCAGCAACAACAATATCAACAATTTATATTGAATCTTTAATTCATGGATTTAAGTAAATTTCATTATATTATTTAGAGCCTTTACAAAAGCTTAAGTCAAGGCAAATAAGTATTTGAAATTCTTACCTACTAGTGATTTTTCCTCTCTCGACAAATGTATAAACATGCATTATGTAGGGCATTTGACCTACTTGCGCTTTCGATCTTTTCGATTTCTCCTACTGTTCAGCATGATGGATCATGCTTTGCACAAAATAGTCAAATAAATATGAACAGAAGAAAAATTATTTATAAAAGTATATTTATATAATTTTCTTTTTAAATATATATATATATATATATATATTGAAGAGAGCGTTAAGTATATAAAAATAAGATATTAAAGATAATAACATATCATTCTAATTTAATAAGATATTAATTTAATAAGCTATCACTTATTAAATTTCGGATGAAAAATATTAATTTTATAATTTAAAAATATTAGTAATTGTTTGAAATTTAATTCTTTAATAATTTAAAATAACTCTATTTCATTTAAATTTGTTATTAGAAAAAAAAAAAAAATAAAAAAAAAAAAAAAATAAAACTGTTTAATTCGTTAGGTTTTTTCGGAAATTGCAGGTTGCAAGTAAATTTTACGATACCACTTCACATCTTTATAAAAAGTCAGAACAAACCTGTATTTAAAGCTCCTGTATTTAAAGTATTAGAAACAGTCCTAGATGTGATAAAGATTAATTGTTTCCAAGAACAGCCTGATACAACTTACTGTGTGACCTAGTTTCTCTGCATCTTCTACCTCCCCAAGTTCTCTCTTAGAGTTTGGCGTTAAACATTGTTTCGCTGAAAGAAGTATATTTTTCTTTTTTACTTTCTCTTATTCATATGCAATAGAGAAAATACTGTTTTGGATCAGATTTTGTAAACGGAGTTTTTGATACAATTACAGGTTTCTAGAGACTCTGAATCCGAAAATCAGCGGTTAGTCTGTGTGTCGTTTATCAACAAAAATCAGATATTAGGAGGAAGTTCAAACTCGTGATTCTAAATCTGTAGCATATGGAGATATTACTAGAAATTTTTTATTCAGATCGGAAAAATGGTTCGTGTACAGGGGCATACATAGGAATTTGAATACTATATTAACGTGTAAGATCGAGTTTTCTCGTTGGTATATTGTAACATCTTTCACTGAGAAAACAATCTGTAACTGACATCTAGAATCTAAATTGTGGCCCTAGAAAAAATAGTTTCATGTCATCCTTATAAATTCTAGTCCCCTTGGAAGGCGAGTTCTAGAAGCTCCTATTAGAATTCTATAACGTTTGCCTATATTATCGAGGGCAAAGTTATTTAAAAATCTCTGCAAATAAATAAGCCTACAAGAGGCGGGTTTCTGCAACTATAATCTTGGTTTATAACCCAATTCAAGAAAATCAAGCGAGAATTTCTCGCAATACAAAAGATTCAGAACATTCGGAATATTCAGAATATTGTTTCACCATCTAGAAATCTGTAAACTAAAAATTCTCGATCATTTCGTGTATTCAGTTTATTGACATGCCTTATGCGTATAGCTCGGGAATCTATATTTCTAGTTAAAGGATTTAGAAAAGGGCCACTTATTCATTCTAGAGGAAGGTGGTTTATTTTTTTTCCTCATTGTTACACTGTACTAAACATATTTAAATTAACATACATAAACACACATATTTTATATTCATAAAAGCATATTTCATATAGAAAATATTATGAAAACCATTTACTATTCACTTATAAGGCTGCACTAAAAACCTCAGATGTATTAGCGTCACATTTAGAAACTGTTAGAGGTGTAATTCCAGTTATGCTAAATTTAAATATAGTATCAAATACACATATGCAATATTCAAATGCATTAATTTTTATTTCTTAAATTGTAATAATCTGTTTTTATAAAAATGAAGGGGAGTGCCACACCAGATTATTCAATCACATACAATTTTTACAGCAATTTTTATTATTAAATAACATTCATGTCATTATTTTAATAAAATAGAATCCAAATAAAATAATATTTTTCGAGTATTCCAAAAATCTTGTTTCTTTTTCTTTTCCTCATATCTTTATTTTTCTTGTGTATGCGTGTGTGTATTTTATGAAGAATTGTATCGTTAAATTTAGTTTTAGGTATAACACCATTTAAATATTTATATATCCATTTGTTTGTTCTACTCTTTTTATTTTATTTTATTCGTTTATTTATTTATTTTTTGTCATGGCAACGTCGCGTAGTGGGAAAAAGTTTTGATTTGCACATATTTACCTTCGCTTAAATTTTCATGAACAAAATTAATGTGTTATTAGAAGCATAAATTTTTATTAAAAAAAAAAATATATATATATATATACATTCCTCTTCATGAAAGTAACAAAATTTGCATTTATATATGTACACACACACACACACACACACATATATATATATATATATATATATATATATATATATATATATATATATATATATATAATTTATAATTTATTTGATTAAAAAGAAAAGAATGAGAACGAAAAATAGTCAGTGAAACAAATCACCACAGAAACGTACGTATTGCAACAAAGTAACTAGTTATCTTAAATTGATTTAATTTTATAAGATTGATAATATCATATATATATATATATAACATTTGTAAGTGATAGAAAATAATGAAGACGAAAATTGTTAGACTTTTATTTAAATTAAAAATACTGAAACATCTTAATGTATTCGGTGACAATTGTTCATACAAAAATCTGGGACTGAATTTATTAATTTTACCCAAAATGCAGTACACATTACGATTGATTGGAGTCAAAATTGTATTATAAAAGTTGATCTTTACTTTTTTTTGTTTCCTTTCTTTTATATATGATCAAATAACTAATTAAATTTATCTAGATAAGTGACGGAAATTTACAATTTTTTTTTTTTAAATAAGTAAATTTACGATGAAAAAACATCTTTTAAAAATTGTTATATCATAAATTTTAATTAATTTCATAAATATGATTGACAATACTAATTATTATGTTTAATTCAAAATGATTTTACAACAGAAATATCCCATATTAGAATACATTTGTTATTATGCTTGCATTTTAATATGATTATCTTTTCTTTCTCTTTACATGTCGATATAAATGTTCTACCTATCAAATACATTATTCTTTAGTAATTTTATAATGCGACTTCTATAACAGCAATTCAGCGAAGTGTTTACATTTATGTCATTTTAAGGAAAATAATTTGTAGTGAATCAATAAATCGATTTTTTCATGTTTTAAGAGCTAAAATTATTAATTTTCTTACGACAGAAAAGAAATGAGTGATTGGCATTTTTCATATGCATGACTGAAGCGAAAACTGTTTTAATAAGCCACTACTTTTATAGATTTTCCCAAATTTTTATTGGACCGTATTATGCCAATAAAATTTAATGTTTCCATACTTTAGATATTCGCTTTCATAACTTTGTAGTATTTCCTTTTTGTGGAATATCATAGTGTACACGCGTAGTATCAAACAGAAATACAAACATTCAGTAAAATGAACCTTCCATTTTTAATTTCTCTTCCCTCTATATAAGGCATGGCTACCTATATTTTAATTTATTCCGGAGTAAATTTAGTCCCGTCTTTATTTCGTACCACTTATTTTTTAAAAGTATTTTTTTCTTATTTTATCGAAGTTATTTATTGAAGAAAATTTTTCTATAAATAAAGTGGTGCGAAGTAAAGGCGGGACTAAAAGTACTCCGGAATAAATTAAAATATTGGCAGCTATGTATAAGGTAGAGAAAGTGTTTTTTGGGATCAAATTTTACGAAATTGAATTTTTGTTATATGTACACGCTTTAAGATAACCTGAATTTGAAGAGTAAGTTTTTAGCGGTTGTTCTATGTGTGTCTGCGTTACCACCCTATCTCAAGAACAAATTATAGCAAAAAGTCCAAACTCTGTATTCTAAATCTGTATCATATAGGGATGCTACGCTAAACTTTTTGTTGAGATCAAGCAAATGGCTTATGTAAAAGAATTTAAATATATTACGTGTATGGGCAAAATTTCTGGTTGGTATACTGTAAAAAATTTCTACAAAATTTCTGAAATGTTTTTCCAGAGTCTGTGTAAATTTATAATAATTCTTGGATAAAAGTAAATATCACTGCTCAGCCGGAAAATTGCCTCTGACACCATTTCAGCATATTCTTATGTAAAATGACCTCCTCAATCCGAATAGGACGCCCGTTTTGCCCTATCACCCACCGTTTTTCAGGAATGGACCCCTATTTTTATCATTTTTCGGTGATTTTATGGCTATAAATTTGATTTTTAGGAGGTGGGAGGATTATTTTAACCGTTAAATGTCTTCTGAGGGGCTACAGAGTTGGAAAATTCTAAAACATGGACATTTGTGACAAGGGATTTTTTTTTTTTTTTTTTTTTTTTTGGGGGGGGGGGGGGAGGGGGGATTTGCTACTGAAATTATGCATTACATATCTTATATATATATATATTTAATCTGTTATTAATGTTATTTTTTAAACTTTATATTCTTTTGTTTTTAGGTGTTAAATTAATTATTATTTATTCTTCAAATCAAATTCATGGTCATAAAACTATCGAACAGGGAAAGAAATTGAGGGAGGGGGTGGTGTATCTAGAAAGCGGCGGGTGACTGGGCAAAGTGGGAGTCTTATTCGGATTCAGGAGGTCATTATACATAAAAATCAGCGAAAAGGTATCAAATCCCGATTTTTTTTTTCAAAGCAGTGTAATCGTTATTCTCAATCTTTACTTTTATTTATTTTAATTATTTAAATTATCAATAATAAATTAAAAAGGACCGTTCCTACTTTAGAAAAAAAATCTAATTCACAATATATTCTCTTCAATAATTAATTAAATTAATATTAGTTATTAAAATGCAAATATAACATAAATTTTTTTAACATCCCTGTTTATTTTTTCTCTGTAATTTTACATAAGACAAATGATTACCAGTAGTTTTCTATTGAAATTTTTCAACAGTGTGTAGTTTAACATTTATTGGTTGTACTAAAGAAAATAAAACAAAAATATATTATTTATATGCATAAAAGCATATTTTGTGTAGAATATGATGTGAAAACCATAAATAATTTTTTTTTTTTTTTGTACAGGGCTACTCAAAAGAACTAGAATATAGTAGAATTATATTTAGAAATCGCTGGAAGGGGTGGTTCAGAGACATCTTATCACGATTTTAACTGAAGGGAATAAAATTAATGAAAAAAAAAAAAAAAATTAAATAATTGCACTTTAAAGATGCTTTTTAACAAGAAAAACCAATGTATTGTAATATGTCCATATACTTATAAATGAAAAATAAATACACTTTTCTGAATTTAATAAATAACAATAATAAAAAGTAGAATCAAAGTTGCAAAAAAAAATTATATTTATAAACAAGAAAGAAACAAATGTGAGTATCTTTAATAAGTTATTTAATTTAATATAAGGACGAAGTCACGTGTTATGTATCTTTAGATCAGTGAAAATCTTTATTAACTGAGCTATCTTATTGTCATGAACTTTTTTTCTTAAGCTAATAAGCTAAAATTAAAATAGGTCGATTTCTAAAAAAAAAAAAAAAAAAAAAAAAATCCACCTAATACAGATCACGTTTGTTTTTAATAAGCATTTCAGTGCAATGAAAAAGTATTTTTTTATTTTTTTTTATTTCTGCCTTATACAATAAGTAGAATCCAATAAATTAGCTTTTTATTAATTAATTGAAGCATGTTTTTCAAAGTAACTTATTTTTAGCTTTGTTTCTCCCCTCATAATAAAAACAAACTACAATATTGTTGCACAACAAAAAATATCTAGCTATAAAACAGTCGTTATTTGGAACAAAAATCGATTTATTTCATAAGCAAGATTAGGTTAGATATTTCTAATATTTTCCTTAAGCAATGTAATGGTGGTAATGGAAATAAATATTGTTTGTCAGCTTTTTGTTATGAAAAAAACTGTTGCTGAATTTTTAAAAATTAATTTACACAAACATAATTATAGAACAGTTTTTTTTTTTTTTTTTTTTTTTTGAGTTTAGATGTATGTTGTTTATAACTGGATAAACTTCAATACAGAATAAATTAAACATTTATAAATAATTGTAGTGTAAAATTATAAGAAATTCCGTTTATAACCAAATTAAATAGTTGTTACGTTTTGTAAAATGTTCATAATGTAGTAAAAATAAAACATTCTTTATTGTAGAATACTGATGCCGAATCTGGAGTCAGTATTCGTTTCAACCTTCTGACAGTTTTTGAAAAGGGAAAAGTAGATCTGCCAATTATTATAATTTATTCCGTAATAGTGTTAGGGCCCGCCTTTTTTTTATACCACTGTATTTGTAAAGGTATTATCTTCTTACTTTTTAAAAGTATGTATATATTGCAGAACATTACTCTACAAATAAACTTGAAATATTGTGAAAAAAAAAAAAAAAGGCGGGTGTTAATACTATTTCAGAATAAATTAGAATAATTGGTATGTATAGAAAAGTTATATGTAATGTTGTTATACTGAACAGTTTTTAGAATGTACTAAAATAATGCTGATTTAAATTTCAAATTAAAAATATAACTATGGACCAGAAAATAAATAAACGTTATGATTATTATTTATGATTTTAAAACTTTTAAAACAAGCTAAAAATATATAATTATTTAATTTTGAATTATAAATATATTGTGAAAAACAACAATAACAACTCTGTGAACGAATATATCTACCATCGGCAATCAAATGGCTAATTTAAAAGCATACTTAAAGTATTCTTATTTACAGATACAATACAGTTAAAGCTGTTGAAGCAAAGCAATTATTTGATGTAATGTAGTAAAATGAAAATGAAAAAAAAAAAAAAAAAAAAAAAAGAAAGTATACCTCTATATACTGATATAACAGCAGGGTTAACAAAAAAAGTACGCATGATGCTTTAAAGTCGTACTTTGTAGTAATACCTGATATTAGGATAGAGCCATTCATAGAACCTATAACTTTACTCTCTTAAAATGAAATAATGAAAATAACTTAACTTGAGTGAATTTCCACTCATTTGTCTAGAAAAAAGGCGCCCTCTCATCTTGAGTTAAATTTAGTAAATTGAATGAGTTAACATAATGCACTCAAACTTGAGTTATTTATTGCATTTGAGTAATTTATTTATTTTATTAATGATTTTAATAAACTAGATCACTTTACAATGGCGTTGCCCGTTGCACTTGCGTGCTAAAGAAGAAACGTGTTGCAGCGAGAGCGATGCCACACGATATATTCAACCACTTACAAGTGGTTGAATGAGCCGAAATAACTCAAATATTGATAAATATCGATAACCCAAGTTCGCTTAAGTAAAAAGCTACTAATGAGCTCAAAGAATTGCATTTTTAAATAAAGTTGATTAAAAAAAAAAAAAAAAAAAAATTCCTACTTGACATGGTAAATTAACTGATGAGAGTATACTGAAGTTCAAGCTACCATGCAATTTTAGAAGCACCATCGATCGTTTCCAGATTTAAAATTAAAGAAGATAAAATAATAATAATAAAAAAAAATGATTTAACAATGCAATAAATTTTAGATTACGATAATAGTTGCTAAAGCAGTATTATTTTCTGTGGATATTAATTTTTCCAAAGATTTTTACATTAAAAAACAAAACAAAACAACTATCAATATTTTGTTTTTTAATTAATAATAACTTATGAAAAAAGAAAATAAATAGATAAATAAAATTTTGTCCTTAACAGAAACATTACTTTTGCCCAAATGATTTGATAATAAATCTAAAGTGCTTCAATTTCATGTCTGTTAAATTATATCGTCAAAGGCTCGGAAATAAAGCTTTTACAAGCAAATATTGTAACCTAAGTTTTGTGAAAGAAATTTATAAATAACGATTATTTAGTGTTGATTAGTTGTTTCTGCAATCAGGCTTGAAATATAATTGCAACTTTTAGGATAATTGTGTACTTTTTGTGTTTCTAATTCAAATCTATATACTTAAAATGCAAAGCTGATTCTTGCAATAGTTCGTGTAAAAAAACATTTTAATTTTCTTTATTTTGGTTTTAAATATTTAAAATGTAATTTAATAAAATATTGAAAAACTGTCATTTTAACTTTTATATGCTTTAAACTGACAACTGACAGTAAAATATATTAACTTAAACAATTCTTCTGATAGTTTTAAATTTAAAGCCTATCCTCATTTATTGACGTTTAGTGTTCTAGCGAGAAAACTTCGAGATAGAAAAACTTTGAGATAACAGATTAATTTCCTGTTATATGTTGACAAAGATCTCGAAAGTAGAGTATTATAATATTTATTAATATTCAACTTGATTTAAGTTAGTATACCTGCGCAAAAAGCAAAGATATGTGCGACGATTGAAAAATCATAAAATGACTATCCAAATTGTAATAATTAATAGTAGGTACATAAAACTTTCAGGGATCATTTAGAGTGACGCTATAAACTGTCACTAAAAAGCAGAAATAATTCCAAACCACAAAAAATATACGAGCCATTTTATTAGCTGTCCTCAAATGAGGACACTGGGCGCTAACGGGTTAAGATGCATTGCATAAAGATTCATAACATTATTTATTTGTTTTTATTTACGATAAAATGTCATTAAATAGTCACATTTCTTTTTTATCAGTCCAATATAAAATTATTATTATTATTATTATTATCATCACCACCACCATCATCATTATAATCATCATCGTCATCATCATTACTATCACCATTATTTTTGTTGTTGTTGTTGTTTATATTAAACATTATTTGTCTTTTGTAACATGATTTCCATATTTCGCAAAAAATTTGAATTTGTATTTACACATTTGCGTGGAGTTTACATTTTTCTTGCAATAATAGAACCTCATTTGTATATTTAATGGGACCTGGCACTTTTGAATTGGCGTTCTGAAATAGGTTTAACATAAAAACTCATATTTCCTTTTAAAGTTTATAAATTGAACTATATTGGGTGTCTTCCATAAAATATAGATTCAGGCAACAATTTTTATGGTCATTAATATATTTTTTACAAATTTGAAATATTTAAATTCAGTTTGCATTTTTTCCTGAATTCAGGATATTCAAAATGCTAAAACGTCTACAAATATGTTAGAAAATACGTAATATTTTTACTTTCTCTTACCCTTACGGTAGAGAAAGTACTGTTTTAGGATCATATTTTCGAAAGTGAGTTTTTGCTATATTTACATGTTCTGAGGTCCCCCGAATACGAAAATCATGTTTTTAGCGAATGGTCTGTGTGTGTGTGTGTGTCTGTCTGTTTGTTATCAGCATATCTCAAGAACAAATAGTATCAGAAATTCCAAACTCGGTATTTTAAATGTGTATCATATAGGGATGCTACACTAAGCTTTTCGTTGAGCTGAAGCAAATGGTTCGTGTACAGGGACACTGAAAATTATTCAAATACATTACGTCGATGGGGAAAATTGCAGGTAAGTTGAATTTAACATCTATAGACTGCACTAAACCAAATGAAACGAATATATATTTTTTGTTATAGAGATGGTCAACTGGGAAAAAATTTTTGTGCATGTAGGGGCCTCGCCTCCCTCCTGGAGGGAAGTAAATTTTCATGATGGGTATCTTTCAAGATGTTGCAAAATGCATCCCTAATTATTTTAAGTATGTTCTATAGAATGCTTAAATACTATACATAACTGATAAATACTATAAATATAGATGGTCTTGATATAATAACGTAAGATCATAAATTTCAATGTACTTTAAAAATAATCTAAAATTGCTTTAGGAATAGTTTTATTTGACATATAATTCTATGTGAGGAGAAGCTACCCCTCCTCTCAACTCCTACGTTCAACAATAATGTCTACAATTATTAAAAAAAAATAAAAAGATTGTTAATTTTGACGTCAAACTTACAGATCTTGATCAAATTTTTAAGCGGCAATCTCAAACTTCAAAATATCAAATTCGAATTTCTTGCAGTTATTTGTTTTTAAGTTATGATGATAACAGATATACATACAGATTAACCGCTAAAAATTGGACTTTCGTAGGGGACCTCAAAACGTGATATTACACAGAAAAAAAAAAAAAAAATTGAAAATTGAACTTCAAAAAATACTTTCTTTAAAGTATATGAAAAATTATTTTTTCTTCCTTAATAGTGTTCGACGACATAGTAAAATGCAGCAAAGAACTTCCATCAATAACATTCAATGGAAAAGAACTTTTAACTCAATTTTGGGTAGTCTTGTCTATTGTCTATAAGCAATATGCACTATAAAAATATTGTGTACTTAAATTTAGTCTCACTTAAACGACATCTAACACAAAATGAATTTAATTTCCATCAGTTTTCAAGAATAGCCCCAATATATTCAAATATTTTGAGTAGCCCTGTAAACGAATGATGAAAGATTTTCATACCACAATCTACATAAAACATGCTTTTATGAGTATAATAAATTTTGTTCATTCCGTTTTGTTTAAGCCAGCCTATAGATGTTACAAAATGCGTACCCGAAATTTCCCTATAGGCATAATATATTTAAATTATCTTGGATGTTCGTATACACGTACCATTTGCTTGATCTACATGAAAAGATTAGTGTAGCGTCCCTGTATGATATACGTTTAGAATACCGAGTTCGGACTTTCTGCTACTATTTGTTCTCGAGATAGCTAATAACAGACAGACACAGAGAAACAGAAATACACACACGCACACACCAACCGTTAATAGCATGATTTTCTGATTCTGTGGACCTCAAAACTTGTAAATACAGTAAAAACTCAATTTCGAAAATTTGACCCAAAACAATACTTTCTCTATTATATATTATACTAGCTGACCCGACAAACGTTGTTTTGTCATATAAATTATTTCTAGAGAATATTTTGCTAGAAAAAAATAACTAACTTATTGTAAGTGTGTAAGGATGTGGTATATAAGTGAAACAGGTATGGAATTCTGTGAACGGTGACTGTGAATTCCGATTATAACGTAAAAGACATAATTAACAATTAAATAAACAATTTAAATTGGACTGAATTGTAAATCTAAACCATTCTTGAATCCACCTGAAGACACACAAAAAATTTCATTAAAATCGGTCCAGCCGTTTAGGAGGAGTTCAGGGACAAACACACGCACAAAAGTATGGGACCCCTTTGGTGACTTTAAATATTTTAAGCCATTTTTGCGATGAATTGAAATGGCTATCTCAATTGTGGAACTAAAGATCTTGGCGAGAAGCGTTCGAGCTACTTCGGTGTCAAATTTCAAATTTTGCCAAAGGGATCCGATACTAAAGGTGTTCCATACAAAAAATAAATAAATAAAATATCAGTTACATACACACGCACAAAAGTATGGGATCCCATTGGTGACTTTAAATATTTTAAGCCATTTTTGCGATGAATTGAAATGGCTATCTCAATTGTGGAACTAAAGATCTTGGCGAGAAGCGTTCGAGCTACTTCGGTGTCAAATTTCAAATTTTGCCAAAGGGATCCGATACTAAAGGTGTTCCATACAAAAAATAAATAAATAAAATATCAGTGACATACACACGCACAAAAGTATGGGACCCCATTGGTGACTTTAAATATTTCAAGCCATTTTTGCGATGAATTGAAATGGCTATCTCAATTGTGGAACTAAAGATCTTGGCGAGAAGCGTTCGAGCTACATCGGTGCCAAATTTTCCATACAAAAAATAAATAAATAAAATATCAGTGACATACACACGCACAAAAATATGGAACCCCTTTGGTGACTTTAAATATTTTCCCTAACAGCACAGTTAGGCTTAACTTATCCACAGTACATCTAAAGGAGGTTTCTGGGATGTCTTTTCATCCAGAAGATATCCTGGGGAGGCGATGTGCTGTCTGGGTTAAGCCATTTTTGCGATGAATTGAAATGGCTATCTCAGTTGTGGAACTAAAGATCTTGGCGAGAAGCGTCGGAGCTACTTCGGTGCCAAATTTCAAATTTTGCCAAAGGGATCCGATACTAAAGGTGTTCCATTCAAAAAATAAATAAATAAAATATAATAAAATAGCTACATAAATAAATTTGTAGGTTAGGGTGGTTGTTAATCAACGCGCGTGTAAATTTGATAGAAAATTATATAAAATACTCACTCCAATTCCGCACTAAATTTGCAAAATGTATAGTTTTTTATGCACACTTCAAAACTCTTCAAACACTAATTACATCTTGATGTAATATTTCAATTAGGACACAATTTTTTGTATAACAATAATCACACGAAGTTACAAAATATTTTCCTGAATTTGATCGCAGCACCAACTGTCGGGACAAACTGGAATTACAGTGGAATATACGCAAGCGAAGTGAGACGTCACTGACCGTCAGTGGATGCAAGAAAAAGATTTCCTATGTTAATCTCCCATTGGATTTTTTGTAAAAAATTATTAAAAATCGAGGAAAATTATTTCTCGATTTTAATCCCCGTATTTGGGTATAGATATGTATTAGTTATCGTATGCATGTGTTAGATTGAGTTATTTTGCTCTCACCAATTAACAAAATTTTAATTTTAAATTTCAAAACTCTGTCTTCCTTGGCGTTTTTTGTATTTGGCGATCAAAAACGTAATACGAAAATATACATGCCAGATGTATATTTTCGTAATATGTATTGTACGAAATTGTTTCATATTATTAATTACTCTCTTAATATAAGTTGTTGAAATAACCATTATTTTTGATAGAAATTAAATATGTTCGCCAGATGATATGGCGATTTTTTTTTTCCGCCAAGGATGACAGAGTTTTGAGATTAAAAATTCAAATTTTATCAATTTTACAGCAAAAACAACTCAATCTAACGCATGCACATGATAACTAATACATATCTATACCCAAATATGGGTATTAAAATCGGGAAATTTTTTTGTAATTTTTTACAAAAAATCCAATGGGCGATTAACATAGGAAATATTTTTCTTGCATCCACGGACGGCCAGTGACGTCATCACTTCGCTTGCGTATTATTGAATATTCGATACTACGATCGTAGCGCAGTCTGCCGGATCCAATGTGAAACATTCCAAAATCAACAACAATTTATAAGTGATAAATTAAATAAACAATTTAAATTGGACTGAATTGTAAATCTAAACCATTCTCGAATCCACCTGAAGACACACAAAAAATTTGATTAAACTCGGTCCAGCCGTTTAGGAGGAGTTCAGACATACACACGCACAAAAGAAATATATAATTCAACTACGTCACGATAAGTTAATAATATAAATAATTATAAGAAAAAAACTTTTTATGAACCATGTTTTTAAATTTTCTGTTGAATCATAGAACTAACTACATTAGCAGTTTATCAATGCGTATGAAATCTTTAAACCGATAGTGACGTCAATTTTTGTGAGATACATAATTTAATTTTTTTACAATTTTTTAAAGCTCACGTTTAATTAAATTATTTATTTAATCACGTTTATTTATTTTTATGTCGAAAGAAAATGAACTCGTAAATTTTTTTTGGCAACAATTAAATTATAGCTAATATTTTAATGGCTATTTATAAGGTATTAGGAGGTTATTATTTTCATATTTTAATTAATATAATAAGAAAACTATTCGAATTTTTTCAAATTTTTTTTTTCCTAAACCATCCCTGACCTATAAGGAAAAAAACAAAAAAAGAATGATCGAAATCGGTCAAGCCGTTTACGATTTTATAAATAACATACAGACAAACATTCATTTTTATATATATAGATGGGTAAGAGAAAGTGAAAAGTATTAAGTATTTTTTTTTAAAACCTATAGAATTTTTAGTATTTCGAAGATCATCAATTCATGAAAAAATGCAAATTGAGAAAACACAATTTAAAAATTTTAAATCTGTAAAATATACATATATATATATGAAACCATAAGAATTGTTGCCTGAATAAGAATATATATTTCATTGAACAAACCTAATATAGTTCAATTTATAAATATTAAATGGAAATAAAAGCTTTTATATGAACCTGATGCCAGATCCCCGTAATTCCTGTAAAATCCCCAAGTTTTAACAAGTACCAACGAGTTAATATTTAATACCTGTACACTGAGAAAAAAAAATATACTGTCTTTATGTAGAATGAATAAGTGGTCATTTTCTAAATCCCTAGACTAAAAACATAGATTTCCAAGCTATGCGTATAAGGTACGCCAATAAGCTGAATAGACGAAATGACCGAGAATTTCTAGTCTATACTTTTCTAGATGGTGAAACAATATTCTGAATATGCTGAATATTCTGAATCCCTTGTATTGAGCAAAATTATTGCTTAATTTTCTAGAATTGGGTCATAAACCAAGATTATAGTTGTTAAAACATGCCTCTTGTATTCACATTCATTTGCAGAGATTTTTTTAAATAAGTTTGATCTCTATAATAAAGACAAACGCTATTCACATTTATTTGCTGAGATTTTTAAATAAGTTTGATCTCTTTAATATAGACAAACGCTATTCACATTTATTTGCTGAGATTTTTAAATAAGTTTGATTTCTATAATATAGACAAACGCTATTCACATTTATTTGCTGAAATTTTTAAATAACTTTGATCTCTTTAATATAGACAAACGCTATTCACATTTATTTGCTGAAATTTTTAAATAAGTTTGATCTCTTTAATATAGACAAACGCTATTCACATTTATTTGCTGAGATTTTTAAATAAGTTTGATCTCTTTAATATAGACAAACGCTATTCACATTTATTTGCTGAGATTTTTAAATAAGTTTGATCTCTTTAATATAAACAAACGCTATTCACATTTATTTGCTGAGATTTTTAAATAAGTTTGATCTCTATGATATAGACACACGCTATTCACATTTATTTGCTGAGATTTTTAAATAAGTTTGATCTCTTTAATATAGACAAACGCTATTCACATTTATTTGCTGAGATTTTTAAATAAGTTTGATTTCTATAATATAGACAAACGATATTCACATTTATTTGCTGAGATTTTTAAATAACTTTGATCTCTTTAATATAGACAAACGCTATTCACATTTATTTGCTGAGATTTTTAAGTGAGTTTCATCTCTATAATATAAACGCACGCTCTAGAATTCTAATAGGGGTTTCTAGAACTCGCTTTCAAAGGGTACTAGAATTTATAAGGATGGCATGGAACTATTTTTATTTGAGCCACAATCTAGATTCTAGATGTCAGTTACTGAATTTTTTCTCAGTGTAGACCAATCGTTCATAGGTAATAATAATAATTAAAAAGAAACATACGTTTGCCATTTGAGTAGAAATAATAAAAATAGAGTTTTATATAATTTAAAGATTCTACAATTCAGAAACAACGATAAATGTGATTAGATATTTTATCATTATATATATATATATATACATATATATATATATATATGAGTAAAATCTCGTCACTTTAAATCAATAAATACAGGTGTATTTTACATAATCCAAGTAGAAGAATTTTACTATTTTACCAGGTGTCTTATAAGAATATTACCCAGAGAAAGATTACATATATTAAATATACTATTTGCTTATTCTGAAATAATATTAATGCCTTTCCTATAAAGCGTTACCTAGAAGAAGTCTAGTTTAAGAGCTGACCTACTTTCTCTTTCTCTTCATCTTCGGAGATTACTTAGTTAGAAGTTCGGTGTGATACAACACGCATTTATATGAAGTAATAAGATTTAATAACGCAGGAGGAGAAAAGCATCTCGTAAATGTGTAGATAAGAGTTTTGCGACGAATCGATTAATGTTTTTTTAAACGATTTTTCCTCTGACGGCATTTTTATAGCATAACTGAATTAAATGTCATAAACAATGTAAAAAAGCTGGTGTGACTCCGCTCGACTTTCCGAACATTTAGTAATAATGGTTGTTTAAATTAATCTAAATAAGAGACGTGGTTAAATAAACAAAAGGGAACATCATGATTACGTGTTTGAGTATTTCTCCCTAAGTTGTATGCCGTTTAATAGATTATAACGTATTCAAATTCTTTTGTGTGACCCTATAAGAGTTATAAATGGTAAATTTCCACTATCAAATGTTTATGTGTTTTTTCTGTTTTAAGCAGTTTAATATTACTAAAGCTAATGCTAAATATTTTGAATTCATAGACTGTACGAGTCTTGCGATGATAATATATAATATGCCAAGCAATTTATATCCCAATAGAATGCAGAATTTAGACGTCAGCGCACTTCAGATAATTCGAGTACGTAGTCCGTAAAGATGAAGAATTTCTTTTGTAAAGAAACTATAAGTTCTACATTCATAAATGTTTCATTTATTAAAATGTATACAGCTTCTGCGACGGTGACCTATAACATATTTACCAACGCTCGGTTCAATCGCTGAAAGCGTTTACACGTTATTGTGTTCACTTCCTCTCTCTCACACACGCACATGCACACGCACACATCAGTCTAAAAATAGCAAAAAGAGAACTCAGGGGACCTTAAAACGTATATATACCCATAAATCTCATACTTGAATTATTTTGTGATAACAATACTTACCTTATATAAAGTATGCTCGGAAAGTAAAATGACAATTCGGATATTGCGGAATATAGATATGTTTTTTTTTGCAGAGTAAAAATAAGATGGGCGTAAAACAGAAATTGTATATAAAAATAAATAATTTGAAATAGTTCTGTTTCTAATCAACAGATGGCGTTGCCCCATTATAACTTCGAATTTTGACTTTGTAAAAAGAACATATCACTATATAAATAAATAAGTAATTGTAAAATAAAGCATCGTAAGCAAATTTTGTTGTGAGAAAGGATAAAATGACATGTTCTGACAGAATCATTATTATTTGTACTTTCATTTGGCTCATATCTGTCATCCGAGGTTAGTCATCTGTTGATAAAAACAATGTATATTTAAAGTTTTTTTTTTTTTAACCAAAAATCCTGCTTTATTCTCATTTTTTTTTTTCTTTTGTAAAAATGACATTTGAGCTTGTTAGCTATATATATAGATTATATGCATATAATCTCGATTTTCGTTTATTCTGCATTTTACAAGTAGGCGTTACACAGATAAAAATAAATACAGTGAAATACGTCACGAAAACGCTTAACGTGAAAAATCGTTTAACACGAAAAAAATTCTCTTTCGATCTTCAGTGGCATGTTTGTTACAACAGAGATGCCAACATTTCAATTTATTCTGGAGCATTTTTAGACTCGCCTTTATTTTCACACAATTTTGTACTTAACAGTATTTTTTTTCTAATTTTACGTAGTTATATATTGAAGGATAATAGTCTATAAATAAAGTGGTATGGATTAAAGGTGGGGCTAAAAATTCTCCAGAATAAAGTAAAATGTTTGCAACTATGCTAAAATATGTTGCCGTCAATGATTATGTCTGTGCGGCACCGACAATGAGATTTTTGACATCGTTCATAATTAAAATGATTCCACTTATGTAAATTTTGATGACGAATCTGACAACTGAAACAACGATGCAGTTCCTGCCCCCTCTGCTTCAGAAATGAAGAAAATAATGAGTATCCGCAGTTATTTAGGTGCGCATTCGAATTGAGAGATGAATAAAACAATGGATGATCTCGTTCAATTTTTGAATGATATGGTTCTGAAAAAGACACTTCAGTAAAAGATATATGTTTTTTTTTTTTTTTTTTTTTTTTTTCTCTCCCAAAATAGCAATAATATTTGTACTTTATTTTTATCCTAATGGATGAAAGTTAGTAGTAGTTTTACCGGAAACGGAAACGAAAATTGACGACAAGGAAAACATTGACGAGTTTTGTACTTTCTTTTTACGAATCTTTTTACACGAAATTCTTTTAACACGAAAAAATATTTTTGTCTCCTCAGTTTCGTGTTAAACGTTTTCCACTGATAATAAATAAAATGAATAAATAAAGTGTAAAGCAACTTCAAATCATTTTTCAACGCCAAGACTAAACTTTATCACATACTTTAATGTTAATAAATAACACATAGAATAGTGCTGTTATTATTATTATTGTTTTTATTGTTGTTTAATTTCCGTCCTTAAATGTAAAATGAAAACATAAAATTAAATAAATAAAAATAGATAATTTACATTATATAGATTCTGTACTGAAAATTCTCCCAAAATCTACAGTTATTGCATAATTTCATTTGTCGATGCAAATTGATAGATACGAACAGAATTTTATTTTCCTGTATGCATGAATATGTTATTTGAAAGAAAAAATTTCCATGCGTATTCAAATGGGAAAAAAAAAAAAAAAAGCTCCAAATTATCTTTCTTGTATCAGACTATCTAGTAATAACCCTTCACTGAAACAAATTCTGACATTATGTTTTCTTCTTCTTATTATTATTTTTCTTGATTCAAAGTCCATTTACAGAGATAAATAAATAAACAGAAAAAGTAAATAAAAAAAAATAATAATTCATATAATTCATCAATTTTTGAGAAAAATTTCGAAACATCTAAAATTATTGGGTAATTAAATTTACAGATGTGGCTTTTATAATTAAAAGACATGTATACGATTTCTCAAATGGATTCAAAAGGCAATTAAATATGCCGCGTTATGCTTTTGTACGTTTCTCAAGCCATGTGGGAAATATTCTTAAACTCAAATAAAATTCTGACAGTTCAGAATGAAAAGGTCATATATACTTTATTATTATTATCATTATTATAACCATCTTTAATTAAAATTATATTTCCAGAGATAAATAAATAAACAGAATAAAGTCAATAAAATGAGGCAATACGTCGTCTTTAGGGAACATTCTCGAAACCTGAACAACTATTGAGTAATTTCGTTTTCTCGAAGCATCTTTAATTACTGTTCAATTTAATTTACAGATTTAAATTATATTTAAAAGGAAAGCAAATATATATTATATATATATATATATACACACTAAACGACAAAAAAAAAAAAAAAAAAAAAAAAAGCCGCATTTGGATATTTTCCTTTTCGCCTTCTACAACCGCCAGTTTTATCGTTTAAAAAGCAAATTTTCAAACAGATTTTATTATGTTGTCCTCCACTCCACATACACTTTAGCTTTGAGTCCAGTGTTAAAAACAAAATGTAATTGTCAGGAAAATTGTAATTTTAGAAAGTATTTCAAAAATGGTAAGAATAAGGCAGTTAACGATGTCACAAAAAGTAATAATTTTTGAATGAAAATCAAAAATTATTTTAATACGTGAGATGGCAAAATAATTAAATGATAACGAAATATTGGTAAAAGGATTTTTAGCAAGATATAAAATTTTTTGGCCGTTTAAACTGGAAATTTGGTTTTAGGCGGCCATGTTGCTCATCCAGGCGAGATGACCGTAAGTTAAAAAGCCATTGCTTATAAATTCGGTTTGCATTACATTTAGAACTTAAAAGGGATTCAGAAAAAGTGTTTAGCAGCATAATTTCTTAAACTACAGTGCAGCGACTATTAAACGAAACACGTTTAAATGACAGAAAATTTGAAAAAATTTCATTTTTAGTGAAGAGAAATAGGAAAGCAAGACCTCAGATGGCTAAAACAATTAAAAAATGATTAGTTAATTATTGGGCTGAACTGGTTTTCTCTGATGAGTCAAGTTTAACTTATTTCGAGCTGAAGAAAACAAGCAGATCTGACAACGAAAATATCTCCGACTTAATGAAAATCGCATTTTTAAAACAGTGATAAGTTCTCCGTAGATTATGGTACGAAAGTGCATAACTTTTCAAACAGTCGGCCAAATTTTTATGCTCAAGGGATCAATTAACTCGAAATAAAACAGTGTCTTTGTAAAAGCGGTGCCTGACTGACCACTTTGGAGGTATCTTGGACATTTCTGCAAACAGCATTTCAAGATGATAATGCACCTTACTACACGGCGTCTGTGGTAAGTTTATTCACTTCAAATTGTCAAAATTTCTTATCCATTCCCACGAGAACCTATAATTCTGTTAATGATCATATCTTTTTTCATTTTAAGTTAAATCCCACAAAGGGTATAGTAGAATTTCTTCTTTACCAGACATGGAAATAGTCCTAATCGCGATCCTCTCGAAAATGTTTCGTCTATAAAAAGGTGGGAGAGAGGGGAGAGGATTCGAAATTTGCAGCCTGTAACTCTGCCAGAATTAGAAAAAAAAAATTGTGATATTTGACACATTGAAATTTCTGAGATTTATATTAAATTTCTGTGTAAAACTATGCCATTGCGCATTAAAGCAGTAATTCCATATAAAGGTGGAATTAACCCAATGCAGAATACATATTTTTTATAAAAAATTGCTTAGATCTAACAAATAAATAGTCTTATTTCATATATTAAAATATAACTTGTTTATTTCATATAATAAATCATAATAGAATACAAGTGTATAGTTATTGTATTATGTTCAAAAAGAAAGTTTTATGCAGATTTTTAAAAAGTACTTCGTGGAGTGCAATAAAGCGAATTATTAAATCGAAAATGTACATAGGTATCATTTCATCCCTTTGGTATCATGCAAACAAGACAGTTTTATTTGTTTCAAACATTAATTTTAAAGTTATTACAAATAAAAAAGTTATAAGTCATTTTTTCTGCAGTGCGGCTTTTTTTTTTTTTTTTTTGTCGCTTAGTGTATATATTTGAACAGATATGAATATGAAATCTTAAAAAGATTTCTCGAAAATTGATTCAAGCGCATGTAAATATGCTGCGTTATGTTTCCTGCATCACGCTACGTGGGAACATTCTTTCACCCAAATAAAATTCTGCCGGTTTAGATGAAAATGGTTTGGTTGGTTGGTTAGTCGTGTTTTAAAGTCGCACTAGTACTGCGCAATGAGTAATTGCCTGACGGATGGTCCGGTGACGTGCCATCACAATTTTGATTCTCCAAGGAGGGGAAACGGAGCAAAATAGGAAGATGTACAATATTAATATTATTATTATCCGTGACAAAAATTCCTTTTTCAGATTCCCAGAAGTAAATAAATAATAATAATAAAAGAAGTAAATAAAAAAGTGGTAATTTATATTACACATGCTCTAAAGCGAAAATTCTCGAAACATCTACAATTATTGCGTTATTTCATTTCATTTACAGTTATAGATTTGCTGATTATATTTAAAGAAAGAATTCGAAAATTTTATTTCTGGGTAGACGCAAAAATGAAATATTAAAGAAAAGATTTTTCAAATGGATTCAAATGCAAATAAATATGCAGCGTTATTTTTCCCACATCAAACGATATGGGAATATCCTTTTACTCAAATAAAATTCTGACATTTCAGAGTAGACAGAGAGCTGGTTTGCTTTATTATTATTATTATTTTCCGTTATTAAAATTCCATCCTCAGATTTCCAGACGTAAATAAATAAAGAGAATAAAGTAAATAAAAAAGAGGCAATACATTTAACATCTTATCTTCAGCGTAAATTTTCGAAACACCTTTAGTTGTCGTTTAATTCCATTTCGATTACAGACGCAGATTATATTTAAAAGAAAAGTGCGAAAATTTTATTTCTGGGCAGCCATTAATATGAAATCTCAAATGGATTCAAATGCAAGTAAATATGCCGCGTTTAGTTTCTGGAATAAGACGATGTGGGAATATTCTTTCACTGAAATCAAATTCTGACAGTTCAAAGTAAAAAAAGGTAGGTTTTCTTTTTTATTTTTCCGTTGAGGTTAAAACTAGATTAGTAGAATCTTGAATTTCGTCGAGTTTTTGCTCGTCTACGGAGGAATATTTTTTTTTTCTGTTCTTTTTTATTCACAGTTCTTATCTTTTTTTCACGTGCGGTTTGACTTCTACTGGTAGATCCTATATCATCATCTGTTTGGTTTTTTAAATATTAAGCGTGTTGCAGACTTAGGCTGTTTGATAGAATTAAAAAAAAAAAAAAAAAAAAAGTTTTGCTCTTGTATAAGATAAGGGGAAAATAATTTAAAGTGAAAGCAGCATTTTTAAATACCATTAGTTTGGTCAAACGTGAAATGTATAATTTTCCGTACGAGAAGTTATTTTTGATAAGTGAAAGATTTTTGTGACAGGAAAACTGTTTTTTTTTTTTTTTTTTTTCAAGTGCAGATTTATGAATATATTCTATAATTTTAAATCACGTAAGAATCTGAAAATTTTCATTTTATTTATTTATTTATTTATGTTATTATAGATACTTTAAGAAATTGTTTGTTGGTAGTGTATAATTTTGTTTGTAGAATATAATTTTCCGCATAAAAAGGCATTTTTGATAAACCGAAGATTTCAGTGATAGAAAAATCGATTTTTTAACTGAAAATTTATGAATTTATTCTATAACTTTAAATACATTGTAAGAACCAGGAATTATTTTCCTGTCTTTTTTATTACAGGTGCTTTAAAAAATTGTTGGCCAAAGCTAAATGACTAATTCGTTGTATGAAAATAACATTTTTGATAAATTAAAGGGTTTTGTGACAAGAAAATTGATTCTTGAATTTGCTCTATAATTTTAAATACATCGTAAGAACCAAAAAGTATTTTACAGTTTTTTTTTTTTTTTTTTTAATTATAGATGTTTCAAAAAATTGTTGGTCAAAGCTAAATGACTTCGGCGCATGGAAAGACATTTTTGATAATTCAAAGTTTTCTGTGACAGGAAAATTGATTTTTCAACTGAAAATTTATGAATTTATTTTATTATTTTAAAATAAATTTATGACCCTCGTTTGTTGGTGTTCTGTGGTTTTGTTCACCTCATTTTTGATTCTAATTTAATTCGTTAATAATCAAATGACTATACTTTAGCTTAAGTTATAGATATCCAGGAATTAATTAATATGCAAGATCGGACTGTGAACTCTTACCAATTCCAGTTAGTCAGATAATTATTATGTAATGTAAAATGTTAATAAGTCATTAAAGACAAAATACATATTGATAACACAAGTCTAAAAATAAAAACTTTTCTTTTTGAAAAAAAAAAAAAAAAAAAAGATAATAATAATTTTATTACATTGATCTGAACATGCTGTTTCTCATAATTAAACAGTTAATTTTCTTATGATATATTTAATAATCTGTGCTCACTCTTTTTTTGCCTGTTTATGTCTTTTTTACCTTTTTTTTTCTTTTTGATGTACTTCCGGACATGCTTTTGCTTTCACCTTTTGCACAGTTCCACTCCCACTTTTATCTCTCTTATTTTCCATTTTTCTCTTTTATATGTTTCAGTGTTACAAATAGTTATTGAATATGTTATTTATAATCACCAATAGAATATAAATTTTTCGTTTCCATGCAAAATTTAATTAAAAATGGAAGAAAAAAGGGAAGAAAAAAAGATATTACCATGATGAAATTTTTTTGATTTTAATGAATAAAAATCTGTAGAACATAGTAGAAGAATAAATCCTACGAAGGTTTTATGGTTGCATACATGTGTAATCGAAACTATTTTAGCAAAACATTGGTAAAGGGCAAGTGATGAAAAAGTAATATATACTCGTATTACACAGGTCTACAAAATTGAAGTTGACAAAATTTGATTTGAGGATTTTAGCTGAACTTTATGTTTTTTGATATTCCGAAACCGAAAATGCAACCCATTTTTCTCTATCACGTATAGATTTTTACCAATACAGGGTGCTTACCGACTCAGTTTTTTACATCATAACAATAGTCTTGTTGACTTGTTGGTATGGTTTTACGTCGCACTAGTGCTGCGTTATTACAAAAATAGGTATCCATAATTAATTAATCATGAAAAAATACTATAAACTTAACATATAATTATATTGGTGGAAGAGTAATGGAAGAAATTATATAGGTAGGCACCCTGTATTGTCAAAAATATATACGTGATAGAGAAAAACTGACTTCATTTTCGGTTTCAGCGCACCAAAAAAAAAAAAAAAAAAAAACATAAAGATCAGTCAAAATTATAAAATCAAAATTTAACATGTTGACTTGTGTTATTATTATTGCTTTTGCTATCTTCATCAAAATTACTCCAATTTGAATCATGTGATAAAATGTGTAATAATATTTAACTGTAATAAGAGAATATTTGAAATTCGTCCAAAAATAAATATTTTTTATATTAAAAAAAAAAAAAAAAAAGGAAAAATTAATCTGATGAATTAAATCAGCTTTTGAAAGCAATAATAAAAAAAAAAAAAAAAAGATAGCAGACGAGGCTATATGAAAGGTTCAGCTGTACGCCGTTTAACAGCCTTTCTTTAACAAGCAGTAAAAAAAAAAAAAAAAAAAAAAAAAAAAAAACTCCAAATAAAAAGCTTGAGGTGCGCTGTATTCCCCGTGTATTGGTAGATGAACGAATCTCAAAAATCAACAGACCTTGAATGTTGATAATACCTAATTTCTGGATAATAATCTGTGGCAGAATCTTAATGGATTATATTTTGTTAACCATTTGAGAATGCTATCTCATCTCATAAGCATCCAAACGTCTGTTAATTTTGTCTTTAGAACTGGTTCATTATATAAGCCGATGTAATAAATAAAAAAGAGTTCTACGAGAGCTTAATTGCTGCAGATATGTTTTTACAGTCGAATTAATTATGCATATAAATTTGTTTCGCATGAATACCCTTAAGGGCCCGCTTCACTCACCGCCGCCGGAAGCCGAAGCTAATGTTATTCTATGGGAAATTTTTCTTTACAAATAACTTATTAACTAATACATATTTTTAAATTCTGTTTTCACATTCTGAAATTTCCCAGCTGTTAAATTGACGGGCCTTTTAAAAAAAAATATTTTTAAAATTCTTAATATTTTTTTTTTTTTTTGAAGCTGCAAAATAAGAATTTTCAATATGTGAATTTTTTTCACTTGGTAATTTCAAAATAAAATATTAAAAATAAAAAAAAATACATATTTAAAAAAGGTCCGTCAATTTAACAGTTGGGAATTTTCTGAATGTGAAAACAGAATTTAGAAATATGTATTAGTTAATAAGTTATTTGTAAAGAAAATTTTCCCATAGAATAACATTGGCTCGGGCTTCCGGCGACGAAAGTGAAGAGGGCCGTTAACGATTGCATTTTTATTAACCCCTTAACGACTACTTTATTGTCAAGAAATCGTTCATAATAATGCATATTTGAATACTTTTATACAACAATTCTGTATGGGGGGAAAAAATTGAATGACATCTAGTTTAAAATGAACTAATCATTTCCTATTATAAATTATTTGGGATAGTATTACCATACTGTATAAAAAATGAGAAAAAAAAAACAATATAGCATAAATTAGTCCTAGTATAAATTATGGATTGTATTTAATATTTTTGATACTGTATTTTTGAACACTTTAGCTCGAAATACCATGGGCACGAGAAATAGCTGCGGTTTATATACACTAAATTACGGTATCTATATTTTTAACAAATACTCATTTACATTTTAGAATAGCATTTTGTTAGCCATAAAAATGGCTAAGCAATAAACATTCTGTAGAAGAACACATCTATTTCTCGTGTATCAGTGGATGAATTAATCTTAAAAACCAATAGACCTCAGCATGTTTATGATACGTAACTTCAGGATAAGATTTCTTGATGGATTGTATTTTTACTCAATTACTTGAGAGCGCCAGACACTGCCATTGCATTCTATTGAACAAACATTCAAAGTCTGTTAATCTAGCCTTACAATTGATGTAATTAATATGCTTCTTAAAAAAAAAAAAAAAAAATATTATGAGAGCTCAGTTGATGCAAATCTGATCTCACAGACAATTTAGTGATACATTTGAATTAGTTTCTTATTTAGTTAAAGAAAGATTGCTACTTAACAAGTAATGATATCTTAAGACACATTAATATGTAAATTGAAAAAAGTAATTGAACAAATAATATTGCTATTTACTGAAAAATCATTAAAAATATCTTGTACACATAAGAGAAATAAAGATAAATAATTTATTTTCGTGTGAAAAGGAAAATATATTTCTCTCACAAGACATGAAGAAATATTTTGATATATTTATGGTAATTTCACGAATGTGTTTTAGCATATTTTTAGGAAATGTTCGATTAAACCTTCGAACAGCTTTCTGTTATCCATAAAAATAATCGTTAAGAAATCAGCGTTCCACAGAAGAACACGTCCATTCCTCGTGTTTCAGTGGATAAATGAACCTTAAAAACAAAAAGACCTTAGAATATTTGTGGTACCTAACTTCAGGGTAAGACTTCTATAGCAGAATCTTGATGAATTAAATTTTGTTCAATTACTCTGTTAACATGGCCTTACAACTGATTTAATTAATATGCTTCTAAAAAAAGAGAAAAGAAAAGAAATATGAGAGCTCAGTTGATGCAAATCTGATCTCACAGTCAATTTAGTGATAGATTTGAATTTGTTTCTTATTTAGTTAAAGAAAGATTGCTACTTAACAAGTAATGATATCTTAAGACATATTAATATGTAGAATGAAAAAGATAATTAAAAAAAATAATATTGCTATTTATATATTGAAAAAGGCGTTAGAAATATCAGGTGCACATAAGAGAAATAAAGATAAATAATTTATTTTCGTGTGAAAAGCAAAATATATTTCTTTCACAAGACATGAATAAATATTTTGATATATTTATAATAATTTTACGAGTAGGTTTTACCATATTTTTAGCAAATGTTCGATTAAGCCTTGGAATAGCCTTCGGTTATCCATAAAAATTGTTAAGAAATAAGCGTTCTACAGAAGAACACATCTATTTCTCGTGTATCAGTAGATGGATATTTTTTAAAATCAACAAACTTTAGAAAGCTGATGATACCTAACTTCAGGATAAGAACCTTTGGCAGAATCGTGATGGATTATATTTTGTTCAATTACACAACAGAGCCAGACGCTGCAATTTTATTCCGTTTCATGAGCATTTAAAATTTGTTATTCTGCCCTTACAATGGATTTAATTATACGCTTCTGGTAAAAAAAAAAAAAAAAAAAGAAAGAAAGAAAGAAAGAAAGAAGTAAGTAAAAAAAGAAAAGAAAATAGCTATGAGAATTCAATTGCTGCAATTCTGTTCATACGATCAAATGTAATGATATATATAAATTTACTTATTGTTTAACTAAACCCTTTCTACATGATTTTTTTTTTTTCTAAATTGAAATAATATATCATTGTTTTTAAGATTACCATACCAAATTTGCAAGCAATTCTATGAAAAAAAAGAAAAAAGAAAGAAAGAAAAAGTTCTGTTTTAAAAAGTACTAGTAAGAAACTAGTTTCATTCATTTATGGCTCAACATGCAAGAAATAGTAAGACAAATTGCCAATTTATATTAATTTCCGGTTTCGATATTATTTGGATCGTCATGCAAAAAGAGGTTAACAAAAGACCTGTTTGTAAGTAAAATTACACCATTTGAAACATATTACAGGGATGGAACACGGGGGCAGAACTCATACCACTATCAATGTAACAAAATTCTCTACCTCTTAAATCAACGATATTATAGGTAGAGAAATTTCTTCAACAAATACCGGTATTGAGTTCTGCACCCGTGTTCCATTCCTGATATTAATAAGAAAGTTCAAGAAGGTAATTAAAAACAAAATAAACAATATTGTTATTTATTGAAAAAGAGACATTAAAAGTATCAAGTGCACATAACAGAAATCTAAATAAATAATTTAGTCATATGTCAAATGTATAATATATTTGTTTCAGAGATTCGATAAAAACTTTTAATGCACGTTTGGTATTTCCATGTAATCGATTATCCGTATCTGTAACAAATAATTATTTACGCCTTTATACAACTTTATGTCATACATAAAAAGTTGCCAAGCAATAAGCGTTCTGCAGGAAAAAGAAAAAAATAGATTCTTTGCGTATCGATAGATGGATGGCTTTTATAAACCAACAGACCTTAGACTGCTGACGATACCTAGCTTCAAAAATAAGAATCTAACGCAGAAATTAGATGGATTATATTTTGTTGAATTACATGAGAGTGCCAGATGCTGCAAATGTATTCTGTTTCATGAGTATTCAAGCTGTTTTAATCTTCCCTGGCAAACGAATTAATTATGTACTGTAAATAAATAAACAAATGAAAATAATTATAGGAGCTCAGTTTAATAATAGCGTAATTTACTGAAAAATGTCATTAAAAATATCGGGTGCAAAGAGAAGTGCAGATGCCTAATACTATATTAACATGTCAAATACATAAAATATTTGTTTAAAATATATGAGGAAATATTTTGTGATAATTCTACTCATGTGATTCTCCATATCTTTAAAGGGTTACAGGGGTTTTAAAATTTCGTAAAATAATTAAAAAATAATAATAATAATTTTATCTAATAGAATATTTTCCAAAGTATCACGTTAGTCGTAGTAAACGTCTAGAAAAAATTTGAATAAAAAAACTTATTTACTATATAAAAAAAAAAAAAAGAAAGAAAGAAAGAAAGAGAGAGAGAGAAACACTTCGAAACACTTGGGTTTCGAAGACTGAAAAAAGCATATATTCTCTCTATTTTTTTAACACATAAATATCCCTTTATGTTTTTGGTGCATCGGCCGGGAAACGAACCCGGGCCGCCTGCGTGGCAGGCGAGTATTCTACCACTGATCCATCGTTCAAATTTGGTGCATCGGTTGTTCAGTGGTAGAACTCTCACCTGCCACGCGGATGGCTCGGGTTCGTTTCCCGGCCGATGCACCAAATTTAAACGATGAATCAGTGGTAGTTCAGGTTAGGTGCAAATAATGAACCATATTTCTCAATTATAATTTACTAAACACTTATTTACTTGTTTAAATATACAATATATACATAATTAATTAACACCATTATAAATTAGGGTCTCCCATTTATAACTTTCCATATCCGTTGCCTGCCACACAAGACAGAAAAAAAAGGCAATTACATGTACCGCATGTGTCCTGACACACGGCGATTCCTTGTATATCCGTAACAACTTCCTTTGACAGCCTTCTGTTATCTATAAAGTTCCATAATCAATAAACATTCTGCTGAACAGCAACCGAATTTTGCAATAAGATTAAAACTCAACTTGCTGATTGTATTAGCGAAAGTTGTTCAAAGCCCCCCCCCCCTTCTTTTATTAAAAATAGGTTAGTACGACTAATTTTATATTTGCGTATTAATATAGAGATTACACATAAGTAATTTCCAAAAAATAGTTAAAATATTATTTGCTAGTGTCAAAAACATATATTATAATCGATATTATGATCGCTATCCGATAATACATTTCATTAACATAATCGATAAAACTTCTTAAAATTCTATATCAATAAGTGTACTTAAAATGCATTTTCCTATGTAAATCGATTCTGTATAATAAACTTACTTAAATAAACAATAAATATTCATACAAAGCAGTTCATTTTTGCAGTAAATATTTAACACAAATATAATGCTTTTGAATATTTACTTCTGAATATATTTTTAACAGCGAAAGGAGTTTTTGAAACATTTTGTTGAACGAGGTTTATTTTTATTGCGGAATATTTATTCGTTCCCTCCGTATTCTGTATTCTAGAAAAACAGATGGAAAATGGCATTTATATACGCTTCAGTTTCTTTTAACGCTTAAAAGTTTAAATATGCGTTGCTGATGTCGTCATTTTTAAATTATATGAAAGCGCATTGTAAAGTTTTATGCATTACTAATAATAACAACAATAATAATAATAGTAATAAAAATTGAAATAAAAAAATTAATTTCTATTTGTTGTCCTTAAGAGTATACACAATATCTATTCTCGTCGCCAGTCAGAGCCCATGTTATACAACGAGGAAAATTTGCTAACAAAAATTTATTATTTAATGTTTTTTTTTCTTTCTGAATTATGTTTCCTTATTCAAAAATTTCCTATCCGTTAAATTCGTATTTTTAATTTTTAATTTTTTTTAAATATAGATATTTTAAGTTTTAAATATTTTATTTTTGAGCTTAAAAGTGCGGAAAAAATTAAGTACAGTTTTCGAATTTTTTAAATGTAATATATATATATATATATAAACGAGAAAAATTCAATTCTTGTCAATTTTCCAAATACGAAAACGAAATAAAAAAATTACGAATTTCTCCATTTAATAAACATGGGATTTGGTTGTCGTCTCAGTGTTTATAGATTTATCTTAGCCATTCAAATGCTGTTATTTTACAATAGAGTGGATGTACGGTATTTTAATCAACGGCTTCCTGCAAATGAGCAAATTAACATTAAAAGCTATAATTTACTGCATTATGTACATAACGATAAATTATTATACAAAATAAATTTTACCTAAATATTTCGATTACTTTTTCAGTGATAATTAAAGCATTACCATACTCCCTCGTTCGACGTGATGAAATTGGATTTCTTCAATCTTCGGCTTCCTGAGATTAAATAAGTCAACGTTAACAGCTGTAATTTAGAAGTAGACAAGGATTAATCATTATGCGGTTTAAATTGTATCTAGATATCTCGGTTGTGTGTGTTTTTAGATAGAATTAAAAATTTACAATATCCGACGCATATCTAAGTCGACATTTTCATTCATCGAACGTCTTGGAAAAGGACAAGATTGAAATTAATATACACAAACATTATACCGTCTCATTGATATTCACTAATTAAAAAATAAAATAATTTTATTATTCAATCAATATACACATATAAAAACAAAATAAACGTTTCTAAATTTATCCAAATTTCTTCGTCAGTACAAAAGCAACCTATTATAAATACACGCACATATGTATACACTCAAAGAAACTATTATAGTAAAACAGATTATTAAGATGTGAAATTAATATACACATTAAAAAAATAATTAAACGTTTCGAAATTTATCCAAATTTCTTTATCAGTATAAAAACAACATATTATAATTACATAAGTATATACTTAGAGAAACTATTATGGTAAAACAGAATACTGTAGTGTTCAATCAATATACACATATTAAAGCATGTTGAATAAGGGTTTCGAAATTTATCGAAATTTCTTCATCAGTATAAAAACAATATATTATAATTACATAAGTATATACTCAGAGAAACTATTGTAGTAAAAGAGAAAATTGTGATGTTCAATCAATATACACATATAAAAAAGAAATTAAAATAAACATTTCGAAATTTATTTATATTTATTCATTTATTATTATTAAAAATAATAAGTATAAAAGCAACATATTTTAAATACATAAACACGTAAACTGCTTTTATATTCGTGTACATATTTATGTATTTATAATATGTTGCTTTTATACTGATGAGGAAATTTGGATAAATTTCGATACGTTTGTTTTAACTTTATTAATGTGTATATTGGTTGAATGTCTCATAATGAAATGGTTTTATTTTTTAATTAGTACAAGACTGTAACGTGGACTATACCGTATGGACTTTAGAATACAGTAAAAATAGTTATTTTATATCGAAAATAAATAAATAAATATGTATATGCATTTAATGATAAACCTCATGACAGTTATATATGACTTTCATAATTAAAAAACAAGCTAAAATTCTATAATTATACATTTTTGAATTATAAGTGTATTAGAAAAGGGGAAAAAAAAAAAAAAAAAAAAAAAAAAAAAAAAAAAACTGCTTAGTGTACGGAAAAATACCTATCAACCACTCGGAAATTTAAATAACTCATGAAAAGAAAAAATAATAATAATAAAGGGAAAGGCCGTTTTCAGATATTTTTTGTTCGAAACATGGCTTTTTGTCTTTTATAAGAACTATTTAATTATTTACCAGTAAAAGCTTAGTAGTTATTATCGGTATAATAATCAATACTCACTAACACAATTTTTAACATAATCGATAAGACAATTGAAAGCTTTATATCGATAAGTATTCTTAAAATGTCTTTTCATATAAAAAAAAAAAAAAAAAAAAAAAGTTTACTGCATAATGAACTTATTTAGAAAAAATAATAAGTATTCTTAGAATGTAATAAATATTTAATTTAAATATAAAGCTTTTGAACGTGCATTTCTCGATATATATATAATTTGAATAATTTAATTCCTTTGCAACACTCAGCAAATGAAAGATAGATGAAAATACCAACATATGAAATTTTAAATGAGATGTATTTCGAATAAAATTATTGTCACGATAATAATTTAATTTGATTACATTGATTAGTAAAAACATGTTAAAGTACTTACACAGAAGGGAAATGACACAAACATAACACATAAGCCTAACGATGAGATAATTTGCAGAAACCATTAAACGAATAGAACCATTCATAAAATATTAGAAATGGAAAGAGATAAATTAACCAAAAGGATCGGATAAAATAAAAGATTATTCACGAAATGAAAATTAGAATTTTAAATGCTGAAAACCAGAAATGTTCACCTTCAGGAAACTTGCACCTCTGTCAGCATACTGCAAGATTTCGGAAAGCTGTATAGCTAATTAAAGCAATATACAACTCAAGTCTCTATCTTGCAACAAAACAAAATAAAAAAGGAAATTAGATTCAACAGTAACACAAACCAAAAATAAATCGTGGAATAAGTATTTTTAATAGTCCACATGTAAACGGTACCATACAGAGAAAGTAGAAATAAACAGGTTGCCAAAACGAACATTAGTGAAAAGAAAAGATTAAAAGTAATGAAACGATTAATCGACCTAGGTGCAACCGCATACATACATGGGTCATTCTCTGAAAAGTGATCATTTCATGTCCCAGTAGTCTTGAGGGTATACTTTTAAAAGCACAAAAACAAAACGCTGTTTAAACTATCAATATTAGTTGGTTTTATATATAAACTGTTATTCTTTGGTTATTGGAATTCAAATATAATTTTTAAATAATTTTTAAAATGCAAAATATCATTCCCTCACTGTGTCCCCATTCCCATATGTAAGTAAATAAAATGGTTTCTATAGTATTAAAGAATGTATATTTGGATTATTTGAATTAAAAATTTATTAAACATACTTTAATAAATATTTATCCATTATACTACATTTATATATTATGCAATGAAAGAAATTAGAAGACACTTTATTGTTGTCCCTGGTATTAGATATCATTCCTCAGCAAACTATAATCACACCCCTACTTACTCCATTAATGGCAGCCCGTGCTTTATATAAGTCAAACTTAATTTGTATAGCAGCAAAGTAAAATCCATGTTGTGTTCTGTTCGAAACTTTTTACAATGAGTTGCATAAGGCTCTCAAACGTTAGATTGAAATACAGTATTTTTATTATACGTCATTCCCTCACTCATTATAAAGTTAACTAAAATAAATCAAATTTGCAGGGATGGAACACGGGCGCAGAATTCACACCGGAATCTGTTTAAGAAATTTCTATACCTATAATATCGTTGATTTAAGAGGTAGAAATTTTTCTTACTTTCATAGTGGTATGAATTCTGCGCCCGTGTTCCATCCCTGAATTTGCTTTTTTATGATATTATATTAATAAAAATATGTTTTAATAAATATTTAGTGTTTGAAAACTTAATAATATTTTTATAAAGTAGTTTTTAGAAGAAATTTGTCATTCCCTCACAGTCATTCCCTCATTTTTCTAATTAATAAAAGTAATTGCTATATCAAAAATTATCAGATACAGTTTGGTTTATATTATTTTTTTTTATTAATTGTAACATATGTGTACATGTACAAAAATATAAAAAAAATTTGGAGCAATTTTATTTGGATTAAGGTTTTATCTTTTTATACTTAAAAAAAAAAAAAAAAAAAAAAAAAAAAAATATGCCCACTTTTCAGAGAATGACCCACATACATACATTTCAATATTTCTAAGTATATTTTAAACTAAATACTTCATTTGCTTAGTAGATGAAATATTTGAAATACTTTGTTGAAAGAAGTTTATTTTTTATTACAGAGTATAAATTTATTCTATTCTTTTCTTGCACATTTTTGGAAACTCTTCTGTATTCTTGTAAAAATAGATGAAAATGGCCTTTATATGACACTTTAGCTTTTTTCAACGCTCAAAACATAAATATGTGTTTCTGACACTGCCTTTTTTAAAATAATATATAGAATAAGCCGGAATTCTAACGAATTTATGAAAAACGAGTTGAGGTGAGAACAACGAGATATATAAATTAGAGTGCTGATTCAATGGATGAAGGATTAGCTTTCTGTGGTTCAAGATGAATCACGTGACATGCTCGAATAGGTTGCTGTGTTTGGCCTTTTATCGTTATTCTGGCATTTAAAATATCATTTCGACAAATTATCATTATTATTAGGTAACATGACAGTCCTATGACCGAAATAAATTGCTTTTAAAATAATTTTACACATATTTCACATTTTAATAAATAATAAAATACCTTTCTTTTCATCGTTTCTCAACAAACTTTAAAAGTGTTTATAAAACAAAATTTAAACTTTTAAAGAGCTAAATTTAACAACAAATAATAATTTTTCAACTATTTTTAAGCATTTTGTCGGTTAAAGTTCAACTACACGAAATAAAAAAGAAGTAAAATCAAAATCAAAATGGTTTAGAACAAAAGAATATTAAACTACATAAAGTAAACAAAAACATTGAAACCGTTGCCATAGAAATGCACTGAAAATGAGCTGTTACCAAGGAAACCACCGAATACGCATGTGCAAGGAAAGCATGTCACATGACTCATCTTGGACCTTCTCAAGGGTTACCATTTATCACTCTACTTTATATATCTCGTTGGGTGAGAAGATGTATTTTATCCGAACGAAATTTTTTTTTCTTTATAAAAATCTTTAAATTATTTTATATTAGTAGCAAATGCTTAATAGTTCGAATCGATATAATTAACAATATCTTTAATTCAGTTTTTTTTTTTTTTTTACATAATTGATAAAAGAACTTAAAATCTTATATAGATAAGTGTTCTTGAAATATGTTTTCGTATAAAATTCAGTTCTGTATAATGAACTTACACAAACAATAAATTATCTTAGAACGTAATTTAATTTGAATATAAAGTTTTTAACACATTTTTCAAAATATATTTGTAACAAATAACAAATGAAGTGTTCGAAGCATGTTCATGAAAATTGATATTTATTATGAAATTAAGCAAGAACGAAAAATCATGCAGTACGCATTGACTATTAACATTTTCCAACTGTACGTACTTGTATTGTGTAACTTTCAATATTCTTCGCCTACGTTATCACACAGCAGACGGACAGAAGAGCTGAAAAGTATACAGACTGACTAATTCAATTTAAAACCATTCTTTCACATTGTTAGAAAGTGTAAAAAAGGATTAACGCAAAAGAAAATCCAGCCATTAGATTATAATTGCAGTCCTTAATGTATCTGAATAATTTACTGCAGCCCTGTATCTGGTATCGGGAGGTTAATCATATCATATTCTATACAAAATATTATTTTAGAATATCAACAATATATGTCAACTTCTTTATGATTTTTACAGTAGAAAGTTTTATAAATGTGATTTTTAAAAATGTCTGTCCTAAAACACAATGCATTAGTTTCTTTTCTTTCTTTTTTTTTTTTTTTTTTTTTTTTTTTTTTTTGTCACGGTACACAAACTAGTTGTACTGGACGTATTAATGTCCTTTTAAATAGGGATCATTCCATAGTAAACTTCATAAATATATATCATTTTTTATAAATTCTGAAAATATTTACGATGCTGGGGGCGGGAGACAGAATGATAGAAAAATAGACAATTGGACAGAAAAGTAAACTAATTAAAATCATATTCACACTTAAAAATTGTTAGAAAGTGTTAAATGCTTAATGTAAACGAAAATGCAATTCCAGCAAATTTTTATTAATAACTCTTAATGTAACTGAATATTTTAATGTAGCCCTGTAAGACTAATACTAATCATTCCATATTCTATAGAAAATAGTCTTTTGTGTATATGAATAACATGTTTCAATTTCACTAAGCCTTGTTCAAAATAAAGTTATTAAAATTTGATTTGTAGAAACATATCTCATAGAACGCAATGCTTTGTAATACTTTCAAGTGTCCCTGTACACAAACCAGTGGTAGTGTTTACTCCATTTTGCATAGGAAATATCCGTTAATGAACTTGAATAACATATTTGAATTTCATTAAGACTTATGTACAGTAAAGTTATTAAAATATGATTTACAGAAATACCTCTCATAGAACACAATACTTTCGAATACTTTCAGGTGTCCCTGTACCAAATCAGTAGAGGTATTCACTCCATTTTCAATAGGAAACATCCGACAGTGAATTTGAATAATATATATCAGTTTCAAAGTATTCCATAAATATTTACGGGAGTTAGAGTGCGGACAGACAGACAAACAGATAGACAGACGAACAGACAGATAGATACAGAAAATGGAATCCTAATCACACTTAAAAATTGTTAGAAAGTGTTAAAAACGCTTAGTGTAAACAAAAGTGCAATTCCAGCCAATTTTTATTAATAGCTCTTAATGTAACTGAACATTTTTGTGTGGCCCTGTAAATCTAATACTAATCATACTAATTCTATAGAAAGCATTATTTTGTGATTATGAATAACATATTTCAATTTCATTAAGCTTTGTGCAAAGTAAAGTTATTAAAATTTGGTTTAGAGAATCACCTCTCATAGAACACAATACTTTGGATTATTTTCATGTAGGAAACATTCGATACTGAACTTGAATAACATTTGTGTAGAGTAAAGGTATTAAAATATGGTTCATAGAAATACCTCTCATAGAACACAATGCTTTGGAATACTTTCGGGTGTCCCTGTACACAAAACAGTAGAGATAGTAAATCCATTTTCAATAGGGAACATCCAATAGTGAACTTGAATAACATATATCAGTTTCAAGAAATTAAATAATTATTTACGGGAGTTAGAGCTTGGACAGAAAGACAAAGGGAAGTCAGTAACACTTTTCAATAAGGTTGAAAAGTGTTAAATAGGGCGTTTATATGACGCTTCAATTTCTTTCAACAGTTAAAAAAATTAAATGTGTGTTGCTAATGTATTAATTTTGAATAATATACATAACCTGGCATTCTAACGAATTTTGAACAAAAAAAGGCAGTCTTTTTGTTCCTTCTAATAAATATTTAAAAATTTATTTACCATTAGCAAAAGTTTAACAGTTCTAGTCGATATGATCATCGATAATTATCGATACTCATTAACACAAATTGTTATACAAAATCGTTGCTTTATACCAATAGTGTTCAAATGTACAGTCAGCCAAAAAAAAAAAAAAAAAAAAAAAAGCCCCCCCCCCACCTAATTTCGCCTTAAATTATCATAGAAACATGCGGCTGGTACCTATCGATCTGCATCAACGTCTAGTTTTTAATGGTGCAGTTCGATTTCACTTAAGGGGTCATATACATATTAAAAAATGTATAAACTTCGTTTTTTTTCCAATGACGACCCCTATTTTTGACCTCATATTCCGATTTTTGAGATCAAGGCAGTTCGGAAAACTTACCTATTTATATACTTTAAATCAATTCTAAACAGAGTTACACGTGAAAATGTGTTAGGGGACCGTCTATACATTTAGCAAAAATAAATTTTGATCTACCACGCAATATACATTATTTATTAAATTTCACACCGGAAACAAAGTGCAGAAAAAAACGATTCTAATTTGCAAAACTTTCTGTGTTAGTTTATGAATTAAAAGATTTTTATTGGTTTCTATTTATTAAACATTGAATAGTAAAATGCATCACTTCATACGAAGAAAATTAAATAGCTTGAATCATATGAACCCTACAATATAATGTTGAATTACAAAAATCTAGGTACCAATGTAAAAGAATAATAGTAATAATGATAATAATATTAATAGCTGTTAAAAGAAAAAAAAAAGTGTTTAATATTTAAGAAAAAGAATTATTTACTTCTTGTTGGGTATATTTTTATTTTATATAGTAAGCCCCGCATGAAAGTGTTACTATAACAGAGCTGCCAACCTAATCCGGCAAATTGTTAGTACCGCCCCTTTTTCTACACCAGTCATTTCTTAGAGTTTTTTTCTTCTTAATGCATCGCAAATATATTTGAAGAAAATTACTTTAAAAATTTATTGGTGTAGAAAAATGGGCGGTACTAACAAACTGCCGGATTAGGTTGGCAGCTCTGCTATAAAGTTTTACGTTTAATTTTAGGCGTACAAACCAACAATAGATAATATACAAAAATATAGATAACAAGATTTAAACTAAAATCTGAGAAAGGATATTTAATATTTTCGCGACTGCTGATGTAGTTTCACGTCATTTGGAAATCTGTAACTCCTCCAGTGGGCGTTTCTTTCACAATTTGTGTGTTACGATATTTCTTAAGAATATTCCTTATATTCATATTTATATAAACAAAATAGTATGAAACAAATACTTTCACTAGAAAGAGTATAATTATTGTGTATATTCATATGAAAATAAATATGGATATAGGAAAAACGGTTTCCTATTGCCTAGAACGAATATTCCCCGTTCTGCAGTCGTCTACTGTACTTGAATTCTTAATTTTAAATGCGTAAAATCTATATCTTTAAAAGTTATAAGACATATTACTTAGTTTTAAATTCTTTTTCCGTGATAAATATGTCGCCAGTTTTACGCCGTGATTAGAATAATCGAAAATAAATTATATTGCGCTTTGTTTCAATAATAGATTTTAAAAACTTAAAAAAAAAAAAAAAAAAAAAAAAAATTCTACTATATTATTCGGTATTAAAAAAAAACATTTAATAAAAAGTTTATATTTTATTATGTTACGTCATGCGATAAAATTTAAATTGCATAAACGGTAGAGTAAACGAATGCGAAAATGTCACAACAAGATTAAAACAAAAAATATGTTTTAAAAAATCTGATAAAAATTAATTATATTAATTTAAAAGAAAGAAAAAACAAAAGTATTTTTCACTGCATATTGCTCTTTCAAATAATAATCCTCTTCCTACCTCATTTTCTAAATCATGATATATAACTTGAGATGCACGAATCCTAGAATATTCAAGTTAAAAACAAAAGACAAAAGGGATAAAATAGAATTTTAGCAGTGAGAAACTAGAAAAAGTTATGTAATATTTAAGAATAAAGACTTAACATTTCAGAATCGAGGAAACTCCTTTTTGCAACGAAAGTCACGCCTTTACAGAATTTTTCTAAAACTTTACATTATAAAACAAAATTATTTTACATACTTTCAATTAAATCATTGAAATTTTGTCTTCAGCATTCAATGTAGTAAATGCCATTGACATTTATGCATACCAGCGTCACATATAGAGTCATATACGAGTATGCAAACTAGTTTTTTTAATACTGTTTCCGCAATATAGAGGCGGGGCTACATTTCTTTTGGAATTCTTTCCCAATCTCTTGCCTGCATTGCGATAATTTCTTAAAAAATAAGCCAATTTGTATAATAAACATCGAAATGTTCCTTAGAAAACAATTATAATAACATAAAGGTAAATTAAAATAGTTTTTCGTCAAAATGTATAGAAATATTGACTCACAGAGGATACAAATTATAACAAGTGACGCCCCCCCCCCCTAACAGCAGTAAAAAATGAAATATCACTGTAACTCAAAAAATAATGTTAGGAACGAGCTGTAAATTTGGAAACCCATGTTTTTGACGATGCCCGTTCTATTCGTGCAAAAATTAACATAGGTCATAATTCATAATTTTTTCAAATATGAATTTATTAATAATTTTCATAATTCAAAAAATGTTTTTTTAGCAAAAATTTGCATGGAATATGTTTGGGTCACTTCATTCTAACGAATAAAAAAAACAGAATTTAAATATCATAATTATTTCGGAAGATATGATTTAATGTTTGTCACATTCATTTAACATTAGCATCCCCAAACTTTGACAGCTTATAACTCTATGAAAAATTGAGCGAAATATATAAACTATACCATTTTCCGTGATGATTTGATCCAAAGAATTCAAATAAATTATAAAAACCATTGAAAAAACCATTGAAAAAAATTAAGTTGATGTCAGTTTTAATATGTAGACGACCCCCTAAGTAAAATCTAACTATAACATTATAAACTAGACGTTATTACAAACTGATCGGTACCAGTCGCATGTTTCTACGACAATTTACGGCGAAATTAGGTGGGGGTTGGGTTTTTCTTTTTGGCTGACTGTACACTACCTTTCCACAAATGACCGGACACTTTCGATTTTAGACGTTTTGTGAAATATCTCAAAAAGTACTGGACGAATCACCTTGAAACTTTAGCTGTGTATAGAACATGTTATACCTCATATATTTCAGTAAAACATTTCCTTGAAAGCAAAAGGGGATTAGTAAACATTGAATAAATATGAAAATGTTTGGAAACGCACTTTAAAAAGAAACGTTTGAAACGATCTGGCTGTAGCAAGGGGTTATTACGTTCTTTCTAATTATCTGTATACAGTTATATGAGCCTAATTCATACATTCATGAAAATATAACGGTTTCTTTAAAAAATTAAAAAAAAAGAAAAGAAAAGAAAGAACAATTATTTTATTATAACACGCAAGGTATTAAACCCATTCCAAAACCATTTTTAGGAAACTTGTGTTTTACCACAAAGTGCAATCATGGACAGTAGTGGAAAGTTCTATCAACTACTGGCTCATTTGATTTTTAAGACCAGATCCAGTACACAGATTGCTATACAGATAGGACAGTGAAGCTAAAACGCGAACCGGAAATATAGTGGCACCACTAGTGTCAACAGAAGGAAACTGCATGTGTGAAGTCTACATGATTAGCATCTTTGATCGAAAATTGTTTTTCTCTTTCGCGATTAGTTAGTAGCAAGTTAGTATGTGAAGTATTCTTTTTTCATTTTTTATTATTTTTGAATTCACAAAATTATAATAAAAATATTCACAGCTGTTCTTCTAAGAAATAAAATTAATTTTTATTATGTTCTAAAATATATTTTGCCAAACATATTCTTATTCCAGTACAGATTAAAATAGCAAACTGTAACTCTGAAATAGCAGTGTGAAATCTTAAATATTTAACATTGCTTGGTTTGAATAATACAAAATGCTTTAAAATGAAAAAAATATTATAGATTTATGTATGTTTTAGAAATTTATTTGCTTAATATTTAGTACTTGCTTCTTAAAATAAATTGCTTTCGACAATCAAGTTCGTAAACAATAACAAAGTTGCCAAACATAAACATCAATACAATGGTTAGTTGGTTGGATGTTGGGTTTAACGTTGCACCAATCTTACGATATGAACATAGATACAATAAAAATAAGGCGAGCGATTGCATAAGCTGGAGAGCTCGAGAAACTTACAGCCGTTGACAATAGGGTCGTTGCAGTCAAATTTTTGTTATCGAAGAATATACGGGAGTGTCCTATCTGTACAATAATCTGTGGATCCATTATGGGCACAGCTTAGTATTCCCTCTAATTCGAAAAATGGAACGAATGTGAATTGATTTCACTCAAAATTTGAAAGAAATACTTTAACATATTCATATAAGATTAATTTTCCTCCAATTTTTTAAAAGAAATATGTATTTTTAGAAATGACACGCAGATTTCAAGTTCAAATTTACTGAAAGAAAGACTCGCTAGCTTTCGTATGTATAAGATAATTTCTTTTCAAATTATGACACAAGTTTATATATTTTTCGTTCTTTTAACGCATTAATGAAACAGAATATTCTTTTAGTTAATTAAATATACATTTTCAATCAGTTTACATTTTGTTTACCTTTTCTGAAAAAATTTAAAAGTGTTCACTTCTAGAATAGAAAATATATCTACAACTGGGCATTGAAGAATTCGCTATTGACGAGTTTTAAGGTTGAAAAATTATTATTATTATTATTATTATTATTGAGTATAGAGGTGATTAAATTAGCATTTTCTCGGAGTACAGTTATGTACAAAAAGTGTAAGTTAAATTATTGGACCCTGTGTTTATAGTTACAGCCTCTAAAATTAAGAAAAAAAAAAAAAAAAAGTCAGAAAATGTTCTTAAAGTAGCCATTACTGGTGCATTTACCCTACTTCTGAATGTATTTGCAAAAGCAGATAGAGAACTTGGAATATTTTCCTGAAAGAAATTTATTCGTATTACAGAATATTTATTCTTTCCTACCAAAATTCTGTAGTTTTGAAAAACTGATAGAAAAGGCCTTTATAAGACGTTTCAGTGTCATTCAATGTTGAAATTTAAATATTCGTTGCTGACAGTGCCATATTTGAATACCAAGGCAACATACTAAAAAATTGGGAAAAACGAGTAAAGATAAGAAGATATATTTTGTTAGAAATGCAGTCTATTTCTCTTTTCAAAGAAATATTTAAATTGTTATTTACTTGTAACTAAAGTTTACTAGTTCTAGTCGATAATAGGATAGATATCTAATAATGCATAATTTAAAGTCTCATATCGATAATTGCTCTTGAAATGTATTTTCATATAAAAAACAATTCTGTATAATGATTTTACTTAAAAAACAAATAGATATTTTTTAGAATACAGTAAATATTTAATTTAAATATAAACATTTTGAGTACATACTTCTGAATACATTTTTAACAGCAGATAGGGGTATTTGAAACATTTGGTTGAAAGAGGTTTATTACTTTCTTCTATCTTCAATAGAAGAAAGTATTGGATTCGTAAAAATTTTCGATTTCGGGTTTTTGATGGATTTACACGTTTTGAGAGCTGTAGAACACGATTTTACCATTTTTAGAAAATGTCTGTCTGTCTGTCTCTGTGTGTGTGCGTGACAAAATTTTGTGGCAACTGTATCTCTGGAACTACTGCACAGAATTTCATACAAATTGGTATGTAGTTGCACCTTGACATAAATTAGTGCCTATCAACTTTTGGTAAAAATCGTCTTACAGGTTGCGTTGCCATCCCGCTTTTTCTAAATTTTTAACAGGGTGATATAGGGCAAAAATTTTCAAGATGGGTATCTTTCGAAAGGTCTCGTCAGTACCTTTAAAACGAATGGTTGAACTATAAATCTGTGATAATTTAAAACAAAGTTATCGATTTTTTTTTACTTTTTACGAAAAAAAACTTAGAAATTTTTTTTTTCTTTCTCTCCCCTTAATTTTATCAAACTCCCACGGTTTCCGTGTTATGACAAACTTAAACTAATTTTTGCTTTTTTCCCCTAATTTTGTCAAAGTCCTACGGTTTCCGTGTCTTCACAAACTTTAACATATTTTTGCATTTTCCCCCTAAGTTTGTCAATGTCCCACGGTTTCCGTGTTTTGACAAACTTTAACAAATTTTCACATTTTACCCAAAATTTTGTCAAAGTCCCACTTTTTTTTTTTTTTTTTTTTTTCTCCCCTTAATTCTATCAAACTCCCACGGTTTCCGTGTTCTGACAAAATTAAACAAATTTTTGCATTTTACCCCCAATTTTGTCAAAGTCCCACGGTTTCCGTGTTTTGACAAACTTAGAATAATTTTCACATTTTACCCAAAATTTTGTCAAAGTCCCACTTTTTTTTTAAAAATTATTGTTACTGAGTGAATTTGTATAGGAAAATATAGAAGAAAGTCTCGTGGTGGCCACAACATACTAGTTTTTATTATGGAATATTCTTTTCCTCCATATTCTGAATTCTAGAAAAAACAGATGAAAATGGCATTTTTATACGGTTCAATTTCTTTTAACGCTTAAAATTTAAATCTGCGTTGCTGACATTGTCGTTTTTGAATGATATACCTAAGCCGGCATTCCAAAGAATTTAAAGAAAAGCGAGATGAGGCAAGACGCTTTCAAACGTATTTTGTTCGAAACGCAATGTTTCTAGCTGCATATATTAATGTGTTTCTCTAAGGAAATAAGAATCTGCGACAAATTTTTATACCTATGGCTTGAATAAAAAAGATCATAAATTTTTATTCTTTGGTTATGAGAAGGTACCTTTATATGCGATATATATTTTTTAATGTTATCTTATTCGTAATTTTTTCCCTTTAGAAATAAAGTAAAATGTTTATTTGAAGCATCTTTCCTGTGTGTATAATGCATGTATATATATAAAAAAAGTACGAAAAGAAAGCGAAAAGAAAAATTTAAAAAAGAAAATATCGAATTTAAATATATCGGATAAGTGTGGGCTGATATGAATTGTCATATTTAAATATTATCTCCGCTGCAGTATCAAACCAAATTTTATATACATTTTTGTGAATATTTATCTGCTTGCAAACTTATACCCAAAGCATATTGAAAGTAAGCAACGCATCCACTATGAAAAATGTGTTCTCCTGTTTGTCTACCATTTGCGGAGGGGGGGGGGGGGGGTATGTCAACAAAGTGTCTTACGTAGTATTAACGTATTTCATACTGGATGTAAGTAGTATAGAAAAAAGAGGTACACTATTAATTTAGAAGCAACGAGATCACAAGATAAGTACCACGACAAAATGCTAAAAAAAAAATATATATATATATATCCACCTCCTGCAGCATCAGCTGTTCGGGCGGAGACGCAACCATCGACAGTAATAGACAAAATAAAATAGCTAGCCAAACGCAGCAGTTAGAATGCAGGATATTTTACACAAACTTTAAAGTACCAAAATTGTGTGTAATCACCTAATCAAGCAAAGTACTCATAAGTACTAATAGTGCAATTGTCTTTTCGAAAATATTTCGGTATGAAGTAAATACTATGATTCGTGCCGTTCCAAATGGTCGGCAATCAGAAATCGTCATTTTCCAATCATTCGCTATGATCACATTCCCAATAGCCGCTGCCATGCTTACTTTGTACATGCTTTGATAATGATTTTTGGACTTTTAGTTTTTTCTAATCTGTCCTGTAATATAAATACTGTGTTTACTTGAATATCTTATTTTATAATCAATATTTATTTATTTACTCATAATGGTGCTTTACGTGATATCCTCCGAAACTCGTGTGGATGCGGGCTAGCATCACTTAGTTAGCCTCCAGGCAAGGCATTCCACCTAGGCCTAGGTCTCAAGCGCAGACAATGGGCCTTATATCTAAAACATCTTTAATACCTTAAAAGCGACTTTAACGATTTTATTAAAATTGACTATATAAATCCCATGTAAGATGTTCTTTCGTATGTACTATTAGATGGTTACTACAGGATAGTTACGAGTCGTTATGTTTAGGAAGATCAGTTTTAGGTCTTGTAAGTGGGTGTCTCAAAATATGGCTTCATTGATTTTATTCAAACTCATCATTATAACTTAATTTTTAATGTCCTTTCATATGTATCGCTTGCTTACTAAAGACAGTGCTGGGGTCCAGATGAGTTCGCCAAGTTCTAATAAAAATCAGAATGTCGGAAGTAGGTCATCAAAAAAAAACAGCATTCGGCATCAAAAAACAGCTCTAACGATTTTATTCAATTATGCTAAACGGCTTTCAGATGTCCTTTCATATGTTTCAGTTAGTGATTATAAGAAAATTCACTGACATTCTGTTTAGCTAGATCAGTTGCAGGTTTTGACATTGGGTGTCTCAAAATCCTCTCTTGTGATTACTTCAAAGTCATTGTTAAAGATGGCCTTTTCAGATGGCCTTTTATGTGTATTAATTAGTTAAGGACGGCATATTATTAGAAATTCTGATCAGTTAGGTCAATTTTGTATTTTATAAGCTCAATATTTCCAAAGAGAATTTGTAATGTAGTGTTGGTGATGGAAGTTGTCTGTTTGTTTTTCTGTTTCCGAGGTAAATGAGAATCCATGTCGAAAAAGTTAAAAGATGGTAGAACATCACAGTCGCAAAATTATTTGTGTGTTCACCTTCATGCAAGATTAATTTTGTATTGCAAATTTTATTTTTATACAGTACTTTTTGTCTTATTTATTCACACAAAAATCTGACAATATTTGATCTTTCTTTCTGTAAAACAGAACAAGTTGGCAAAGCTGAGAAACATATCCAAAAAAACCCTTCTGAATGACTTTGTACTTGTTAATATCAGGGAAAAAAAACTCGCCTCTTCGTTGTTGACACATGGCAAGAAACACCTGTGTAGAATATGAGACTGAGATTATATTGCTAATAAAATCACTAATGCTGAAAATTGGTAACACGTTATAAAGGGAATAGAACACTTTTTATTTTATAAAGGATGAGGGTCCATAAGGGGGTTTTTAGCCCTAAAATTGAGGAAAAAATCAGATTGATCACACGTGGGAAACAGATGCATTTAATTATTTTAGCACATGTATATTTTAAGTTTCAATAAATATTTTTTATATTATTCCAGTATTTGTTTGTTCCCAGGGGCCCAAATATTCACAATTTTGCATTTTTGGCGAAAATTACCCCACTTTCAGAGACATTACCATTTTTTTTTTTTACATGAGTGCAAAGGAGTGACACTTTCTTATTGAAATATATTATGAAGTATACACTGTGATGTAAATTATACATAAAGCTAAAAGTGTTACTCCAATGTGCTCATATAAAAAAAGCTAAAATTGAAAGAAAAACACAACGTGGATTCAAGTGAATTCAACGTGGATTCATTGCGTACGCTACCACTCTACACTGGTTTGAAAGAGATGAAACTGACGAAATCGAGTTTATTTAATCAAACTCCATTTACATCTCACTTTTGTTACACTAAATATTCTTTAAAAATATTTAAGTGTTTTTTATATGTATAATTTATAGCTTAAACAACATTAACACTTCCAGTACAGATAATAGAATCTGTGACTTTTCGAAATCTGTAACTCCGCCTATGGGTTACATAGAGCTTTTTCAGATGACGTCAAAGCCTCAAGTGTCGTCTGCTCAAATCGTAACTGTGGGGCACACAATAGTACGTGTAGATACTTTTCTTTTATCTCTATATCAAAAACTTCTTTCAATTAACTGCACTGGAATTGGTTGTACGCTTGTAAACTTTTATATGCATTGAAATCACTACTAGTGTAAGCAGATGTCGTATAGACAAAATATTTTCCAACATATCACAAATTGACTGGAGGAAACAGTTGATCGCTGTTAACAGTTACAAATGAATATGGGTCTACATTATCAATTAGTTTATTTTCTGAGTATACTCGTATCTGTTTTTGTTTGATCATTAAGATTTTCGATATATTTCGCCGTATTAAAAGACTAATGTTTGCCCTTTGATAGCGTTACTAAGGCCGTTGCCAAGGGTTTGGTCCCGTGACTGAAAATACTCTATACAAACGGAACGCTTGCCATTTCGATGACTCAAATTTTGCAAGTTTTTTGCAAATACAATCGGCAGCAAAAGTATCCAAGCACTAGCAAAAATTCCTATGTAAAAAAAGTACATTTAATGCAGTTTTGTTAAATAAATCCTTGTCGAATCCTGTTCTTAGTCAGTCTAAGAAGACGATTCGACAAGGATTTATTTAACAAAACAGTGTTAAGTGTGCTTTTTTCACATAGGAATTTTTGCTAGTGCTCGGATACTTTTACTGCTGACTGCAATCATACATTTGGAACGCTTGCAAACGGCTTTGCAACTGGAAGTGTTTCGTTTGTATGTACCCTCAAGACATTACTTTTCCAGTAGGAATGCTACAATATTTCTTAACCCTCTGGCTGCCTTTGAAAAGAGGAAGATTGGATTTTTTTCTTCTTTTGCACTCCACAGACGTTTTAATGTACAATGCTTCTTACAACTTGAGATTAAATATGTAACTGTGCATATGATTATAATCCTTATGACAATTATTTAAGATTTTCAAACTTTAAAAAGGAGCTTAATTTCATAAATATGAAATTTTGAATTATAAGTGTATTGTAGAAAAAGAAACAGCATATTCGTATTATTTAGTCAAGGTGGTTCAGAATAACTATGTACAACATTCATCTTTCTACAATTAATGTACAATGGATATAAATATTTTGATTAGAAATAGTATAAATATAACCTATATATTCATTTGTTGCAGAAAATCCTGATCTAAAATTATGTAACTTTCAGGAATGATGTTCCGCGGGCAGAGCTTTTATTTAACACTATGCAACGATGACTGTGAGTGGTTACGCATTGTCACTGTTATATCATATTTCATATTAGTTATACTGAACTTTTGGCGTTAATTCGCATCATTTCTTTTTTTATAGTGGTCTAACCATTCATATAATGAAATAGGAACTTGAAATTCCTCAGAGCCGAAAAACCTTCTTATGGACACTCATCCTTTTTTAATACAAAGAAAATTGTTCATATTTTATATAAGAAATTGTTGAAGATTTTAAAACTATTTTCATTTCTTAAAGTATTAAGAGAGAAAAGGCAACCAATAGAAATGTGCAATAGTACAAAACACTAATAAATAATATAAAATTCAAAAGCAAAGACAAAAACGGTAACAATACCATAAGTTAAAGAAAATATTTATTTTTAACACTGTCCAACAAGATGAAAAGTGATAATGACTTCGGTTTGTCTGTCTGCCCGTGCTCTAACTCCCATAAATATTAATGAAATTTCTTGAAACTGATATACATTATTCAAGTTCACTATCAAATGTTTCCGACTGAAAATGGAGTAAATACCATTACGGGTTTGTGGACAGGGACACCCGAAAATATTCCAAAGCATTGCGTTCTATGAGAAATACTTCTATAAAATATATTTTAACATCTTTATTTTGCACAAATCTTAATGAAATTTAAATATGTTATTCAAGTTCACTATCGGATGTTTTCTATTAAGTAAATACCACTACTGGTTTGTGTACAGGGTCACCCGAAAGTATTCCAAAGCATTGCGTTCTATGAGAAGTATTTCTATAAACCATATGTTAATAACTTTACTTTGCACAAAAATTAATGAAATTGAAATATATTGTTCATATGCACAAAAGAATGCTTGCTATAGAATATTGTGTAATTAGCATTAAGATTTACTGGACCACACAAAAACATTCAATTACATTAAGGGCTATTATTGAAAATTTGCTGGAATTGCATTTTCGTTTCCATTCATCCGTTTTAACACTTTCTAACAATTTGTAAGTGCGAATATGATTTTAATTAGTGTATCTGTCTGTCCGAATGTCCGTCTGTCTATCTGCGAGTTTGCCTGCCTCCAGCGTCCGTAAATATTTTCAAAATTTCATAAAAAATGATATATGTTATTCAGGTTCGCCCTGGAATATTTTCTATTTAAAAAGACCTTAATAGCTCATGTACAATTGGTTTCTGTACAGAGCCATAAAAAAAAAAAAAAAGTGTCAATTCATTGCATATTATGAAAGACATTTTTATAAATCATATTTAAATAATTTTCTATTAAAAAAAAATCATAAGAAAATTGACATTTATTGTTGATGCTCTAAAATAATGTTTTGTATAGAATATGATATGCTTAACCTTCAGATTTACTGGGCTACACTAAAATATTCAGATACATTAAGCCTACAATTGGACTTTGCTGGAATTGCATTAGCATTTCTCTTTATGTTAAGGATTTTTAACACGTTCCAACAACGTTTAAGAGTGATTATGTATTGAGTTAGTCTTTCTGTCTACCTTTCTCTTCTTCTGTCTGTTTTTTGTGTAATAATGTAAGCAAAGAACATTGAAGGCTAAACGATACAACGAGTGCGTACAGTTGGAAAATGTTAATAATCAATGCGTACCACATGCTTTTTCGTTCTTGTTTTCAAATATTCTGTCATGGCCTTAAGACTTATTTGAAAGCTGTGTGAACTAACAAGATTTATAGAACTCACTGAACATGAATGTATGGGATTATTTCTTGTCTGAAATTCCTTACATCACCGCTTAAACTCATACATATGCGCACACATACAAAAATAAAATGAAATGTATCCTTTCAATATTCATTTTCAGTATATATAAATTAAAAAAAAATTAAACATGCTGTATGAATTTTGGGATTTTCTTTTGAGAAATTATAGTAGTTTAAAATATCAATTTACTTTGACTCGAGAAACCCTTTTAAACAAACAAATATTTCATAAATCTCAAATCACCCTTTTTTTTTTTAACAGAGCAGTAAATTAAATAATAAAACATCTATGTTCCTTTTAACAATAAATAAATAAATAAATAAATAAAATAAATAAAATAAATAAAAATAAATAAATAAATAAATAAAATAAAATAATAAATAAATAAAATTTAATAATAATAATAATAAAAACCTTTAGAGCTATAATGACGTCAATTTTACCCTTCAAGTTTAATTTTTCACAATGTTTTATATCAATTTTAATATTTACGCGTGAATTTCTATTCATTTAAAAAAATTTAAAATCAACTCGTAAACCTTTTTGGCAACAATTAAAAATTAAAATAAATTATGCATTTTTGTCTAAAAAAGGGCTTCTTCTACTTTTTTGATACTGTCCGTTTCGATACTGATTATTATTAATTTTCTTTTCTTTCAAAAAAAAAAAAAAAAAAAAAAAAAACTATGTTGATGAAATTTTTGCAAAAGCAGAATTTAGTTTAGTACGGAGGACTATTAGTTTTTTTTTTTTTTTCAAATTATAACATTGCTTTCAAATTATTTAACTATATTTTCGATAAATTTTCGATTTCGATAAATGTCCAACCATCGTAAAACTGGCGACAACGATTGATCCGTAGATTGAGACTAATAGTCCTCCATCTTGAAAAAAAAAAAAAAAAAAAAAAAGCATACTCGTATATTAAAGTATATTATATTTTTTTCGCATACTCTGTCTTCCTTGCAACTCATTCGAAGATCGAGTTAACTAAAAACATTAACTCGTATTCCTTTAACATGGATATAATTGCTCTTGGTAACCTAGACATTTTTTTTTTTTTTTTTTCATACAACTGAGCTTGTATTCATACACTCGCACATACACTGTAAACATATATATAAATATATAAATGAATAAATAAATAAATAAATAAAATATTAAAAATAAAAATAAAGCAAATTAAAATGTCTCCATTTGAAAAAAGAATAAATTTATTTTTAGAATATACACATATAAATAAAATAAACACGCTGTGTGAAATTTTTGCTTTTCTCTTGAGATATGATAGCGATCTAAAGTACCAATTCACTTAAACGCGAGAAGCTCTTTTAAACAAATTGATATTTCATAAACCTCAAATCACTCTTTTCTCTTTTAGAAAGAGCAACGAATTAAATAATAAAAACATCTAGTATGCCCACTTTAACAACAACAAAAGGAATTTCTTCCGACATCATATATGAAATTGAGTTTCTTTTCATGAATATGAATGCCAAATATTGCTTTTTTGTGATAAAAGGATGAAAAAAACATAAATGGTACGTGGGGACATATCGTTTCACAGGAAAGGCTATTTCGGATCAATTTTCCTGTGCATTACTTTCTAACCGATTTTGCAAGACGTGCGTATGACTTTGAACTTTTGTACTTGCTCGATGTTCTGAGAGAACAAGTGCTATCGATTACGATGAAAACAGATATTTATTACCGATTTTTTTTTTTTTTTTTTTTTTCCCCATAATGCCATTTTGGTTGTTTTTCAATTTCGTCTTCAAGTTGGAATTAAATCTGCAGTATTATTGTATTCCAGTCAAGAACAAAGTGAATGTTCTCCGTTTTACTTTGTCCCGTTTCTTTTCTTCTATTATTATAAACCGGTCCACTCTGGTGAACTTCAGATGAAATGGAAGAGGAAAACATAATTGCTGGCCATTATTGACTATTATTGCTGGTAATGGTCATTATAAGTCTTTGTAAACCGATAGCGAGAATTATTTTTTAAATATATGCTTCTTTTTGATATTTATTTATTATTTTCTTCCGTTTCCAGAGAAAAAAGTATTGGATTCGTAAAAATTTGCGACTTCCGGTTTTCGATCGATTTACAAGATGTGAGATGTTCTGTATATGATTTGATTATTTTTAGAAAATGTCCGTCTGTCTGTTTGTGTGTGACAAAAACTTTGTGGTCGCTCTAAATCAAGAACTAAAGAATAAAACTTCAGAATTGTAATTATTTGCGCCGTGTGATAATTTGGTGCTTATCAAATTTTGATGCATACTGCAGAACAGGTGGCGCTGCTATGCTGTTATTTCCCCCCATTTAAGATACAATTTCCATTTATAATTTCATAAAATTTTGTATGTGAGAAGGACATTATAAAGACTAATTCAATTTCGATACGTATCGGCCGACAGATGGCGGTTATGTTATTCATTTTCTGCGAGTTTGATATATCTGTATCTTAGCATCTATTAGTTAAAACTGAACCAAAAATTGCATATGAAAGATCTTTACTGCTAGAAGCTATGTTTATTAAAACTTCGTGCGTATTAACCGGTAGATTATACGGAATGATAATGAAGAGTGTCTTGTGATATCGACGACATACTTCTTTTTGTTAGAATAAAGATGAACTTGATGCAATTCAAATATTTATATGTTGGAAAATAAATGCTTGTGTAGGAATAAATAAATTAGTTACACAGACGACTTACACCTTACATCATTTATATTGATTAATGTGTTGTAACTGCAGAAAAAGAGGCGAGGAGAAATAATATTGTAATATAACGTTTCTTATTCCAAGTATTATTTGTCATAGTTTTAGGTAAATGTTATTAGTTTTTGTATTAAAATGTTATTAGTTTTTCAAGATAGTAAGATTAATATCTTTTCATCCTTTTAAATGTTATTAGTTTTTATTTAATTATTCTTAATAAGCATTTGTTGTTAAATTTTTATAATTTTCAGGCTGATATAGGTTAATATTTTTTTTTTTTTTTCTAATTCCAAGAACAATCAAAATCCAATAGTTTTTTGTTACGAATTTTTATTAACTTTTTTCGAAATGGAAAGTAATTTTTTTTTCTCATTCCAAATACTGTTTGTTTTTAGTTAATTGTTATTAATTTTTTAAAACAGCAGGACTTATAATTTTTTGCTTATTCTGTGTATTTAATATCTAGCATCTATTCTTATTAAGTATCTAGTCATTTCTAAATTTTAAATATTATTTTATCTCAGAGTTATTTTATCTTTCTTTCTTTTCTTTTCTTTCTTTTTCTTTTTCTTTTTTCCTCTCTCTCTCTCTCTCTCTCTTTTTTTTTTTTTTTTTTTTTTTTTTTTAAATAAAAAAAAAAAATCTTAGTTTTAAAAAACAAGAAATTTGATTCATCTTCAGAATTAATAACGATTTTGATACATAACATTTAGTATTTACGACTTAAATTAGTCAGTATAAGAAATTACTTAATAAATATCGTTGTAAATATTGAAAAGTTAAAAATAACGTTTTGATATAAATCAAGGTTAAGATCTTAAAAGTCATAAAAAAAGAAGTTCAAGTCTTGTATTATTAAATTTGCATAACAAAAACTTTTTTTTTTTTTGGACATGGGGGTGGGAGGGGGAGGAGCATTATTGTAGTTAAAGCTAATTTATGCAAGTGTATCGCCATTTTTCCAACGCACGAAATGATTTTAACACTTCGTATATTTCTTGTAGTAGATGTTCTTTTAGCTAGCTTCTTATGTTTTCCTTGAATTTTTGTACACAGTATAATGAAACAAACGTTTGGAATTAAAATATTTAAAGTTGTTCATAAAATTAAAAGATCTGTTTTGGGGGTAATAATATTAGACGAAATTTGTTAGTAATTTCCTCTATGTGCATATTTTAAAGATTTTTGGTGAAAAGACATGAATTTCATTTTAGAAGGGCGAAAAATGACTAGGCTTACACTTTGAACTTGGGTTCTTGAATTAATGCATCAACACTCTGTCACTCAGTTAATTCGGCCGGTATCTGGATTTCACTGTTGGCTCATATAAGAATTATGAATTTTAATCTATTCTTCGAATACAGATAATGCTGCCTTTAATTTTTATTTATTTATTTATCTTCATCATTGCTGTGTGACAGGGATTAATAAGGTTAGTGAAATCAACCATATACATATGATTCACGCCAACATAGCATCACAGCAATAACTGTCGCTAGAATCACAGAATGGACAACAAATCACTCGCCTAAATATTTTTGGAAAAAAAAAAAAAAAAAAAAAAAAAACTATATATTTTTTCAATTTTTATTTATTTAAAAAAAAAAAAATAGAAATAAATATATTCTGATATTTTGAAAATGTAGGTTAGACATCTTTTTAGAAACCAAAAACTAGAATGTTTGAAACAAATTACTTTTTATTTATAAAATATCTTTAATAGCAACCCGTTAACGCCCGAATTAATTTTTCAAAATATTATTAGCTGATTATTTCATTTTTAAATAAATATAAACAACTGACAGTAAAATATATTAACTTAAACAATTCTTCTGATAGTTTTAAATTTAAAGCCTCTCCTCATTTATTGACGTTTCGTGTTCTAGCGAGAAAACTTCGAGATAGAAGAACTTTGAGATAACAGATTAATTTCCTATTATATGTTGACAAAGATCTCGAAAGTAAAGTATTATAATACATATTATTATTCAACTTGATTTAAGTTAGTATACCTGCGCAAAAAGCAAATATATGTACGACGAGTGAAAAATCATAAAATGACTATCCAAATTATGAAATAATAATTAATAGTAGGCACACAAAACTTTCAGGGATCGTTTAGAGTAACGCTATAAACTGTCATTAAAAAAGCAGAAATCATTCCAAGAAACCACAAAAAACATACGCGCCATTTTATTAGCTGTCTTCAATTGAGGACACTGGGCGCTAACAGGTTAATAGTCGTTCTTTATGGTTCATGGTCCTATTTAAGTGCTACTTTGAATTTGCTATATTAATTGTTCATTTAATACTGTACCTTTTTTTTTGTTTTATGAAACATCCTTCTTGATTAGTTGGACATGAAACAGTTATTGGGTGTTTATGCAATGCATGGCTTAATTTTTACTTCGTATAAACAATAAATATTATGCACTTTGTTTATCGAAGATTACATTAAAAGAAGATATGCATGCTTATTTCCTTATGCAATTTTCAAAATTTGGTTTTGAACATCAGACTTCAGACTACTACTACTACTTATTATTATTATTATTATTATTATTTGTAATTATACGTATTTTTAAAAGGTAGCAAACTTTAAATTGGTATGTAATTTTTTTTTAAATTATTATTTAAAATCACTTTACAGTTTAACGAGCCAAATTTTGAAAACGTATAATGCATGAGCCATTAACATAAATCTTTAGATATTGAAAATCAAATTTTTGAAAACGTATTGGCAAATACAGTGGAGCACCGTTTATACGTTTTTCAAGGGACCGTTCCTAAAAAACGTATAACTGAAAAAAACGTACAACTGAAAATTCGTTTTAACAGTAATACACAATAAAGTATCATATTAATAATAGAAGCCTAAACAATTTTCATGATTTCCTTTACATTTATTCGAATAAGATATATTTTTAATTATATTTAAAATATTTTTAAAAGGTTGAATAAAAATTAAATGATAGTTAAAAATATAGAAATTCAGAAAATTTTTTCAAGACTTCGATTTTAACCTTAAATTTTTTGTTCTCTAAACGAAGATGACATTTTTGCACACGATTAAAAGGAAGGAAAGAAAAAAAAAATTGTTTCTCCAACCGTAATGTCGAATAGACACTATAAAAAAATCTTCCAAGTCGTCCAATGGAAGTGAGTAATAAACCTTCAAATTTACAAAATGCCAATAGAGTTGTGGGCTTTTTTCCTTTCATACCCCATTCCTGGAATCAATTAAAAGAGAAAGTCTTCAAGTGGTCACTGGCTACTTGTATACCTACAATTCAACCCAGTCGACAACTGCTTATCTCTGATTTTTTTTTTTTTTTTTTTTTTTTCAAGTGCTAGAGGCCTATTTCAGTCGGTACAGTTGTCGAATTTTTATACGTCACTCTTAATAGTGCTAAGGGCCTATTTCAGTCGGTTTATTGAATGGGGATTTATTGAATGAAGTCCCCCCAAGGCACAACTTTGACATGAGTCCCCCCCCCCCCAAGGTACCCCTATTTCAGTCGGTACAGCATTGTCGAATTTTTATACGTACCTCTTAATAGTGCTAAGGGCCTATTTCAGTCGGTTTATTGAATGGGGATTTATTGAATGAAGTCCCCCCAAGGCCCAACTTTGACATGATTCCCTCCCAGGCCCAACTTTGACATGAGTTCCCCCGAGGTACAACTTTGACATGAGTCCCCCCCCCAAGGCACACCTTTGACATGAGTCCCCCCCCCAAGGCACACCTCCCCCTCATTGGGAAAAAGAGAAAAAACGTTGTTTTGCGGCTATAAGACAGTTTGGACTTCCAACGTTATTTGTTACAGTATCTGCAGCTGAAACACATTGGTTTGATTTAATGAAAACTTTATCATGGAATTTAGATCGTCACGAATTAGCTAAAGAAGAATTTGTCGATATTAACAAGTTTAGCAGTAGGCCTCTGGCACTAAATTAAAATCCGTCAATGTCAGATTTTCATGTTTTAAATAATGAAATAATGTCGTGTCTGTATATTTATATTTCTTTAATCCTTAATTCCTTCTTAATTTTTTTTTTAATCCTGGAATGAAACTCAAACTTGGGATTCTACAAGGAGAAAGGAAAAAACGTATAAGTGAAATTAAGAATTTACTTGTGTCGTATAAACGAAATATTTTAACATTAGAATTCAATGGAATGATTTGGGACCGAAGTCGAAAAACGTATAAATGAGAAACGTATAAAAGGTGCTCCACTGTATAATCTTTTTCTCAAAATCCACTTTCATGAAAATGTGATAATGAAATCGATCAGTAACGTGTTGAAGAATATCCTTATATGAATACTAAAATAACTAGTATATTGGGGCCACCACAATACTCTCTTTTTTTAGAAATTAACAAAGTATATATTATTTTTTAAAATTATTATTTATCAAAGTTATTTTCCATTATAAATGCCTACAATTTTCATCATAGAGAAATATAGCACTAAATGCCCAACGAAAATCAATTTTATGCCATACACAAAACGTATTAAGAAATGCGTGTTTTTTTCCCCCTTAAAAATAAAAAAAGTCGATAACTTTATTTCAACCACAGATGGTTGAAAACAATGAACCAAACGATGGTTCAACCACTTGTTTTAAAGGTATTGAGTGCCATAAAAAGATATTCATTTTGAAAATTTTCAGAGGTGCCTCTACATAAATGAAAAATATTTTCTGGTTGACTATTACAATTTTATATGTATATGTGTTAATTTTACATTGAAAAGTTAAAAATTGTTCTTATTTATACGAAATTTCATCATATACTGCCATATTAAAAACTAGGAAAAATGGGATACCAGCGTCACATTTTGTGCGATTAAACGTTATATGTACGTAATCAGCACTAGTTTAAGTCAAAATTCAATTAAATATCATGTTTGGTTAAACTTCGTTCATTGGTTCGTGAGATAAAACATACCAAGAAATGTCTTATACATTCAGACAGACAGACTTTTTCTAAACATGGTCAAATCTTGTTCAGGACATTTCAAAACGCGTAAATACGTCGAAAACGGGAGGGAAAATTATCTCGAATGCAATTCAGTTTCTTATGTTTATAGAAGAAAGTAAAAATGAAACATAAAGGAATTACAGTAACCGCCGCTTAATAAAAACACTGGTTAATAAAATCAGCCGCTTAATCTGATCAAATCGCCAGGATCGGAATCAAATCAATACAAACTACTGTTAAAGCCGCCGCTTAATAAAATCAGCGTCGCCGGTTAATAAACTCAAAAATATCATTTATGCACACTAAAAAATTTTTTTTATTTACATTGTGATTTTTTTTCTTTTTCTTTCTTTCTTTCTTTCTTTTTTTTTTTTTTTTTTTTTTTTTTTAAATAGAAAAAGAAATTAAAGCAGAACAAACGCTCCGTTATCGCTCATTGTTCAAGATTTTATACTTACAGCACAGTTACAAATTAAACACGCGCCCCGCAACTCATTTCCGTAACAATTTCATGGAACGTATTTTTCAAATCTCAGTAATAAAATACAAATCTTTTTTTTTTTTTTTTTTGGTCTAATTATCAGAAGGCAGTTCTTATTTTGAAATTACTATAATTCATGAGGTTTAAATGGAAAGATTTTAAATTTATAAGAACAGCGTGAACTTTTGGTAAAGTAATGATGATTTTCCTCTAACAAAAGTGCACGGGAACTTACAATGCGTTTAATTTACTTATATCGAAGAAACAATTATTTAATTATCTACCAAAAATTAATTAATATTGTTTATTAATTATATTATTCGTTACCTTTTGAAGTTTCTTTCAAAATTCAGGGAAGTAATACCTTTTCCTTAAGTGCAGGAACGTTCGCCGGATATAAAAATCAGCCGCTTTATAAAATCACTTTGGCTCAGAACGAATGTGATTTTAATAAGCGGCGGGAACTGTTATTATTCGAATCAGCTAAATCACGTCACAATATTTTAAATTCAATATAATTCTGCATCACATTTAAAATGTAAAATCAATCTCATATAGAGAGAAACATTTATACACGTCATTTTAGTTGCGTTCTAATTAACGCATAACGTGAAAACACGTATAGTTAAGAAATAGTTAAAATACTCAGTATAGTTAAGAAATAAATTAAAAAACCTACATGAAGGAATAAATTTAACGCCTCTAATGTTAAGTATTAGAGCACGAAATACTTCCAATCTTAAGGGAGTAATAAAAAACAGATACAAGATAAATTTACATATTTTTCAGTATTGTTACGCCTACGTTTAAATACTCATATACAAATTTAATGTCTTGTATAATTAGTATCTTTCAACTTATGATATTTAGTTATATATGTATCTGTCTAATTACTATATTTCTTTTAATACTTTAAAGAAAAAAAATTTAAACTTAAAAGAAAATTAAAAAGGAATTTTTTTTTCTTCTTTATAGATAATTTTCTATTATATAAACATATATTCTTTTAAAATAAAAACATAATAAAAAAGAACTTTTTAATACTTTGAATAGTCAATATTTAGATTTTTATTCTTTTTGAATCGATTGCTTCTTGAGATTTGTTATCTCACCCCGTATTTTCGCTCAACGTGGGCGGTTCAAATGAGTAGGCGGATGCTGTGATACCTATCCCGCTTTATACTTTGTGCTTTATATATATTAAGACTTGGAGTCTTTGTGAATACACATGAAAACTATGTGTTCACTAGTGATAGCGGAGTATGATTCCGGACAGCTCACTGCTCTAAAAGGCTGTGGCACAAAAAGACGAATTGAAAAATTTCGAAAATTCGGATTAAAGCTTAGTAAGGTGAAATTTTCTTTCTTTTTTATCTAATTGTATTTATTTTGTGTTAAATAATTAATAATTTTTTAATATTAAATGAAAAATAAAAATACGAGGATTTATATTTTTAATGGATAATCACACCGTTTTTTATCATTTGTTAAAATAACATATATTTTTTATTCGTAAGACAAGATTTTTTTTACCTTTGAAGGTGGGAATATAATATACAATTCAATGTATATTTTCACTCAACATTCAAATTGGTTATTCTTCAAGAATAGGAAAAAAATATAAATAAATAAATAAATAAATAAAAGCCCATGTCGTTCATACTTAAATATGTATTTTTTTTTTTTTACATCTGAAAAAAGATTTATTTAATTTATGGTCTGGCTTACATTTTTGATCGAATGTCCCACCTGTCTTTGTTAAATATTGAGAAAAAACACGGTCCTTTATGTATTTGATAGAGATATACGTTTTTACACGTGAACAAATGCTTAACAATTTTCGATTTTACGCACACTTCTTATCAAAATTGAACCCTAGTTTTTAACAGGAAAACACGTTTTTCCTGATCTAAGGTTTTTTTTTTTTTAAGACATTGTTCAATTAAATTGTGAATTTTGATTATTTATATTTAGTTACTAGTCGCTCTGTGCACGCCTAGCGGCCGATATTTTCAGATGAACCCTTTTCCAAATTTGCTATATTCGTCAAATCAAAAACAGCGCCCAAATGTCATGATAAGTAGCCAATAATGAAACATATATATATATATATATATATAGATAGATGTAAAACTCTGTTCTTTTCCATCAAAATAATGGAATTCGAGTAATGTAATGTAATTAAATTTAATTTTTATAAAAATTAGACGAAACACAAAAAACAAAATTCATCAAAATCATTGCTAGTTTATTTGTCGAAAGGATAATTCCTAAGTGCCCCAAATTTATTAATATTTTTTACTTTCATTTACCCTACTACCGTAGGTGATGGAAGTATTGTATTTGATCCAAAAATTCGATATCGAGTTTTCACCTGATTTACCCATTTTAAGGTCCCCTGAGTACGAAAAAGTCGTTTACGGCGATTGCTCCGTGTGTGTATGTAAGTATGTATGTTTGGAATCTCCTCACTATCATATCTCCGAAACTAATAAAGATAAAACGGCGAAACTTCAGAATTGAGACAAGTCTGGTGTACAGATGAAATTTCCAAATTTTGGTGAAAATTGGAAAGCCGGAAGTGGGCCATCGGAAATCGGAAGTGGGACCGTAAGTCCGTATCTCAAAAAACGGCTCTAACGCTTTTCTTCAAAGTTGTTACATAAACACTCTATTAGATGTCCTTTCGAATGATATAGTTGGTTAGTTCAGGAGAATTGATAGGTATCCTGTATAAATAGCTCAATTTCAAGTGCGTTCCATTAAAAACAGCTGTACGGATTTTTTTCAAACTCGGCATAATAACTCTTTTTTAGATATCCTTTCATATGTAATTGTTATTTTCTGGTCAACAATTGAGTTTGTCAAGTTTTGGCGGAAGCCTGTATCTCAGAAAGGGCTCTAACGATTTTCTTGAAAAATGTTACATAAATCAAATTTAGATATCCTTTCTCATGCATTACATAGTTATTACAGGAAAATTAACAGCCATCCTGCTTAGGTAGGTTAACTTTAGATCTCGGAAATTGCACCCCCCCCCCTCAAAAAAAAAAAAAAAAAAAAAAAAAAAAAACATATAATATGTGTAATTCTGAGTAATGGAAGTCGTGTGGTTGTTTCACAGCAGATTTTCTCTTTTTATTCCGTTTGAATCCCGATAACAGTAGAATACTATATTTTTTTTCGTTTTGAATTTATTTTCATTTATACTCATTTTCATATTATTAATATTAATATGAATATTATATATTTTAATATTTAATATATTTATTTTAATATAGATATTATATTTTCCGTTAACTTAGCCAAATGTTTTACCCCCCCCCCCCTTTTTTTTTTTAGCGTGGCCGAGATTGCCATATCGCCAAACGGGCGTTCCTCAGATACCTAGAACAGTAATCATAGTTATTCTTTTAAATTGCCATTTAAACTTTTTTTTTTTTTTTTTTCGAATTATGAGTAAAAATTTTTTTTATTTTTTTCAATGCATTGTTGAATAACTTAAATTTAGATTTTTTTTTTTTTTTTTTTGGTCTAAATTATCCTTTTTTTTATTATTTTATTGAATCCTCCAAACCAATGACAAAAATTTATTTTCATTATTTTTATAAATTATTTTAGCAGTGGCATCAGTGTAGAGCCTCACTTTCCAGGATTTTGGGCTTTTATTATTAAGAATATTATCTTCTGCAATAAGGGGAAAAAATGAGCTTATATGAATCATAGATATAGTCCTAATTGATATAGATCAATCATCCCTATGTTATCGAGCAAAGATTTTTGATGCTAAACATTTTTTTTAGAATCAGCAGTTAGTAGGTATGAAACTCGCAATAGTAATAGAATAGAATGTTGATGAATTGTGGAAATGCCGAAATATTGCGTAGATTTTAATTGTTCTTATAAATATAGGAAAGGAAATGGGATAAGTTTTCATAGATAAGTTATAGTTCACTAATTTATGAAAAAATATAATTTATAATCAGTTGCATTGTTATAATTGGGAAATTAATACTGTTTTCATATTTAATGGAATTTTTTTTTTAATTTTAATACTTTTTAAGAATTTATATTAATAAGTAATAGGGTATTTTCAAAACTATTTTAAATACAATTAGCAGAGGCGTAAGTAAAGCCGGCTAGTTTCAATATTTGAAAAAAGTTTAAATATTAACTAAGTTAATAGATAAAGTTAAAAAAAAAAAAAAGAAAAGAAAAGAAAAAGGAATGAAAGAAAGGAAAATGAATTTGAAACTGTATCTAGAGTTTTTCATTCACCTTTAGTACATAAATTATTCATAGATTTTATTTGCTAAATTATCCGTGTGTATTCCCGTATGTATTCACTCGGGAAAAGACAGCCATTAGAAATAGGAGTTAAATGGGCCGTCATTCCCCAAGTGGAAAGGTATCACATTTTCCCCCTTGATGATCAATCTATGTCTTATTACTATTATTTGTGGTATTAATATCTTCATTCAAAACGTTGATATTCAGTTCTCATATTTAATATTATATCTCATGCCATATTCTCCATTCGAGCTTATGGATAAAATTACAAAAGAATTGACATTACTTGAATAATATTGAACATTAATAATTAAAATCACCATTAAATTGAAACAAGATTTAAAGTTTAGCAAGATACTGATTGTGATACAATTTCTTTCTCCAATGTAAATAAATAAATGGCTTCTGTTAGATAGTTTTTAAATGTGTATTTACAACATATTTGTAAGAAATATCAGTGTTTAGTTTCAGTGTTTCACTCTTTATTTGAGGAATAATAATAATAATATCAATAAACTGGTGTTTTTATGTAGCAAAATATATATCTTCATTATATATCTTCATTCAAAACGTTGATATTCAGTTCTCATATTTAATATTATATCTCATGCCATATTCTCCATTCGAGCTTATGGATAAAATTACAAAAGAATTGACATTACTTGAATAATATTGAACATTAATAATTAAAATCACCATTAAATTGAAACAAGATTTAAAGTTTAGCAAGATACTGATTGTGATACAATTTCTTTCTCCAATGTAAATAAATAAATGGCTTCTGTTAGATAGTTTTTAAATGTGTATTTACAACATATTTGTAAGAAATATCAGTGTTTAGTTTCAGTGTTTCACTCTTTATTTGAGGAATAATAATAATAATATCAATAAACTGGTGTTTTTATGTAGCAAAAAGCTAAATAAAATAGATTGAATTTCTTTAATTCCACTGCTCTGCCTCAACACGATTTTTGCAAATTCTTTTGCAAAATGACCTCCTGAATTCGAATATGACGACCCTTTTGCCCTATCACTCACGATTTTTTGGGGACGTCCCCCTATTTTTTATCACTTTTTTGTAGTTTTATGGCTATAAATTGTATTTCATAGGGGGGTGGAGGATTATTTTAACTGTTAAATATCTTCTGAGGCGCTAGAGAGATGAAAAAGTCTAAAACATGACTATTTGTAGCAAGGGATAAATTTAGGGGGTTGGGGGGATTTGCCACTGAAATTATAAATTGCATTTATTATATTTTATTAATCAATTATTATTATTATTTATTATACATTATATTTATTGTATTTTATTAATGAATTATTATTATTATTTATTATACATTATATTTTTTTGTTTTTAAGTGTTAAAATATTTTTTTCCCTTCTTTAAATCAAACTCGTGGACATAAAATTACTGAACAGTGATAAAAACTGGGAGAGGGGGTAACGTCCCAAGAAAACGGTGGGTGATTGGGCAAAATGTGGGTCATATTTGGATTCAGGAGGTCATTTTACGTAAGAATCAGCAAAAATGGTATTCGAGCTCGAAATTTTTTTTTTTTTTTTCAGCGCAGTGTTTTTTACTGAGATATTTAAAAAATAATTTACAATTTCAGTAGCTACACTGTTCAATGAATTTTAAAATGTATTAAATCACTGGAATATAAATTAAAATGTCATGTGGGAACATACAGATATATTTGGCTGCTGGGAAGATATTTTTGAGTTAATTAACCGGCGGTGGCGGTGTTGATTTTATTAAGCGGCGGCTTTAAAAGTAGTTTGTATTGATTTGATTCCGGCCCTGACGATTTGATCAGATTAAGCGGTTGATTTTATTAACCAGTGATTTCATTTAGCGGCGGTTACTGTATATATATATATATATATTTAAATCATATAGTATATAACCTTTAAAAAAGATAAAAGATCTAAAAAGAATCATAACATCATAATATCATAACAATAATCAACACTTCATCAGGGGCATATACTGAAATATTATATGCAAATATAAGCAAATTTCTGTAAGCTTAGAGCTGAGAAATTAACAAATTTATATGCCTAATTTACCTATAAAATAAATGAATTCCAATGTATACAAGAAAGTAGTTAATATCTGAAATCTAAAATTATTAAATGAAATCCAAAATGTTTAAGAAATAAAAATATAATAATTAGAAATCTATTTAATTTTATAAATTACGCGATCGTTAAAGAAAGTAACGTGAAAAATTGATTTAAAATATTCTTACAATGAACTTTATGAATTGAAATAAACCCATAAAAATAGAGTTAAAATTAAATTGTATTATAAAAAATCAATAAATTGATAGAATACATTTTGTTAAAATTAAATTAAAATACCTAAAAAAGCTATTTTATTCTATAAATTTTAATATCGTGAAAGAACACTGCATGAAAACCTATTTTAAAATATTCTTACACTGAAACGGTTGCAATTTATATAAGCGGTTAATGCTTGATTGATTAATTTTTTTAATTGAAATAAAGTCCTAAAAATAAAATTATAATTTATTTTAAAATGGATAATTAATTTAGTAGACTAATATTTTATTAAAATAAAGATATTAATATAGAAAAAAATTCATTACATGTGTTATTTATTTAAAATATTAATGTTTCGACATTTTATTATGTTATTTGATAATTCAGCAAATCTTTAAGTATATTTCTTACATATATATATATATATATGTATTATTATAATTATTATAATTATTATTATTAAAATACTCTAAGTTCACAATCTCGAAGTAAAATAAAGTATTTCTGCGAGACTTAATTTATTGTTAAACATAATTAGATTCAAACATGTAATAAATAATATTTATAATTCAAGAAGAATTATAGAACTGTGTGAAGTAGTTTTTGGAAACGTTTACTCAGAAATTTAGAAAATAAAAAAGTTTCATTAAACGATATTTTGTTTTATAACTATATTTAAATTTATATTCATTCACTTCACTGAATTTTATTTAAAGCAGGAAAATATATTGAAAAATTTTGGCCAATTTAATAGTAATACTACTACTGATAGTAATAATAATAATAATTGTTTTCTTTTCTTGATTCAAGTTTAAAAAAATTTGAGATACATATTTTAATTACTTTAACAATATTTAATTATTTTGTAATACAATGTGATGCAAGTGCAAAATTATTAATATATTGCATTAAAAAAAAAAAAAAAAACTTGTAAAATAAATTAAAAGAGAGATTTTAATACTTTACTTATACAATTATATTTAAGTTATATTTCAATAACTCTTGAGATAATAAGTCACCTATCTTAAATAATTTATCAAAAAATAAAGAAAATTTCAAAGGGGAGTGCTATATTTAATAACTGCAGATTTATTATTCAATCATGTTTGAATAACTTGTAATATAATATTAATAGATTTATTAAAAGGAAAAAAGTTTCTACATATGCTATCATAAAAATACTCTTAGCCAAAAAGAAAATAATAATAATAATCTCAAAGTAAAGTGCATTTTATAAAATGAAAAAATAATCTTTTCCAAACCTTAGTTAAATTCTTTATAGAATAATATTCATGAATTCTAAAAAGAAAATGTTTATAAAAAATCTCTACGTTTCGTGGATAATTAGTATGGTCTTCAGAATATAAAAATCTCCAAGGCCGTTGCTTGGGCTTTGGGTTGTTGCTCTGTGGCCATTGTTGTACATTAAGGCTCATTAGACTGAAACTTACGGCTTAAAATGGATTTTTAGGCAAACACCTACAAGGGAAATTTTGCATTTAGTTTTGTATTTTCGTAAATATGCTATAATTTAATAAACTGAATATAAACTCATGACCTAAAAGGAAAATAAAATAAAAATAAATAAATAAATAAATAAGGAAAAGAAAGAAAGAAAGAAATTTGAAATATATAAAAATTTTCAGTAGTCTAATATGAAGTTAAGATATAAATTATCTTTGAGAAATTTTTCGGTTTGTAAGATGATTACATTATTATTCACAGAGAAAACATGGCGGTTTTAGGAACTTTCTTTTTGTTTGTACGGAAATAAAATGTTTTTATATCGTAGTAATAAGGCACGAATAAATGCATAACAATATATTTATCGATTCTGTGATGGAAATTAAGGTTTTCATGAAACTGTTTAAAAAATTTTTGTATATTGTTTAGTTTTTAGCTAGCAATTCATTCAATTAGATATAAATATTAGATTAGATATTAGATATATTCAATTAGATTATGCGTCATAATTTTATGTGCTTTCATGACGTCTAAATCAATAGGGAAGAAAATTATTTATAATAAAAATTGTGTCGTAATTTTAGCAACTTTTTAATATTTTTCATGCAACAGTTAAAAGTATAATTTGATATGTAATCGGACGCATGGGTGCATGGTTCAGTTTAACATCGCACTAGTACTGCAAATAGAGTAATTAAAATGTAATCGGAAACTATATGATGAGGCATGGATATTGTAGTATTGAATATCTAAAATCTTATAATAATTATAAAATAATGAATGAAATATCCCATCCTCAGGTAGTTCTGCTACACTTTATCGGTGTACATTAGAAATCGAGCATTACAGTAAATAGTGTAAAACAGCTTTAAAGTAAATCACTTACACTTTCTATATTTTAAACACAAACGCACATACAATAATGAATAAATAAAAAATAATTCGTAAAAAAAAAAAAAAAAAAAAATTAAAATACATTACATATACTATCAGCATATATAGTTACGCTCATCAGTACCTGACTCTGTCGCACTTTTTTAGGCTTAAGAGATCTCCTTGGACTCTGTCTCCTAATTTTTATACTTTAGTTAATTTTATAAAAATCTAATTGTCCGATTGGTAAGCTGTTTAATCCGATGGATTCAGAAAATTTGCCCCTTTATATGATACCTTATTTGTAACGAATTTTTTATTAGATTTTTTAAAATTAATTAAAGTATGAAAATAACAGCTCTAAAATAGACATTTTTTCTTCTTTTCAGCATAAAATGAAATATGCTTTCACGCAAAAAAATAAATAAATAAATAAAAATAAAAATAAAAATAAAAATAAAAAATAAAATAAAATAAATAAATAAATAAAATAATATATATATATATATATATATATATATATATATATATATATATAATTTGCTCATGCATATGAAAAAATGACGTCTATAAAATAATAATAATAATTTTAAATTTTAAAGGTAACGAAGAGATAAATAAAGAGCGAAAATTTCGCACGGGCTTGCTAGCAAATGAATTATTTGAAGTGAGAAATAAATAAAATGAAATTATCATTTTTCAATGGGCGCCTTAGTCGCCCTACAACTAACTAGTTACGTATAATTAATCTATTAAAAAGAAAAACAGGATGGTAATAAACATACCTTCATACCAATAAACCCTTTGTCGTTCAAGAAAACACACACACACACACACACACACACATATATATATATATATATATATATATATATATATATATATACAAGGGAATGTATTGAACCCATTTGATACCTAACTATTTGCAAAACTATACTTTTACCCCCAATTCTTCTACTAGGGCAATAATGCATCTTTTATCTTTATGCTTAAAAAAAATGAAATGTTAATGTAAAAAGAAATCACTTACACAATAAATAAATAAAGAAAAGAAGATACAAACAATTTGGTCTACAAATATTTTTAATTTCGGAATTAAAATTGAAATTTTGCCGTATACTTTTAAGCTTAAATTGCGGCGCCTTTGCATTGAAATTTCGTTGCTATGGATTTCATTATGTCTGCACTTTCCCCTTATTAAGCATTCACTTGCAAATTCTTTACTTTATTATTACAGATAATTTAACACATTCTTCTATCGAAGCGAACTGAATTAAATACTTGAATTTTCGGCTTCGCTAGAGTGGAAATCATCAATCTTCGTGGGGGAATGTTGATAATCTACAACACACAATTCTACACTCTTTGATAGTGTTCTTTTCGAAGTTATATTTCGAAATCCTTGTTGCGTGGTTAAAAATTCTGTTATAAAGTTTTAATCACCTGTATTTTAAGATAAGGAGCTAATAGATTTTTCTATTGTTACGTTTTATAATAGTTGCAAACTTCAAATTAAATTTTTGTTTTTTAGATAACTTATACTTGGAAAAAATAAAAAAATTGGTCGAAATAAAAAATGTCTATTTTACCTAAATTTACAGCAATTCTTTTGATAGAAAAATTTAGCTATATATATATTTTTTCAATGCTAATGTTTACAAATTCTAAAAGCGATATGTTTATGTAATTAATTATTTATATGTTTTTCTTTTTATTCTTTTTAGGTAAGAATGATTTGAAAGTTAATTCCTTGGCCATCATGTTTTCTGTATTTTGTTAGATTTTTACAATAGATTTGCTTCTTTAACCAACTTTACTCAGTTGTTGTAAAGCAGTTCAGGTAATTTTGATTTTACTTGTATATGATGTACTACGAAGTTCTGGTGTTTTAATTAAAGGGGAAAAAAAAAAAAAAAAAAAGAGAAAGAAACTGACATCGGAAATTTTTATTACATAGCTATTATTATATAATATTTTTTTATTATATAACTTTTAAGAAGGTATTTGGTAAAGTATCATATAATTATTGTTAAAAAAAAAAAAAAAAAAAAAAAAAAAAAATCCGATTCTATTTTACTAATTTAAAAGAACAGAACTTCGTAGTATACCTAATTTTTCAAAAATAAAATTACTTTAAATGATATATGTGTATATAGTTTGGATCCCAGTTCATGCATGAACATCTGCGGTTTTCCTATATGGGTAAAAATAAAGAAATTATGCATTGTTAATTATGAACTTAAGTAACATGGATCCTTAATTCAATACAAAACTCACCGTAACCATAGGTCTCAAAGCAAAGTAAAGCAAAACAAATACCAAATATTAAGATTTCAATTTTAATGTCAAATTATATTTCTTACTCTGGTGTATCTTCTCCAAGACCCCCGAAAATCCGGTGTTATTTATTTATTTATTTTATCGTTGTTTGAAATAAGTTAATTTTGATGAACAAATTTAAGTAATAAGATAGTTACTGCAAGGGGTAATTAAAATAAAGTATAAAATATTTAAAATCTCCTGGAGAAGACTGAATTTTATCGAATCTAAGTTAAGAACTTGTTTATCATTTACAAAACTAGGGTTGAAATCCTTATTATTAACTCATTGAAATAAAAATTAATAATTTAACTAATATTTAGCACTATTTTTATATATGAAAATCACTGCTCGAAACAACGCATTTGTTTACTTACAAATGTCACAACATTTAACACTTTTTCCGGAATCTGCATTTAATTAGCAGTCATTGTGATGATGAGCAAAGTGATGCTTAAAACTTAAAAGGAAGCCTTTTCATCGCTTTGTTTGTGACTTTGTCGTACTTTTCCTAGTGAATTAAAGCTCGTTTCATCCAAATGAACCTATTTAATGTAAATCATGACACTACGGATTTCAGAAACACGAAATCTACGTTGCGAAATCTGTCCTCTGTTTCATCTCTTTTAGCATCTGTTAAAGTAATTATTTCCACAAGTTAAGAACATTTTCTCCCTTCTTGCATGTCGAAATTCGTCTAAGAGAAGCTTCTTTAGTTTTATGAGGCAATAAAATTTGTGTGAGACAAATGTGTTTTCCAGCGAATTTAAGGAAGAACGCAGGAGGCGCGACAGTTTCACAATCTAATCATAGGAGTGTGTACATAATTAATCCAATCCACACAATCGTTCATTAGACGAGCCTTTCATAAAAAGTAACTATTTTATTAAAACTAAATTCAAAATTGGTGTACAATCAATATATAGATTTTAAAACTTCTTCACACACCATAAATTTTAAGCCAGCACAACCGGTTTCGAAAGGACGTAGACTTTCTTCATCAGGTGCAAAAATAAAAACAAAAACACGTGCTACTGCCTTGGAGGCAAAAGCAAGACTGATTCAAAATTGGTGTACAACCATTATATAGATTTTAAAACTTCTTTACACACCATAAATTTTAAGCCAGCACAACCGGTTTCGAAAGGACATAGTCTTTCTTCATCAGGTGCAAAAAAAAAAAAAAAAAAAAAAAAAAACAACACGTGCTACTGCCTGTCTTGCTTTTGCCTCCAAGGCAGTAGCACGTGTTTTTTTTTTTTTTTTTCACCTGATGAAGAAAGGCTATGTCGTTTCGAAACCGGTTGTGCTGGCTTAAAATTTATGGTGTGTAAAGAAGTTTTAAAATCTATATAGCTATTTTATTGTTCAATATGTGTTTACGGATTAAAATAATGACTTACAAATTGAACAAAAATTTGTAATGCAATTTGATCCCTACAATGCGATAAAAAAAAACAGGAAACAGATCATAATTAAAAATATTACAAATCATAATTACAAAAGATAATCATAATTACAAATGATAATCATTATTACAAATTTAAAAAATACAGGCTGACTATAACATATACTGACTATAATAACATAATGAAAGTCCTCAAAATGTCGACTTCTGCAGACCTCTAAAAGGACAACTAAGATACATTTATTAAATTAGTATATTTATCTTTACACGTGTTTTTAATAAATATAACTACTGATTTTATCATCGATAAAGTTGAATGTAAAATATTAAAATATGGGAATCTTGTTAATAAAAATCAAGTTACTGAGATTTAAATATGCTTTAAGCCTAATTGCTTTTCTCTGAAAAAGAATTTTCCTCGTATGGAAAAATCATAACTTTCTTGTTATATAATCTTATTTTTTTTATTTTTTATTTATTTTTTTAATTTTTCTACTTAATTTCACTATACGAGTAGTTATTGCATTACTTATGTTATTATATAACGTGCACGAAATGCGACTTAAAAAATGTATGTAAAATTTAATTTACTTATTAAAAAAAAAAAAAAAAAAAAAAAAAAAAAAAAAAAATCATCTAGTACATCTAATTATCTATTTATCTTTATTTTGAAAGATTTCTAATTTTTTTCCTTTTTCAAATTGAATTAAAGCCATTTTTGTCAAAAAGAGACTTTGCAGAATACAAAAAATAATTACAAGCGGTGATTGATTTAGCTTTTAATTTTTTATGAACTAAAGATTCATGCATAAAATATATTATGGGAAAAAAAAAAAAAAAGATATATGGCTTCAACTTATCTCTCATCTTATTAAAAAAAAAAAAAAAAGCGTAAAGATTAAAATTTGATGTTATGCATTTCACATTTTATCTAAGAACGAAAAATTTTTTGTGGGTGAGAGATATTTAGATGATGTGCAAAAATTACATCGGTTTAATAAAATCACCTTTTAACGAAAGAGAAAAATCAAACATAAAAAAAAAAAAAAAAAATGAGATTATATAAAAGTAAAATATAATTTTTATCTAGAAATAAAATCACTTATTACAGGAAAGCAAATACCTTTTATTTTTCTTTTACATACTTGCCAATATCCTAATTAATAGTACGTAGCGTTGTAAGTTCCTTTCTTTTTCTCACACCAGTAAATTTTTAGAGTCATAATCTCCAAATGCAATTGCGATTAAATAAGAAGAAAAATACTCTAAAAATATGTTGGTGTGAAAAAGATGGCGGGGCTAACAGTACTACGGAATACTAATTAAGTATGTTGGCAAGTATACTTTTATTTTCCCTAATGAATTTTTTTTACAATCTATCTAAACTTTGTGTCCACGGCTAATTAGCTAACGCGCTAACCTTCAGTTAATAAGTGCCAGGTTCGAGTACCGATTCAGGCATAGGTGTTTTCAGAGGTTTGGTATCGTGTAAATTCTGGTCAAAATAGTTCTAGTGTGCAAAAAGTGATCGAAAATTCATATCTCCATTCTCACATTCTTATTTTTACGTGTCTTCATGCTGTTGATCTATGATACACCATTCAGTATGGATATAGTTAGACCTGCTAACTATGCTAGTTTATCCGTAATGCTATTAGGCCCCGCCTTTTTTTCACACCAGAATAGTTGTAGAGTAATATTCAGCAATATGTTCTCATGATTAAAAAAGAAGTTTATTGCTCTACAACTATTCTGGTGTGAAAAAAAGGCGGGGCTTAATACCATTACGGATAAACTAGCATAGTTAGCAGGTATAGATATAGTAATATCGATTCGAAATTTAACCTAATAGTTCGCAACGTTCCTATATTTAAAAAAATATATTATTATACTGTCACCAGAATTTTCAGAGAATTTTTTTTTTTTGAAGGTTTTAAGTGTATGATAGCCCTTAAATCATTAAGAGAATTTTCTTTCTTAAAATTGTGGTGGGAGTATTATACAATGATCGTGAAAAAATTAGAGCACTGCGACCCCTGCTTAACAGTCTAAATTTACTACAATTTTAATCTCTATAAAATAGTTTTCCTTTTTTTCTCGCGAAAATATCTATTTGAAAAGTTGAATTTAAGTAATCCGCCATATCTATCATATCAACATTGATATGCATTGAAAATTTCGCATATAATTTACCGTTACTTTAAAAATCGAGAGTTCTTTCTTTTTATATGTACTATTCTTTGAAACAGGTTATTTTCGATTAACAGCATTAACTAATAAGTCAAAGTCAGTAGCGATCAATTAAATTATGGCCTTAGATATTTCGTACAATCTCCGGAAGAAGTGTGTGTTTTATCGAATCTAAATAAAGGACTTGGTTATTATTTACAAAAAAAGCGCGGTTGGCTAAAACTTGTCACATCGTCAGCTGCTTAGACAAGCAAGTTCTCAGCCCTAAAAAGCTGTTATGTTTCTAGCCTGAAATCGAATACGGAGTTTCATCTAAAAAAGAAGAGAAAAAATGCTTTGGTTAAAGCTGTTTCTGCGTTGGGTTTTAAATACTTTTTTGTTCTTCTGATGCACAAGATGTAGGAGTTAATCAGTGTTGCCAGATTGCGCGACTTTTTTATTCAATAGCCACCAATAATTTTTAGAAGTGGTACTTGATGTACCTAAAAATCGAATCGAATCGAAGAATCGTCGATTACGTATGTTAAAATCACTTCTCAAAATTATTGGTGACTATTGAATAAAAAAAGTCCTGAAGTCTGGCAACACTGGAGTTAACAACAACAACAACAACAACAAAAAAGATGATGAAAGGAAGTAACGAAGAATATTTCTAAATATAATGGTACAAAATTGTAATGCAAGCAAAATGAACTATAAAACATCAGTAAATGAAAATTTTTATAACTAAACCTATTTAATTTGATTTGTTGTTTTTCCGAATTGAATGAGGGAGATACATTTTACAATGAGATGAGAAGCAACACTGTAAAAAATGGTTTCTTAAAAATGTGCTAAATTGTCTCAAAAATGCTCCGAAACAATATATATTTAGATTAAAAAACCCATGCACTCATTTTTGAGTACATTGACGTGTCAAACATGGCAGGGATGGAACACGGGCGCAGAATTCAAACCGGAATCCGTTTAAGAAATTTCTGTACCTATAATATCGTTATTTAAGAAGTAGAAAATTTTCTTTCATTGAGAGTGGTATGAATTCTGCACCCGTGTTCCATCCCTGACATGGGAATATTGGCATTCTTATTGGTCAACCCCATTTTTGAGCATGTCAATACACTCAAAAATGAGTACATGGATTTTCAAATTTCTGACTCAGGGGATGTCAAAATGTTACATCAAAATCTCAATATCTAATACTTGATCCAAAAACACTACTTTCTCTACTATTATATGAATAATAAAAAGTAAAAAAACTGAACTTATACCATAATATTAAATTATGAACTCATCATAAAAACTAATTTCCTTTTTCCATCATCATAGCTAGCAAATTAAAAAAAGTTCAGTATAACCGCATCATATGTCTGACGAAGTACACGAAGAATGAATTAATGTAGTTTGAAATAATATAAATATGGTGTGATTTTTTCCCATGAAGGCCGAGAAATACTAATATGAAATATTATTTTGTAATATTAATTATCTTTATTAATTTTATTTTTTAACTTTTTTTATTAAACACAAAATGACTCTAGATGAATAAGAAATACTAAAACAAACATAGTAATAATATTATTTTTGCAAAGAACAGTTTATAAAATTAAACTTAACATCACTCCAAAAATTTCTTTGAAGTCAAAAAAGCGTATTTCAACAAAAATTCCATTAAAAAAAAAGTTCTCTATCCAAATTAAATATTTTTGAAAAGAAAAAAAAAAAAAAAAAGAACAATTAAACCTTAATTTCATACAATTCTACATGAAGTCACAATTTTTAATTCCTTTTATTAAGCTTTTCATAACTTTTTCTAATATAATGAAACAATTAATCATTTTTAATTTGAATACATGTTATTTGAATAGCTGCCAGAAGTGGAAACAAATAAAAAAAAAAAAAAAAAAAAAAAAAAAAAGTATTTTTTTCTACTTCTGATGTAACAACTATATCGTAATTTTTTTTCTTTTATGAGAGAAGAAAATAAGCAAAAATATCGTTAGTGGTAGCCTGGAAAATTTTCCATTTTATCAGTCACTATTGTGCTTTTTTTCAGCGATTGAAAACAATATTGAAAAGAGAATATTTGATGTTCCTAAATTATTTTGTAATGAGTATCTTTTTTTTCCCTTCTGCACTTGACATATGAATATTTATGATTTGATTTTAATTATCTAAAAATAAAAGTTTTTGATTTTTTGTCAAAAGGGCTGGAGTTTATTTTAATGTCATGAAATAACAGCAAGATAAATGTGCATTATTTTCATATGCTATGAGGATGTAATATGTTTTTATCATCCAAAATAATTTCAACGTGTGACAGAAGTGATATGCATTATGGTCTACGAAATACGACAAAGTATTACTGAAGCAATTAAATAAAAATTATAAACAGTTAGAATTTAATACATTGTCATCGAGGTACTTTTCTTATTTTAAACAGTAAGCCCCGCCTTTTGACTTGTCTCTTAAACGTTACAAAATTTTATAAAATGATTTTACGCATTCGGGATTAAATTATTTAAATTTTGTCCTCAGAAATCTGCGCCACTGGCTAATATATACACCGGCACCCCATACAGTATTAAAAGCAAATATGCAGAATCCTTTTTAAAAATATTTTTCTTTTCTTTTCTTTTTTTAAGTAGAATGCCTAAAGGCTGGCATCGTTTTTCTTTTCTTTCTTTCTTTTTTTTTTTAAGTACTTATATAGAGAGCTGCCAAAATTTTATTTTATTTCATAGCATTAGTAGTACCCGCCTTTTCTTTCCCCACCACTTTTTTGTAAAGTAATTTTCTTCTTATTTAATCGTAGTTACTAGGAAATATTACTCTGCAAACTAAAAAAAAAAAAAAAAAAAAGGCAGTTACTAATAATGTTATGGAATAAATTAACCATTTGCCTGTTCTATTTATTTTTAGAATCTTAATATGTATGCTAGGATTTCGTAAAAATCTATGCCTCTCTTACAGTTTGTTAAATATTTATGAGGCTAAGCAGAAAGTACGCTCTCTCTTCGGAAAAAGATCAAAACAGTTTAACTATCATAGATATTCTTCAACCACGTTTCTTGAAACCATGGAAGCCTCTGCGCAAGTCCTGACTCAACGAATCCAGTGTTATAGTGCAAGCTCTTATAGTTGACAGAAAACAATGATAAGGGGACGCTGAATGACTGGATGTTTACCAAACCCCAGCCTAGCGGCCAATTTGGCATTTATCCTAGCCTTTAGAATCATCTTCAATACTGGTAGCGAAAAACGTGGTTGGTTACACCATAGCCTCCTAAACTAGATGCCTGTCGCGTGTCTCGGAAATTTGGTAACAGTTATAGCGGTAGACAGCGCCACCTGGAACAGATTGCGCGACTTTTTTATTTAACAGCCACCAAAAATTTTTAAAAGTGGGATTTGATATATATAAAAGGCGAATAGAATCGAAGAAACGTTGATTATATATATCATACATGGCTTCTTAAAATTATTGGTGACAGTTGAATAAAAAAGTTGCGCAATCTGTACCAGGTGGCGCTGTCTACCGCTTGAACTGTTGCCAAGCCTCGTGACAGGCATCTAGTTTAGAATAAATAGCTCAGTAGTGCTATAGTTACACTATTGAGCCATTTTTTTTCTTTCTTTTTTTTTTTTCAGGTAAAAAAAATCTCTTAAAACTTTCTGGTAGTTGTCTTTTAATATAATGACCGAGATTACAACACGAGCGTTTTAAAGCATTTAGACCGACAGGGGACATTTACATTTTAGCACTTTAGAGTATTAAGGTCGGTAAAGGGTTAAAATGTGGTAGATCTGTTTTAAGTGTTTCGTAAGCAAGGTGTTAACCCTTTGCTGAGCAAGATAGATTTTCTTATTTAATATGGAAAGTCACCGGAATTTAGGAAGTAAAAAGTAAAGAAATAAATTACTTTCAATAGCTGAGTTATGAAAAGAAAATTTTTTTGAAAAATTCCCAGATAAATTTGTGCAGTACGGAATTAATAATTGCGTCCTAGTGGCGAGAACACTGAGCGTTAAAAGGTTAAATAAATGTAAAATAAAACCGTTTATGTCGAATAATTTAATATTTCGAAGCTTAGTACATTAAATTCTCAGATATACTTCCGGGAAAAAAACTGAAACCTATATCCGAAAGTGAAACAATAATAAAATAAAATAAAATGAAGGATGAGGCTTAACACAAACTGGCACACTTAAAAGTCTTTAGTCTATCATGTACTTGTCAAGCTCTTGTCAAGATCGATAGCTAAGAAAATTTGATCCAGCATTTTTTTTTCTTGTTTTCAGATTTTTATAGTTTAAATCCAGTAGCTTGTTTTTCCCTGGCACAGCTTATTTGTTGTCGTTTTATAAGAGATTTATTGTATTAAAAATTTAAAAGCTATTGACTTGAGTGTTTTCATAGGGATAAGAGTGTGTTAGGAAAATATTTGCTAAGATACTTAATTTAATTGAAAAATTTTATGGAAGATAGTTTATAATATTTTTTAATGGATATTTGACTTTTGAATTAAGGTATTGGTGACCATACGATGAGAAAATATACTTTTGGTATTTTTATTTTAAACCAAAATTATTATATGTGAAGGCTGTATAAGAAAATTACTTTTTTTTTAAAAATCATTTTAACTTTCTTTGTTAACTGTATGAAGCATTTTGGTATATTTTATATACCATTCATTACTTCCATTATTCTACTACCGGTAAAAAATGGAAGCATTGTATTCGGCCCAAAAATTCGATATCGAGTTCTCACCTAATTTACACTTTTTAAGGCCTCCTGAGCACAAAAAAAGTAGTTTTGGGCAATTGGTCAGTGTGTGTGTATATGTGTGTATGTGTGGAACCTTCTGGCTATCATATCTCCGAAACTAATAAAGATAGAGCTACGAAACTTCACAGCTGATACAGGTCTGGTGTGCAGATGAATTTTCCAAATTTTGGTGAAAATTGGAAAACCGGAAGGAGGACATCGGAAACCGTAAGCGGTATCGTAAGTCCGTATCTCAAAAACGGCTCTAACGATTTTCTTCAAAGTTTCTATATAAACTTTTTCTTATGAATTGTTTCACATTAATTAATTTTCTCGTAAGTTTTTCTTTAGTTATTTTTTGTTACTTATTTACAACTATCTTGACTGAAAACATATATTATATTTTCATATATATATATATATATATATATATTTGGTTTGTGAGTAAAACAAAACTCTGGGCATGAAAGAGTTAAGCAAGGACTTGATTTTCTAAATGAGCTGAGTGACCACACTACATCAACAAAGTAGACACAAAGTAATATGTATAAAAACAAGAACATAAAAACATACGATTTGTATAGATTACAAACTCTTTCCAACTGGTACATATCCGGACAATATTTTAGCCTTCAGTGTATTTTGGCTCTGTGGTGATTCTTTAAATTATATTTTATTTTTAATTTGGAATGAAAAAAAAATTGTACATTTTTATTTATTTAAAAAAAAGTTTGTTTTTGTATAGCCATCACTTAGTGATTGTATTTGTAACACAGGGTGATTCGTTACTAGTGTGACAAACTTACAGGAGGTGTTAAGAGGCGCAAAGATGATTCGGAATCACATAACAATGCAGGGCAAGAAATGCAATCTTAACGAAATAGGCGGGTTACAAGGGGGGGTATAATTATTTGGAAACTTATAAATTATTTTAAGCTTCTGTCCTTTCAATGTCAATTCGCGATCCCCATTTATTCATAGTTCTCATCCTAAAACTTCAGGAAGGTCGGCTGAAAGTTTTCATGTTATAACATTTAACATCAGCATTAAACATTAACATTAAACTGTATTCACACTTAACTCCTAATTCTTGTGTACGTAAAGTCACGAAATTTGACCACATCCCCTGTTTCTTTTTTCTTGATATTTTAGAGAACTAGAAAGCACCAATTAGCATCATACTAATTAAAATGTATTAAAAAATATCAGGCGAAAGAACACCCTTATCATTCCTATGCTTATTTTAACACAAGTGTTTTGAATTCAATCAAAAATTGAAACCATTTCGGCGTGCACTGAGAAAAAATTCTATAACTGACATCTAGAATCTAAATTGTGGCTCTAGAAAAAATAGTTCCATGTCATCCTTATAAATTCTAGTCCCCTTGGAAAGCGAGTTCTGGTAGCCCCTATTAAAATTCTAGAGCGTTTGCCTATATTCTCGAGGGCAAAGTTATTTAAAAATCTCTGCAAATAAATGAGACTACAAGAGGCGGGTTTCTGCAACAATAATCTTGTTTTATGACCCAATTCTAGAAAATCAAGCGAGAATTTCTCGCAATACAAAAGATTCAGAATATTCGGAATATTCAGAATATAGTTTCACCATCTAGAAATGTGTTAACTAGAAATTCTCGACCATTTCGTCTATTCAGTTTATTGGCGTGCCTTATGTGCATAGTTCGGAAATCTATATTTCTAGTAAGGAATTTAGAAAATAGCCACTTATTCATTCTAGAGGAAGGCGGTATATTTTTTTTCTCAGTGTGTCTTTTAACAATTGTGAAAGGGCTAAAAAACCTCCTATCTCGTTAGAATTGCATTTCCGACCATGCATTGCTATGTGATTTCGAATCGTCACTGTGTCCCCTACATCTTCTATAAGTTTGTCGCACCGGTAGCGAATTACCCTGTGTATTGCCTATAAACAGAAAGTTTACAAAAATATATTTTGTTCTTAATTATGTCGTAAAGGTTATCACAAAAACATCTTTATAGCTTTATTTTCTACACTGAGGAAAAATTCTGTATCTGACATCTACAATCTAAATTGTGGCTCTAGAATAAATAGTTCCATTCATCCTTATAAATTCTGGTCCCCTTTGAAAGCGAGTTCTAGAAAACTCTATTTGAATTCTAGAGTGTTTGCCTATATTCTAGAGGGCAAAGCAATTTAAAATTCTCTGCAAATAAATTCGAATACAAGAGACGGGTTTCAGCAACTATAATCTTGGTTTATGACCCAATTCTAGAAAATCAAGCGAGAATTTCTCGCAATACAAAAGATTCAGAATATTCACAATATTGTTTCACCATCTAGAAATGAGTAGACAAGTAAATCTCGATCATTTCGCCTACTCTCTAAAATATGAAGAGTGAGATCTCACTCTCAAAGAGTGGTATATCACTCTTTGAACATGCCAAAATGGAGCCAACCTCTAAAGAGTGAAAAGTCTCTTTTCGAAAGAGTGAGATTTCTCACTCTTTATTAAGAGTGAGATTATTCAGAACAATTTAAAGAATATGGCAGTTTTTTTTCCTTAAAAAATTGTGTACACTAGACGATGCTGTTTCATTTCACCTTGCGAATCGACTCCAATTCAACGGTGCAAAGCATGCAGTTTGGATCTGTCGGGAATCGAAACCAGGCCGTTCCTGTAGCAAGCGAGTATCTTATCCACTGAACCACTGAGCACATATAGAAGCTGCTTAATTTACATTATTAAGTCATTCTCATACGTGATCAATCATATTTTTAAACTTTTACTTCATTTATCAACAATATAAAATTAAAGAATTCTAAAGGATATTTTAAAATTTAAATTATTTTGAAATTGCTAAAATTAGAATTATTTTAAAAGCTGTATACTTGAAAAAAAATCTTTATGACAAGCAATCATTTAAAGTAGCTTATGCGAAAAAGAAGTTACTCAAGTGTACATGTTTAAAAAAAAAAAATAAAAATAAAAAAATAACTGTTCGCATACAAATCTACAGAGTTTCCTGAATAAGTCGCCTGTTCAGAAGTATAAAACTTGCTGTTGATTTTAAATATTGGTAAAATATTATAGCCAAATTTTTGAATATTTCACATGTGTTAGCTGTCAATAAATATAATAAAAATATAAACTGTTACAGATTTTAAGGCGTTGTGCATTAAATATTTGCATTGATATTTTCTCTTATACCTTATATATTTCTAAATAAAACTATTTACTTTTCAAGACTAATTTCGTTATGTTTCTTGTGATTTTCGATTCTCCATTAATAATATTACTTCGATTTTGTGAATCGTATAGAAAAAATTATTTACCAAACTATCTTTTAACATAATTATTTTCTTTTTTTTATTCTTCAAAAATCTTCAATACGTTCTGTTAAACAAATACATACATGAGATTGTCCGGAAATAGTCCTTCATATTTCTTTCGAAATATGATAACCAGATGGCGCCAGCAATTTCTCACTCTACAAAAGTTTCATCTTGGAATAGATGACGACCTCACTCTTTGTGACAGAGTGACTATACGTCACTCTTTCACAAAAAGTGAGAAGTGTCACATTTTCCAGAGCGATAATATTGTTTTCTCACCTTAATTGGTGTCAAAATAGGGGTCACTTTTTTAAGGAGAGAGATTCTCACTCCAGAAATTTTAGAGAGTATTCAGTTTATTGGCGTGCCTTATGCGCATAGCTCGGAAATCTATATTTCTAGTTAAGGGATTTAGAAAATGATCACTTATTCATTCTAGATGAAGGCGGTATATTTTTTTTCTCAGTGTAAACAGAAAGCATTAAAAAGGTTGTTTTTATGTAGTCCTGTGAATCGTCTACCTAGATTTTGCATGCACATCATAAATGGCGCACTGAAAAATTTCCACAATACTGAACATTTAGACTGAATAATTCCTCTTATGTCTCATAATCAATCAGAACAACTCTGTTGAACCCTGTAAACCAATCAGGTTCGCTAATTCTACCTTACTTTACAAGAAAAATGGTTTTGTGTATCATAATAATTCATGTTAATTTCGTTATGCTAAATGTAATTATAAATATATTAAAATTTGCCATTTAAAAATATACCTCTCATAGACTGTACTGCATCAGAAATATTTTACAAGTCCAGGTACACAAATCAGTTGTGTTATTTATTTAAAATTTTCAGTGGAGAATATACTGTATAGTGAACTTGAAAAAATATATCGTTTTGAAGAAATTCTGAAAACATTTATTATAAACATTATAAACATATATATATGTATATATATGTATGCAATAATATATATTATAAACATATATATATTTATTATAAACATTTATACTTTTTAGAGCGCGTACAAACAGACAATCCAAAGTTAAAAACTTTTTCAGTTCTGTTGGAAAGTGTTAAAAACGTTACTCGTACGAAGCTGTATCTTAGCCTTAGCTCTTCAACAAAAATTCTTCTTTATATAAGGAAGTTTTATATAAGTATAAGGAAGCAATAAGATAGTCATACATACAGAAAGAAAAAAAAAAATGCTGTTTTTTTTTTTTTTTTTTTTTTTAAACAGGCACAAATAATTTGTATTTTTAGACTAAATATTTAATTTTATTTTTTAGTTACTTCTTTCATTTATTTGGCACACACCTTTAAGATGCAAGGGAATATAAATTCCAAATTCTAAATTTAGAAAAAGGAAAAAAAAAAAAAAAAAAAAAAAAAAACTCATTAAAAGTGTTCTCTTAGAAGTATTTATTATACGTCATAAGTGATTTGCTGCTTTATGAAAAAAAGCCATCATCTGAATATTCTATCAGTTCCATACTTCTTGATATATTTTTCGAAAAGCAAGGGCTTTTTACGGTACATAAAATCTTTGTGACGAAGTAAAAAAAGAATAAAAATGTGTTACGACGTTGTAAAATTTTTACGGGAGTGACTGAAATATGCTAAATCATAAACATAAAAAATAATGTTCTCGTCGTCATAAAAAAAGAAGAAAAAGTAAACTCTATTTTCATTTTTATTTTTATTTTTTCATCCTTTTGCCATTCTTTGAATTATATTTGTTTACAATCAATGATTTTTAGTTCCATATCATACTATAAATACGGGAAACTTAATAAGTACAAAACTTTTAATAAACATCATAAAATGCAATAAACTCGTAGCAATTGTTTCGGCTCAAAACAACAACAACAACAAAAAAAAAAAAAAAAAAAAAAAAAAAAAAACATGCAAACTTTCATCAGGCGAAAATTATAGCATTGCGAGTTTATTGCATTTTATGGTGCTTTTTCAGAGTTTTGTACTTATTACTTTAAAACACCAGTTCTGTGGTGCTTTCTTATTATGGGAAATTTAAGTATCCGTGAAAATTTTCTGTCGCAGATTTTTGACGTTATACCTCTATGTACCTCTTCTTGTAATTGGCTGGTCATTTCACTATAAATTATAAAAGAAAAAAAAGGAATAAAAAAGTTAATCTTTAAGAACACAATAAGCTAACAAAAGACAGTTAAATATCGACATGTGCAAAAACGGGATTGCTGCCCGGTCCCCCTAATACAGGGTGAGTAAAAAGTCCGTAAAAACTTTAGAAATTCATAAAACCCGAAAAAATAACCGAAATAGAAAACGATTTGCAGGTTTAGCATTGATAGGTCACGGAGTTTTTTTTTTTTTTTTTTTTTTTTTAAAGATAAGGAAAAAGAAAATCAAAAAACAGCCGACAGATGGCGCTGGTACGAGCGACTTAGTTGGAGATATGCAAATGGCGATTATAAGTACTTACGATCTTAATCCAGAACTAGTTCTCCGTTGCATCCCATGTAAGTGAATAAGGATCCCGTCCATTGAATCTGTCGGAAAGGGAAGATGCAATCCGCCAAAAGCTGTCATGCGTACATTCGGACATGCAGCACTCTGCCGTTGCTGGATTTGTGACACACCTGCAATGTGTTATCACCTGTGATAGTGAACAAATGGAACACATATTGCTATAATATATGATTTAGTAACATTATTTTTGTTATTAAAGCCGCTATCAGACGAAGACCCGTATAAGCGGCTTTAGCACGTAGTACCGCATAAACAGTTTTTTCATGAGGAAAACCGACGAAATATCTTCATTTGATACTTTTACCTCACGTATATTCTTCTTTCTTTTACGCATTTTCGATTGTTAGAATCACATACGGTAGTTTTTAGAATGAAGTCTTCCAATCAGAGAATCGCGATTACAGAGAACCCTCTATCTTTTTCCCTTTAAAACATCCTTGAGATGAATTATTGCTAAATATTGGGTCCTTTGTTTAACATTTCCGGATTTCTTTTATGCTGAAAAACAACCCTACTACACTCCGATAAAGTTGTTTGATAGCTTTTGAGTGGGTAATAGCTTATATTTTAAAATATATGTTCTGTCGTCTGATAGCAGCTTTACGTATCTTTTCTTTCATTTATGTACGAAACGCCATCTAGCGGCTGGTTTTTGAATTATTATTTTTTTCTTATCTTAAAAAAAATCCCGTGACTTAATTTTTCGGGTTTTATGAATTTTTAGAGTATTTACGGACATTTTGCCCACCCTGTATTAGGCGCTCGCCATCGCAAATGGCCAACAATCGGGCAGATACATTCTCCCACAGTCGCCAACTTTAGCACTTCTCGACTACCGTAAAATTTTAATAGAAATTTTTTATATATTGCACTGTCCGGAAAGTTCGGGCCGATTGTAAGGGGAAATTGAAACACAACATATTTAAATGCTCGTGGATAGCGTATTTTGATATTTTTAACATTTCTGCTAATTCATGTGTCGTATAGTGTGGATTATTTTCGATGAGTGTTTTAATCTGATCTTCATCTGTGGTAGAGGGCGTACCCGGGAGTTCTTGACCTTAATGGTTGAAATCGGCTGATTTAAACCTAGCAAACCACTTCCGCACAGTTTTTTCAGCTGCAGCACCTTCGCCATAAACTGCACAAATATTTTTTGCCGCTCGTGTGGCATTTTCGCCTTTTCGTTAAAACAAAGGCATTGAATGCTTATAATCCACTCTGTTTGCTTACATATTCAAAGGTGTATAAAACTGACAACAATTAACGTACTGTAACTTTTTTTTTTAACGTGCCTGATATACCAACTTTTAGAATATGTACGCATGTCATTTGTTTTCAATCATTCTGATATATTCAGACCTGTCCTTATGCCATCTGACGAAATTCGGCACGAACTTTCCTGACGACGCAATATTTCTAAAACAGTTTTCACTGATTAAATAAAATAAGAATTCCCTTTAAAATTTTCCTGTCGACGAAAAGGGCTAAGGTGAGAAACTGTGCATTCACCATAGATGCTGCACTGTTAAAAATGAGCAAAATTGTCTCAAAATAGCTCCGAAACAATATATACTTAAATTTGAATACCATATAGTCATTTTTGAGTATATTGACGTGTCAAACATGGGGATATTCTGATTCTTATTGGTCAACCCCATTTTTCAGCATGTCATTATACTTAAAAATGAGTACATGGGTTTTCAAATTTAAGTATATTTTGTTTCGGAGCTATTTTGAGACAATTTAGGTCATTTTTAAGAAAAGTTTTTAACAGTGTGCGCTGCTTTTTTTCGCACATACTTTTATTATACTATATTTTGTTAAATTTTTAGTCAATTTATTAACACTATAAGCGTTAAGCCCGTCTTTTTCCGGCATGCATAGTCAAAATAAAAGGTTGGTGTAGCTAAATTTTGAAATATATGTTGTTTTTTTTCAAGAAAATAAGATTAATAAACATGTGTAGTATACAGTATTAAATTCTCATATTTATACTGTGTATAATATTAATTGTATGAATCATTAAACAGATATACCGAAAAATGGCTAACGCTGAAAGGGTTTTAAATTAGATTTTTGATTGAAATTCATTTTCGAGATTTCCAAGTTGGAAATCTAGAAATTCAACTTGGTATTTAACATAAAGATTTAAAGATTGTTAACAAATTAACATAAAGACTTATTCGGAGCCTTACATTGCTCATAGAGTTGTCAAGCATAGTGCATAGCTGCCAATATTTTAATTTATTCTGGCGTACTTTTAGCCCTGCCTTTATTTTGCACCACCTTATTTATAGAAAAAATTTCTCCAATATATAACTTCGATAAAATAAGATAAAATAACTTTTAAAAAATAAGTGGTACGAAATAAAGGCGGGGCTAAAAATACTCCGGAATAAATTAAAATAGTGGCAGCTATGATAGTGTATCATTAACAATTCTAATTAATTTTACTAATTTATAAAAAACATTATTCCAATGCACCAGATTAGAGATATCACACGTAAATTTTTGAAACATATATATTATTAAATTTTAAAGAAGAAATAATAAACTACCAAAATCCTTACAAGTGTCTGTTTTCATTGTCAAAAATTTGACAACCCTTGACGTAGACGGTCTGACAGGCTATTAAAATAGTAAACACCTTCCATCTATAGTATCAGAAATAATCTCTTATAACAATAATAATTTGCATTTTTATATAACAATGTTTATCAGAAAGAACTTTTTGATTATACGTTCCTCGAATAGATTTTGGGTTATTATACTGCCAAAAGTGACAACAATATTTTGACTAAATACTATTTAGTCAAAAGATAAAAATGAAATTTTCTTGACAGCATATAATCATCCAATCATATTTTCTAAGTTGAAAGAGAAGAAAAATCTTTAATAACGTCACGTTTGGTGAAGACCTAAAGGTAAATCCTGTCTCCATGTAAGATGATATTTTTGTGCTTCTTACTTTCAAGCATCTGACAGAACTTATTACATTTTTTGACAGAATTTCACGAATAAATTGAAATACAGTAATAAGTTTAGTAACTTTCGGATTTCATGATGTAGCGTAAAAAGCAAACATAATGTTAAAAAAAAAAAAAAAAAAAAAAAAAAAAATCAAAGATGAATATCAAGGAGAAAAATAATGAATAACATTTTTAAAAAGTAAATATTTTTTATTAGATATTTTTAGGCATATTTTCATAAATTTTAAAATTGAATTTTATTATAAAGTGGAATTTTCGACATGATATTATTAAGATACTGACATGACATTATTGATCGCATCAAACTCAAATGTAAGTTTATATGTTTCTAGTTTATGCTGGTGATTTAGATACTTATGGATCTGTATGTCGTAATATTTGAATACTGCTCGATTGAATCGCTATAATTTCTAAAGATAAAATTTAAAAAGGGATAAAAAATATTTAATATTGATGTATAAAATATTGTGGCCATGACTTCTGCCACTCTCATTTTTAATTGCTTTTAAAATGTATAAACCTGTCGTTTAAGTGGGATACAATATTAGAAAAATATTCTACTACAATTTCAAGTTAATAGTTTCAAGAGTTAATCTCGCACAGAAGATCTTACTTTATAACACAGACATTACACATTTAATTATTCGAAAAAGATGAAGAAAAGGAGGTACGAAGCGCACAAAATATTCGTAAATATCATACTTGCCAACGCCTTAATTAATATTTCGTAGTGTTGTTAGTCCCGCCTTTTTTTTCACACCAGTAAATTTTTAGAGTAATTTCTCCAAATGCAATTACAGTTAAGTAAGAAGAAAAATACTCTAAAATATACTGGTGTGAAAAAGAAGTCGAGGATAACAATACAATTGAATACTAATTAATATGTTGGGAAGTATGATAAATATTCAAAAATATTATAATAGCTTTCAAAGTTTTGAAATTAAAATTAAAATATGAGAAATTGATTTTTTCTTAAATTTTGGTGAAATTCTTTTAATAAGTTTAAATGGTAGCTATAGGGTTATTTCATTATTATAAATAATAATAATAATAATAATAATAATAATAAAAGGTATATATTAGGTGTACCGGAAAGTTCTGTCTTTTTGAATTAATAAAATGACACCGGGAATTTTTTTTTTTAATAATATTTATATGGTACTTTACCAATTACCATTTTAAAAGTAACCAAAAATATCCTCAATATCATCAAGACGAATTTCTAGTGTTATTAATTTAAATGGACAGAACGGGTAGGCCTAATACAGGGGTCGTACTCCCCGCCCTTTTTTTCAGGAGACTCTCATGAATGAGAAATTTTAAAATTTATTGTTAAAAATATTAATATAAAATAGTCTCTACCCCGTATAATCATGGCACGTTACTATAAATATACTAGAAGCATTTCTGCATGAAATTAATGGTGACCAAAAAAGTCGGAAATTTCTTATCTCTAATTGTGTCCTGAAAAAGGGACGGAGAGTACGAGCCCTGCTAATATAACAACAAGATTTATTTTGTCTTTATTAATACACTTAACACACTTAAAATTTAAAAAATATATTTTTTTTTGTTTTATTTTATTATTATATATATATTTTTTAATAGATGATTTCTAAAATTCTTCTTAAAAAAAAAAAAAAAAAAAAAAAAATGATACAATGTAAATGCTTTACCGGGTAAAAATTACGCAGTTAAAATAATAATAATAATAAAAAAATGTGTTAGTTTATTAGACTGAAATACTTTGCTATAATTTCATAAAATTAATGATATTTTGAAAGAAATTTCCTTTATATTCTCATAGTTTTATATAATATTTTCATAAAATTTTTCAAATGGGTAAAAAAAAAAAATGTTTATATATATTTTTTTATGTCTAACACTACACTTAATATTTATGAAAAAGCCACTTTTAAAAACATGTAAAAATTTTAAAAATATATTTAATTAAAAGAGATATTTATAATAAAATACATTTCAAAGCTTTTCGCCCTGATCAACAGGGCATCATCAGGAAATTAACATGATTTAGTTTCATATAATCATAGCTGTCAATATTTTAATTTATTCCGGAGTAATTTTAGCCCCGCCTCTATTCTTACCACTTATTTTTTAAAAGTCATTTTGTCTTATTTTATCGAAGTTATGTATTGAAGAAATTTTTTCTATAAATAAAGTGGTGCGAAATAAAGGTGGGGTTAAAAGTACTCCAGAATAAATTAAAATATTGGCAGCTATGCATAATGTGAAGCTATGCGTTCAAGTATATATATTACATTAACAGGCGACAAATACAGTTAAGCTTGATAAAACATCAGTTTAGTTCAAAAATTTTCAAAAAAAAAAAAAAAAAAAAAAAATCTGGAGTCGATCAGTTGGAATAAAATGTATTTTACTATAAATCGCGCTTTTAATTAAATATATTTTTTAATTTTCTACTTGTTTTTAAAAGTGGCTTTTTCATAAATTTAGAATGATACACATGTTTTAAAAATATCTCTATATGAGATATGTTCTCTCTTACTACATTTAATAGTCATTTATTATTTACAATTAATAATTAATATTGTTGTTTATTATTATTAAATAATATTTATTGCTTGAGTATTTCATCCCTTTATTGTTCGAGGTCATTTATTTATAAACTAATATGTAGTTTTAATGGCATTAATAACTGCACTTCACAAGACATACTTCTTCTAGGAATGAGTCCCAGACTGTCGCCAATTGTCCACTGTGTAACTATAGTGCACCGTGAAACCCACTTAATGGCCCTCTTCACTTACCGTCGCCGGAAGTCCGAGCCTATGTTAGTCTATGAGGAAATTTTCTTTACAAATAACTTATTAACTAACACATATTTTTAAATTCTGTTTTCACATTCAGAAACTTCCCAATTGTTAAATTGACGGATCTTTTTTAAAAATGTATTTTTTTTTTTTTTTAATTTTTATTGTTTTATTTTGAAATTGCAAAATGAAAAAAATTCACATATTGAGAATTCGTATTTTGAAGCTTCAAAATAAAATATAAAAAATTAAAAAAATAATTTTTTAAAAAAGGTCCGTCAATTTTACAGCTGGGAATTTTCAGAATGTGAAAACAGAATTTAAAAAATATGTATTAGTTAATAAGTTATTTCTAAAGAAAAATTTCCCATAGAATAACATTAGCTTCGGCTGCCGGCGGCGGTGAGTGAAGCGGACCCTTAACACTTTCGCGACCACTGACGTAGATTCACGTCATTTGAAAATCTCTAACTCCACCAGTGGGCGTTTCTTTCGCAATTTGTGTGTTATTTATTTCTTAAAAATATTCTCAATATTTATATTTTACTATCATTATACTATGGATATAAATGTTTTGATTAGAAAGAGTATAACTATAATGTATATCCATTTGTAATATAAATGTGAATACGGAAAATTTTGTTCTGAAATATTGCAACTGAGGAGAATAACGCCCACAGGCGGACCTTACTGTGAAAAAGACAAAAGCATGCGGTCGCGAAAGTGTTAATTGCTTCAACGCAAGCCGTACCATCATTTTCTTCTGAAACATGGGCGTAAATATTTTTTAAATGCAGAATAAAATCAAGCCTCTGTCACTCTCCCTCCTTAAAAAAGAGCTATATGTTAAGCTATATTTGGAACCATTTTATCTTGGTATGTTTCCAGGTCATTTGATCTTCAAGATACCATTTTATCTTAACTTTGACAGTTGTGGAACACCTCCTTTTCTTATTAATTGGAAACACCAGGCTTTTACACGCCTAATTAGAATTCAGATTAAGACACGCATCCATAACTTGACAACCCTTGTCTTCAAAATAATATTCTTTCAATTATTAATATTAATGTTATGCTTTTTCCTGGGTACTCAAAGAATTCTTTTACTTGGTAAAAGAGAGCAAATAAGAAAATAAATAACATTAGAGGATTTGATAAAATTAAAAGTTTTAAAGAAAAACCGTTATTACAAAAATTATTGAATAAATTGATATACATAAAAATATTGTTCTTAAACAATTTTCTCATATACATAGCTGTCAGCCGTTCCGATTTTTTGGATACAAGTATTTTCTGTGTTATTTATTTATTTTTACAGAAAGTTTCACCTTTTTTAATCGTAGAAAACTGCTGCAAAATCTTATAAAAAAGTAAAGTAATATCGCATACTTGCCAACATACTAATTAGTATTCCGTAGTATTGCTAGCCCCGCCTCTTTTTTCACACCAGTATATATTTTAGAATATTATTCTTCTTATTTAATAGTAATTGCATTTGGAGAATACTTATCTAAAAATTTACTGGTGTGAAAAAAAAAAAAAGTGGCGTGACTAACAACACTGCGGATTATTAATTAAGATGTTGGCAAGTATGATACCGGTATCCAAAAATCGGAACGATGGACAGATACGCATGTAGATATTTTTTTATTAACACCGTGTAACACACCGGTGGATTATAATGATATATTAGCCTTGGGACCCTCGTAACCAGTAGGACACAGTTAAGACATTAACAGAAAGTTCCGCTTCTTGGCGTGTTATGGCAAGGTATAATGTTTTAGAACCTCATTTTCTATATTTATATTTATATTATAAATAAATGTACATTATAATTAATTCTTTCTAATCAAAGTATGTATCTATAGTATATTGATTGTACAAATATGAGCATCGGGTAGTATATTTGTAAGGAACGACGCGACATAAATATTTGAAAAGAGACGCTTTCTGGCAAAACAAATCCAGATGATGTGAGAGAATTGATATTTTTTAACAAAACGGGCTAAACAAAAAGGAAGAAAAAATATAGTTCCAATTAAAAACCTTTTTTATAACATACAGCTGTCGGGGAGTTTCAATATTTTGAGCAATAAGCCCCGCATTTTGGCATTTCTGTAGAACGTCATATTATTTAATAAATGGATTTTACATATTCATGTTTAAATACTCTAAATTTTATCTTCAGTAATCGACAATATAAATGTCCTTGGCGCGTATATATATGTGCTGACGGCACTTAAGGCGTTAAACATAAATACGTAAAATCATTTTGTAAAACATTTTAACATTTATAGGAACACTTAACGGCGAGGCTAATTTTAATATTAAACGAAAATTCTTGTTTTCCAATGCAAATGTGTTAAGATAAAGCCATTTTAATTCTCAAAAACATTTTACACTTAAAAGGATGAAAGACTTCCTCTTTTTTTTGCCACCAGCATTTTCGTACAAAAAATTCCTACCCTATAAAATCACAAAAATAATTGTAAAAATACGATTTCTGTATAGAAATACTGGTGGCAGAAAAAGTGAAACTCTTTCGTCCTTCACTGTTAAAGAAAAATGCAACTTTGCTGCCAGAAATTCTCTGTAATTTGAAAAAAAAGTCGTAAATTACGGAAAAATTACGTTGGCAAAACGTATTTTTCTGTAATTATAGAGAATTTCTGGCAGCAAAGTTGCATTTTTTTTCAACAGTGTTCTACTTACAGAGTTGCCAACACTTTAATTTATTCTGGAGCATTTTTAGCCCCGCCTTTATTTCGCACCAATTTATTTTTAGAGTAATTTTTCCCAATATGTAACTACGATAAAATAAGAAAATTTATTTAAAAAAAAATAGTGGTATGGAACAAAGGAGGAGCTAAAAATGCTCCGGAATAAATTAAAATGTTGTCAACTCTGCACTTAAGTATACCTCACAACTATTAGTATTAAAAATATTCTTGTTCACGTGTGAAATAATTGTCATAAAAAAATTTTCTATAACTTATTCTACTCTGTTATTTCATTAAATAATAGCTTAAAATTGCAATTTGTGACCAAGCCATCGAATCAGCCGATAAGGAAATCAACCTACATGTACGAAGAAATCGATTTGAATTTCTTCTTTATTCCGTTGCCTGGAATATTTTCTTTTGAGACAATTTTATGTTCCCCTCAGAAAAGAATATTTAGTTAGGAATTTTACTTGTTTATTTTGTTATTCTGAGCTCAGCGTACCGGGCACAAGCCAAAGAAGATATCTTTTTGAGAGAGCAGACGAGAAAGAGCAAAGTGAAGTGTATCGGGTTTCGGTAATTTGCGTAAAAAAAGAACATGGCTCAGACATTTTCTTCTCCCGTAATGTGATCAATTGATTTAGAAATTTAATTAACCTGTAACGAAACAGGTTGCTTTTTGGAAAGATATGAAAGCTTTTAGATGGTTTGTGAAAAGCCTTTTTTTCATTGGCTGTAGCCATTCGTAATTATTTATTTAATTTTTTACTCCATTTTCCATTCGATTCGTATATATATATATATATATATATATATATTTCATTTGCGGAAAATGCATCCAGATTTTTTTTCTCTTTAGTATTAGAAATTACTAATCCATTCAATGTTTATGAAAAGATTGAGTTAGTAATTCTAGGAAATTACCTAGAACGAAAGTAAATACTTCAGTGTATTTCGATTTCTCAAGACATAATTAATAGTTATTTAGGCAGTTGGTTTTAAATGAAAAATTGTATTCAGTATGTTGAAAATGATTTATTTTAATTTTTCAGAAATCATTTTATACATATGTATGTAGGTATGTTTTTGCATGTATTTATTTATTTAGACAATTTATTTTATATATACAGTGTATACCTAGATATTGATATTTGCTATTATTTGCACAGTAGTAATTTATTATTTCATTTAAAAATAAAATATCTTTGTAAGAATATGTAATGGATATAGAAAATTTATATAATATAGAAATGTCATGCAAAATATGATATGAAAAATATAGCTTGACATTAGAAAAAAAAATATTTGGCAGTAAACTTTTTTAAAAAGCTTTTTCAGCAAAAAAGTAGCTATTACTTTTGATACTTGGAAGAATAAAATCATTTTAAATATATAGATAATCTTAATTTTGTAATTTTATATTCAATTTAAATGTTTTTGCTCATTTTATTTTTTTATTCTCACATTCATCTTGCCGGACATGCGAAGAATATAAGTGTATTTTACCTGTATAGATTTTTTTTTTTTTTGTTTTCCCTTTCCTTTTTCAGGATTGCTTACTCTTTGTAGTTGTGCATCTTTAATACGTCTCTACCATTTATTTACTAAATAGTAGCTCTTTAATAATAATAATAATAATAATAATAATAATAATAATAATAATAATAATAATAAAAACAAGTATTAAATAAGAAGATTACATGAACCAATGTTTAATTGAAATAATTGTTAATTAAATTATCTGTTCATATGAGACAATGTTTAACTGAAACAATCGTTAAATAACCAGTTTACAAGGATCAATGTTTAATGTAAACAATCATTAATTGAAAAATCGGTTTACATGAACCGATATTTAACTGAAACAATTGTTAACTGAATCATCCATTTACTTGAACCAGTTATTTATTACTTAGATGAACTAAATATATGAATGAATAATTAGATTAAATTCCCGCTTATATGAATTGATATTTAACTGAATCAATCAATAATTAAATTATCGCTTTATATGAATCCTTGGGGACTTAATTCATTTATATGAACCAATTGTTAATTAAATCATCCACTTACGTGAAACAATAGTTTAACTTAACTAAATAGTTAAGTTCTATGTAAGGCTAAAATGAATTGTTAGTAAAATAAGTCAATTTGATTGTCTTAATTTTACTAACAGTTCATTGAATCTGTTAGTTATTTAAATTTAAATCGATAGTAATTGAAATTATTACTAACATCAATGAACGATTTATTTGAATCAGTTACTTATATGTTATTGGAAAAAACATTTAACTAAACTTATTAAATTCAATTATGTCTGGAATCATATAGATGCTAATTTAATAAATTTTAGATACTTATATGACTCTAGCTGACCGTTTATATGAATCACTAATAAACTGAACTAGCTGTTTATATATTTTATCTTGAAATGCAGTCCTGTTTTACAATGTAATTAATTTATTGCGAAATAACGAAAATTTTAACTGTGTTAATAATAATAATAATAATAATAAATAATCACATTTACATAGTTCAGTTTCTCACCAAAGTACAAATATTTTATTTTTATAGACCAATTAACTATCATTTAACCATCTGACTGCCGCTGACGAATATGTCCGGTCACTGGGCTGTTCTTTTTTTCACAATGCACAAATAATTAAAAATTATGTAATTATAAATTATTAGATCATTTTTCAAATTTGAAGATTTTAAACAATAGTCATAAGGGTTATAACCGTGTTCCTAGTTACATTTTTAATCTAAAGTGGAATTAAGCATTATTTTATTACATAGAAAACACTGTGCAGTGAAAACAACATTACAGTCTTGCCCTTTTTAAAGGCGATCAAGTGGTTAACTGATTAACTTTAGCCATTCCGACAGGTAGATAAAATATTTGGACAAGACAAGCATTTTTAGACAAGATTTTACACAATAATCATAAGGGTTATAATCATGTGCCTAGTTACATTTTTAATCTAAACTGGAATTAAGCATTATTTATTACATAGAAAACACTGTGCAGTGAAAACAACATTACAGTCTTACCCTTTTTAAAGGCGGTCAGATGGTTAACTGATTAACGTTAGCCATTCCGACAGATAGACAAAATCTTTTAGACAAGACAAGAATTTTCAGACAAGACAGGTAGACAAGATTTTACACAATAATCATAACGGTTATAATCATGTGCCTGGTTACATTTTTAATCTAAAGTGGAATTGTGTTCTATTTTATTACATAGAAAACACTGTGCAGTGAAAACAACATTACAATCTTGCCCTTTTTAAAGGTGGTCAGATGCTTAATTGATTAACATTAGCCATTCCGACAGGTAGACAAAATCTTTTCGACAAGACAAGGAGTTTTAGGCAAGACAGGTCGACAAGATTTTACACAACAGTCATAAGGTTTATAATCATGTGTATAGTTACATTTTTAATCTAAAGTAGAATTATGCATTATTTTATTACATAGAAAACACTGTACAGTGAAAACAACATTACAATCTTGCCTTTTTTAAAAGCGGACAGATGGTTAACTGATTAACATTATCCATTCCGACAGATTGACAAAAATTTTCAGCAAAGCAGTATTTCAAAAATCATTTTATGTTATATACACGTTTATAAAGTATATATATATTTGTCTTCTCTTGCCCATGTATAATACAGAAAGTATTGTTCTGGAGTCAAATTTTCAGAATCGAAATTTTGTAAAAAAAAAAAAAAAAAAAAGATTGAGGTATCTTGAATCCGAAAATCAAGTTTATAGTAGTTTATGAGTACATCGGTTTGTGAATCTGTTAGCTACGTAACGTAAAAACTATTAACAGGAAGTTTAAACTTGGAATTCTAAATCTGCATCACATGGGAATATTACCTGAAACATTTGTATTGAGACCGGACAAATGATTTGTGTACAAAAGTATTTAAATGCGTTATGCCTATGAGCAAAATTTCTGGTTAATGCATTTTACAGGGATGGAACACGGGCGCAGAATTCATACCACTATCAATGTAAGAAAATTTTCTACTTCTCAAATCAATGATATTATAGCTAGAGAAATTTCTTAAACAAATACCGGTATGAATTCTGCGCCCGTGTTCCATCCCTGATTTTAACATCTTCGTATCTCACTAAACATATTAAACAAACAAATGTTTTTTTATATGCACAAAAAAATGTTTCTTATAGAATATGGAATGAAAAACATTTATCATTTGCTTACAGGGCCGCACAAAATACTTCGGATGCGCTAAGGCTATAGTTTTATACTGCTTTATGTGCATTTAAGATTGGGTTATGAGTTATTAATATTGTACGAAGCCTGAGTACACTTTGCTATCCGTATACAAGGTGATTATAATTAAAGTTACGATTTCAAAACGCTATAATTTTAAAACTACCCATCAGAGCGATTTGATATTTTACCAGAGAAATCGTGAGGCAATGAAATTTTGTTTGGCAAAAGAAAAAAAAAAAAGTTCCAAAATGTGCCGTTATTTATCCGTAAAGTATTTGTTTCATGTATCTCCTCTTTTTCTCTTTTCACTATGACTGTTTCTGCTGTAAACACGTATTCTTCTCTTTTTGCTAAATATATATATATATATAGTGAGCCACTGAAGTCTATTACTTCCAGCTATTCCACTGTGTTGCTAACAACATTCCTGTGTTTAATGAGTCCATTTAGGTATTTCTCCTGACATTACTCTGACAGCGCCATCTATAGGAACATGTTGGAACTACTTTTTTCCTTCCTCAAACAAAATTTCATTGCCTCATGATTGCTCTGGTAAAATATCAAATCGTTCTGATGGATAGTTTTAAAATTGTATGGTTTTGAAAAGTAACTTTAATTATAATCACACTGTACAATTCATAATCAATATACAAGGCTGCAAAAGTTAGTCGAATATGTTTCAACAAGTGGTCGGGGTGAAAAATTCTCTTAATAATTTTCAAAAAATTTCTTTATACTTAATAACAATCTTAAATATTTTTTGAATGTAGCTACAGTATTCAAATAGGTGTTGAATTAATTGTAGCCTCTCTCATAGAGTAAAATGTTACGTCCTATAAAATTATTTCTAAAATTATTATCAATTAATTTTAATGTAATATTTTCAAGTAAATTGCCTCTTATTATACACCTTAAACTGTAATAATCTGTTTTATACATTTGCAGAATAATTGAAAGTTGTGTTAATACTACGCCAGATTATTTAATACTCTGTTCAAAAATAAGCGTAGCACATGCTATGGTCAAAATTTTTGCTATTTGTTTTTTATTGAGAAAAATTAAATAAGGATTAATTTTATATATTCTTTATCAAGTGTCTAATTTTCAAAACTAAAAAAGACTTTATAGTTTTCCTTTTACATAAAAAATAGTTATTATAAGTCTAAGAAAATAAAATTGCAAGAATTTTGTATGAGTCATTACTGTTTTATGTTATTATAGCTCTTTTACGTATTTTCTGGAATCCGCTTAATCTTTTGAAGATCATCTAATCTTTATTAATGTTCTAGAAAAATAAACTTTTTTTGCTACAACAAAGTTTCATTAAAGTTCTTGAAAGAACATAAAAGTGTTTTTCCACTATATATATTTAAAAAAAGAAAAAAAAAACAAAAAACTTTACAGCATAATTAAGACAAAGAATGAAGAAAAAAAAATCTTTTAATTTAAACATCTCTTTTACTTAAGCGATGAAAATTCCTAACTATTTTGTGTAACTGTTGAATATATTCTTAAATGAATAAATCTGTGCCAGAAGTTTAATTCTCTAACTGTTAAAACTTTAATTTATTTTTTGTTGATTAAATAAATAAATAAATAAATAAATAAATAACGATAAAAGTTACTATATCAATGGTATCCTTAATTTGCCAACTCAAACTCAATTATCTTGTTTTATTTTTTATTTCATTTTGCACGCGCGCTTTTTATTTCCTAACTCAAAATTATTAAAAAAAAACTTTTTCGATACTGTCCGTTTCGAAACTGATTATTATTAATTTTCTTTTTTTTTTCATTTTCTTTCAAAAAAAAAAAAAAAAAAAAAAAAAAAAAAAAAGATTTTGGTGAAATTCTGGCAAAAGCAGAATTTAGTTTAGTAAGGAGGACTATTATTATTATTTTTATTATTTTTATTTTTTCAAATTTTAACATCGTTTTCAAATTATTCAGTTATATTTTCGATAAATTTTCGATTTCGATAAATATCCAACTATCACAAAACTGGTATCGTAAAAATCCGTAGATTTAGTCCACCGTCCTAAAAAAAAAAAAAAAAAAAAAACAATAAAGAGAAAAAACGATCTTTTGCATTTGCGAGTGATGCTCAGCATAAGGGCAAGATATTTTTAAAAAGAAAGGAAAATGGGGAGAAAAAAGTTTGATTTAGTGCTATTGCTTTTTCAAAAAAAAATAAAATAAAATAAAAATAAAATAAAATAAAATAAAATGAAGTAAAATAAAATTGTCTGCGGAGAAATATTCTAAGCTACGAAAAAAAGAGAATAAAATTTCTTTGAACATGTAGGTTGATTTCCTTCCTGTTAGTACATGCGATTTGAAAAATGCTGATTTTGATAAAAATTCAGCCATTTTTTGAAACAATCCTTTTAAAATAGAATGACTATTGTACATGTGGCCTTTCAGTGCCGTTATTTTATGAAATCGAATTTTCGTTTCAAAGCATTTTTAAGATAAAATGTCACGTGCATATAGAAAACTTTTACTTGCTATTTTATTTTATTGTCAACTTCTTTATTTACTTATTTCGCAGTTATATCTGTAGAAATATGTTCATTCTCAAGAGAATAATGATTTATTGTATCATATTTTTGATTGAATTTGTATGCTAGCGGATATTGGTACAATCATATGGAAATTTAATAATGCATATTTATGTGATATGGCAATGGCAGTGCTTGTTTTAAAATTCGTCTATTATCGTCTTGTCTTTATACCTCGTAAAAAGTGTTGCCATCTACAAGAATGCAAATATTGAATCATTCTATACGAATGGAAACGAAAAGAAAATGTATTTAATAAATCTTTTATATTATCATTTTCTAAGAACATATTCTAAACTACTGAAAAGAAAATATATGTTTTTATTGGATTTTTTTTTTTTTTTCCGACTGAGTGAAAATAATGACTGGACCGGGAGTCGAACCCCGGATCTTTGACTTACAAGGTCAAGGCTCTACCAATTGAGCTATCCAGGTCGACAACCAGTCAGCATTACTCACTCAGATAACCTTTAGGCAGAAACATCTGGTCTATCATGTAGATAGCTCGACAGAAATAAGCATGATTAAATATGAATAAAATAAATAAATATGATAAAAATATGCAGAAATAAATATGATTTTCTTCCAATCAGTTGATTGTGTGATTTTTAATAAATTATACGTTTTGAATCGTTTTATTTTCCAATTGTACACGTATTTGATAAAAACTAAGCTAATTATCTTAACAATGACAAAAAATGTTCTTAAAAAAAGTCGCAAAATTCGAAAAAAAATAAATTTGTAGCACTTCAAATAATTTTTTGTATGTGCTTTTTTTTTTTTTTTTTTTTAACCATTTTGTATTTATCGTAATGAGTCAACTTATTTAATTAATTGCTGAGTGGCAATATAGCATGAAATATCTTTATTGGATGACATCATTTGATTTTGAGAAATAATTAAGAGTGAGTGGGTTTTACATTTCCCTAGTCCTACCCTGCAAGGCAATTGGCAACGGTCTCGGATTCAGAGCTATGGATGGTTCAGAAACATGCCATCACAGTTTTGATCCTCCATAAAGGGGATGGCTCCCCCGCTTCGGTGACCCCCTAGAAGTATAACTTGGAATAGGAACATGGAGGAGATTGCGGCCACGACGGGTTTTACGTGCATCAGCCATAATCGATGTACACGACGGTATATTAATACTGATCTTCGACCAGTTTGAGTATCGAACCCGCAATCTTCCAGTTAGGATCTTGGCGTTTTACCGATCAGTCTGCTACTGCCCCGAGAAAAAACTGTGAAAAGAAAAATAGCTTTATTTCCATGTAATCATTTTTAAATATCACAACTTTTTAGTATATATGCAGATTTTCTTCTTAATGTGATTTTATATACACCAATAGAAGTATTTTATAGTTTTGAGGTTACTGTACAGCATGGAATTGCTATTCCAGAAGAAAGTATTCGTAAGAACTCATCATACAATTTGCACACTCCTTCCAAACAACACAAAAACTAGCTGAAGCATCTGACACCTACAAAAATAAATAAAAAATTAAAACAAAAGATAAATCTAAGCGAGGAACGCCAGCAGGGCGTCTCAGTCTTCGACGATTTTTAGTTAAATATATGTTGAGAGTTATGGACACATTCTTACTGGAGATTTAGAAATTGTTTCGAACAGTTCCGTTTGTAATCTTTTGAAATTTGACTCTAAATATAGGTTTAAAAAAAAAATATACATATATAAATATATTGTAACCAGGCCTTTTCTCAAAGGGATTAGTTTGATTGATTTAAGTGAAAATTCATGTTTACTAATAACTTTTAAAAAGTGAAGAAAATGAAATGGTACCTTTAATTAATTAATTACAAACTAAAATATCAGACGGCCTTCAAAACCGACAGCCTTAATGAAAAGAAGTATTATAAAGATGGCTATTAAGAACCGTTCACATTCTACAACAAAACAGTCCTTAATCTTCGAGTCCCTTCTAGAACTGTTCGAAATTTCCTAAGTTGGACAGGAAACTTGAAATATGCAAAATTCAAAATTAACTTATTTTAGGAAAACGATACATTGATGCAAGGCTGAAATTAGCAACGTTCAATGTTTTAGAAACATATTTTTGACAAAAAGTGATATTCACGGTTAAAAAAAAAAAAAAGCTCGACGAATTGTTAACGACCGCACCAGGCACAAATTAACGAGGATGAGACACTTCAAAACCCTCGGTTCCAAATGGAACGAACATAATATAACATTAACAAGGAGGAACCAAGGTGGTTTGACAATGCCCACCACAACTGCCGAGTGTTCCTTCAATCCTCGCGCAAAAGGAGGGGCCTAGCTTACTAGCTTGGCCGAAGGAAGGCTGTCTACATTCCGCCGCAGGATGGTCGACAGACCTGCTGCTGAGCGAAAACATGGAAGTTCAAAGTTGAAGGTAGATAGATAAATTGGGTAAATAAATCATAATTAACTAATAATATGGATAAAAGGAACCAAAATAAAATAAATGGCTGGGAATGCCCGCCTCCCATCACGGGAAATAGTAATAGCAGATATATACAGTACACTAACATACTGAATTTTAATAGTTTTTCAATTTTTTATACATTTTATATTTTATAAATTTTTATATTTGGCTGACTGGCGCTGGAAAAAAGTATAACCTGCTTCAATAAGCACTGTAAAAAAAAAAAAAAAAAAAAAAAAAAAAAATTCAATGTTTGAAAAGAAATAAGCCTCTAGTCTGTTAAAAAGCATCGCAACTTCCCATGCTCAAACTTAACCTGGAGGTGAACTGGAATCAGGCCAGAGAGAACCAAAAGTGCCGAGGCTGTTTTATGTGCCATGACAATGAACAGTGCAAAGTGCCGTTGGCAACTAAGTAATTTCTTGTTGCATTGCTGGTTTAGTGAGTGACCCCATATAGGGGCTGCATAAGTAATTGTTTTTTCTACTATGGACCTGATGATTTAAAAAAAGAACTACCATAATTTAAAGCAAGATCCTGTATATTTTTTAAAACGAGTGCAGTGTTGTGGATCAGTTATAATTTTGGTAAGATTCAATGCTCGAGGCAAAATTAATATTGAATGTATTCACTAAAGGTAATATGAACTCCTTTGATTACCAAGACATTACCAGGTAACAATCTGATCCCATTAAGAGACTAACTGATGGATTCATTTTTTTTTTTTTTCTACAAGATAATACGTCGGTCACAAATCAGCTTCAATCACATCTTGACTATGTGAAAATAATATAATTTTTATGGAGTTTCTGGCCAAAAGTCCAGACTTGAACTCCTTAGAGAACATGTGAGTAATCATTGTATACAAAGTTTAGGAAAACGGATGATAATAATTAATATCGCTCTATTTAGGAGCATAGGTTCATTATATTATTCATTTTATATTATTATCACTTGTGACACACAGGAGCTCATAAAAGTCCTTTCCGAATTTTAGAAGTAATATGTGTGAAAGGAAAACACACGAAGTATTAAATAAGATAGTATAGCAATGTAATTTGATGTGTAACTTTGTGGTCTCAAAGTTTTTTTCACGCTTTTATGTTATTATATATATATATAAATCGAATATAACTTATAATTACAAAATTTCACTCATAAAATTGTATCAAGATTTGCAATGATTTATTTTCCTGATTTATTATTAAACATTTATTTCTTTTAGGAATATTAAAATTATGACAGTTTTACATGTATAGTCTTAAAGAGTTTTCCATTTCCATGACTACAATAATCACATTTTTTTTTTTTTTTTTTTAACACAGAATTTATCATTTAAACATATCACAGAAATTTCATTAAAGCTTCAAAATAAACTAATATCGTTGAAATTAATTTAAACTTTCAAATTTTGAAAGCTGTTGTGACATTCTCGGATCCTTATCAACAATTAATGTCAATTCATCAGCGCTCAGTTTGTCATATTCTCATATATGAAATAATAGCTTATTTATATAATTTTCGAAAAACATTTGTCAATATTGACTCAGATCCTAAAATATATTTTTTCTCAGTTTATTGGCGTGCCTTATGCGCATAGCTTGGAAATCTATATTTCTAGTTTAGGGATTTAGAAAATGGCCACTTATTCGTTCTAGATGAAGGCGGTATATATTTTTTTTCTCAATGTGAATACAAGCTAATATCCCTTAGAAAAAAAAACCCCACAGAGGGTTTCCCACCTAAGCCTAGGTCCCTAGCGTCAACAATTGGTCTCATAATCGTTACACTATCTAAGAAATATATGTAAGATCATTTGGAAAATATGCCTTTTCAGTGTACAAATGCATACTAAACACAATACATGCACTTAATGTGCAAATTTTCAACATTCTAGCAATAATAAAACAAATCGAATTGAATATCTTCTCCTCTTTTTCAGCAAAATAGGTTAACGAAAAGTAAAAACTGTTAGTAGTGCTTAGAATAATATGGTAACAAAAAAATGACAATAGTGACTAAATTTCTCTCACATACTAAAACTTTACGAAGCAGAAAGAATTTAAGGAAATATTAAGATAGCTTGCAAGGCCTTCTCCAATATGATGCGTTACTCAAGGATAGAAAGTATATATTTTGAAAGCATCCCGTTTTTTAACAGACTAAACAAAGTGGAAAATCTGGTTTCTGATTGCGAAACGGAGAAGGGTCGATTTACATGAATTTGTATTTATTTTGATGTTGTACCAGAGACTAAATTACAGTTTGAAGAAGAAATAACAATGGTCATAACAACAGTGAAACTTGAAAAAAGTGTTTGTTTTACAGTTTAACCTTTGGAATTCTATTTCCATGTGCTTCGATTCCTAATAATTTTTTATTTCCTTTGCAAAAAATTTCAAAATTTCCAGCTTGATTAAAATTTTAAACTATATCGTATTAAAAAATCATAGTGTAAAGTTCATTTTGAAAAAGAAATAACAATAGTAATAAGAATTGTGAAATTAAAAATGTTTTTGTTTAAAACATTTTTTGTTATCCCTAATCATTATTTATTTATTTCGTAATTTTTTCCAATTACCATTTGCTTAAAATTTTAAAGTATATCGTATTCTAAATTAAATTTTGAAGAAGAAATAACAATGGTAATATCAACAGTGAACTTGAAAATTTGTTCATGATTCCCCCCCCCCTTTTTTTTTGTGTGTGTGTGCTATTTCTAACCAATGTTTATTTCTTGAAAAAAAAAAATCCAAATTTCCATTTGTTTTATACCATTATATTGTGTCCTAAAATAGTATTGTATTTTAAATTACATTCTGAAAAAAAAAAAAAAAATAAATAAATAAAAAATAACAATGATAATCACAACAGTGAAACTTGAAAAAAGTTTTTGTTATTCCCAATTATTGTTTATTTCCTAAAACTTTCCAAATATCCACTTGCTTAAAACTTTAAAGCATATCGTATTCTAAAATTATATTGTATTCTAAATTACACTTGAAAAAGAAATAACAGTGATAATAATAGAAATGAATTTTAAAAAATCTATTTATTTTTTCTTATCACTACACTGTAAAAAATAACCTATTACCAGCTGCAATCTGTGATTTATTTTATCCAATCAGTGAGAATTTCTTGCAAGAAATTCTCTGTGATTGGATAAAATAAATCACAGATTGCAGCTGGTAATAGATTTTTTTTTTACAGTGTAATCATTGTGTATTTTTTTTCGTAACATTTTCCAAATTTACATTTGTTTAAAATTTTAATATATATTCTATTAAAAAAATGTTGTATTCTGAACTACATTCTAAAAAGAGAAGTACGAAAGGTAACAATGACAGTGACACCTAAGAAGTCATTTTTTAACTTTTATTTATTTATTTATTTTATTTTATTATTTTTGTTATCTCTAATCATTCTTTACGTTGTATGTTAAATTTTCCAAATTTCCATTTGCTTAAAATATTAAAGTATATCCAATTCTGTAAATATATTGTATTCAATTTTAAAAATACATTTCGAAGATGAAATGACAGACAGTGATCATAACAACTGTGAAACTCAAAAAATAAAAAGTCTTTATTGTACAGTTTAACATTGCAATTCAATTTCCACGTGATTTTATTCCTAATCATTGTTTATTTCTTTCCTATAATTTCCAAATATCCCCATCAATTTCTTATGTCTTACATAAAAGTTTCTAAATTTCTATTTGCTAAAATTTTGAAGTATATATATATATATATATATATATATATATATATATATATAATAGTCCAAAATCATATTATATTCTAAATTACATTTTGAAGAAGAGATAACAAATAACAATGATGATAAGAATAATGGCACTTGAAAAAGTATTCGTTTTATACTTTTGTTATCCAAATATATATATATTATCATTTATTTATTTCTTAAAATTTTTTTAATTTTCATTGGATTAAAAGTTTAAAAAAAATTGTAGTCAAAAATTATTCTGTGTATTTTAAATTACACAATTTGAAAAAGAAAGAACAATTGTAATAACAGCAGGGAAACTTGAAAAATGTGTTTGTTTTACAATGTACTCTTTGGAATTCTATTTCCTTGTGCTTTGATTAAACTGCTCGGCATGAAAATTGCCTCTGACACCATTTCAGCATATTCTTATGTAAAATGACCCCCTGAATCTGAATGTGACGCCCATTTTGCCCTATCATCCACCATTTTTTAGGAATGGACCCCAATTTTTATCATTTTTACGTGATTTTATGGCTATAAATTTGATTTTTAGGAGGGGAGGAGGATTATTTTAACCGTTAAATGTCTTCTGAGGGCTACATAGTTGGAAAATTCTAAAACATGGACATTTGTGACAAGGGAATTTATTTTATTTTATTTTTATTTTTATTTTTTATTTTTTGCGGTTGGGGGGGGGAGGCGGAGGGGGTATTTGCCACTGAAATTATGCATTACATATCTTATATATATTTTTAATCTGTTATTAATGTTATTTTTTAAACTTTATATATTTTTTATTTTTAGGTGTTAAATTAATTATTTTTCATTTTTCAAATCAAATTCAGGGTCATAAAATTATCGAACAGTGGAAGAAATTGAGGGAGGGGATGGTGTATCTAGAAAACAGTGGGTAACTGGGCAAAATGGGAGTCATATTCGAATTCAGGAGGTCATTTTACATAAGAATAAGCAATAATAGTATCAGATCTAGAATTTTTTTTTTTTTTTTTTTTTTTTTTTTTTTTTTTTTTGCAGAACAGTGTTATTAATCAATGTTTATCTCTTTCGTAAAAAATGTTATACTTCCATTTCCTTAATTTTTTAAACTATATTGTATTGATAAATTATATTGTATTTTAAATTGCATTTTGAAAAAGAAGTAATACTAATAAGAACAAAAATACTTGAAAAAAAAAAAGTCTTATTGTACATTTTTTTGTTATACTTAATAATTGTTTATTTCTTTCGTAAATTTTTCCAAATTTCCATTTGTTTAAAAATTTAAAGTATATTGTATCCTAAAATTATATTGTACTGTATGTAAGGCATATTATATTCAAAATTATATTGTATTATAAATTACATTTTGAAGGATATATAACAATTGTAATAATAACAGTGAAACTCGAACAAAATGTCTGTTTCACAGTTTATCTTTTGGAATTCCATTTTCATGTGCTGTAAACCTTTAAACATTGTTTATTTCTTTCATAGAAAAAATATTTTCCCCTTGATTCACATTTTAAAGCATATTGTATTAATAAATTATATTGTATTCGGAATTACATTTTGATTAAAAAATATCAGTGCTAACAAGAACAGTGAAACCAGAAACAGTTTTTGTCGTACACTTTTTTGTTATCCCTAATAATTGTTTATTTATTTCGCAATATTTTTCTAATTTCAATTTGTTTAAAAATTTAAAGTATACTGTATCCTAAAATTAAATTCCACTCTAAATAACATTTAAAGAAGATTATAAATAATCTCTAAAAAAAGAGCTAAATTGAACACACGTAACATTGGTGACAACAACAATGAAACTTAAAAAAAAAAACTTTGTATTACACATTTTTATTATACCTAATCACCGTTTATACTTTAAATAAAATTATAAAACTTTTATTTGCTTAAATTTTAAAGTATATTTTTCTCAAAAGTTATATTGTATTGAAAATTACATTATGAAGAAGAAATAACAATGATAATGACAACAATAAAACTTGGGGAAAAAAACGTTGTTTTGCAATTTTTATTACCCCAAATCATTGTTAATTTCTTTTTTATTTTTCTTTATTTTTCTAAATTTCCATTTGCTTAAATTTAAAAATATATTGCGCTCAAAAGTAATATTGAATTTCAAATTACATTTTGTAGATGAATACAGACAAGAATAAAGATTGAAAAATAGAAAACAGAGTTTATTTTACTTACTTTTTTTTTGGTTATCCCTAATTAATGCTTATTTCTTTCATAAAATTTTTAAAATATTAACTTATTTAAAAAAATTTATGTATATTGTATAAAAAAAAAAATATCTTGAAAATGTATGGAAAATCTTAAATTGAATATTTAAAAACTTTATTTACCGAAAGTACTTAAACTGAGCACCGGCCTTAATCCCTACACCAAAACCGACAGTACTTTAAAATACTATTAGATTAAAAGGTGTATAAAATCGAATTTAAGAAAGGAACGTTAAAAGTACTTAGAAGATCGAATATATACTTCACTTTAATCTCACCATATGGCACTAGATACTTCATGAAGCCGTTCATGTTAAAGAGATGATTTTGTAGAGTGCTGTTGCTGTTTATGATTACCGTTTTCCTATAATCTTCAACTGTGTTATATTATAGTATATTTATGTATAAACTTAAAAGTATATTAAATCTTAGAAAAAATGTAAAGATGATTTAAAAAAAAAAAATCTTTTTATGCTTATTTTAAAGTCCTGATTTTATTTTTACCTCTATATACTGACAGTACTTAAATGTGCTACTTTGATAAATCCTCATTAATTATTATGATGTTGCGGTAAGAATAATTTGTATTGCTTATATGTATAAAAACGCCTCTTAAATATCTAAAAAAATATTCTAAATGCATCTTTTGTGTATATATTCTGTTCAACGAAAAATCGGAATATTCAGGATAATTTAAGCAGCTAGCTTGATTTTTAAATAAAATTTTATAAATTACTGGATCCATTCTTATAGAAATCAAACAGTCCCAACTCTCTAAATGAATTTGTTTATTTATTTTTAAAGAAATTATTATTATTATTTGTTTATGTATGATAATGCTTCTCATTCATATATTTCTTTCTTTCTTTCTTTTTTTTTTATGAAATGTATGTTTCCTCATTGTGATAAAAGAAGTCAAAATGATCAAAATATATTGCATAATACTCAATTTGAAATTTTCATTCGAAAAAAAATGTAATTAATACATTTCACAAAACATTTTTATTAGTATTCAATTTCTGTTGTAAAAATTCCCAGCATTAAAAAAATTCTTTTACATAAAATTCTTTATTTAAAATAATCGCTGAGAATTTTAAAAGCAAATTTAACGAGCATCTAAATCCTAAAAATATCCCTTACTTCAAATCAGGTTTATATCACGTTTCTGGCCTGGGTAGTTTCAGAAAAATCGTTATTTTAGAACAGTTTCTCCCATTTCATCTCATCCGAAAATATTTAAACCATTCTCAGGATTCTGTTTTTAGGTTACAATTTACCCCATGCTCCGAATATTTATTCAAACCCCAAGGTCTTATTATTTTAGAAAAATCATTATTTCTAGACATTTTTGGAATGTCCACTTTTTGTGCAGACAATTTTGAACTTTGAATTCTTTTAAAAAGTTTTCTTCAAGAACACGCTCGTTTAATAAGTCACTATATTCTATATTTTTAAAATAGTTACTGTAGTATCTTCGCGTACATTTTGATGTGAACATAAATTTAGAATAAATTTTGTGTCTATGTATATTTAGAATTTTTAAATATCTATATTTAAAATTTGAAACTACTATCTCCATATTTTTTAAGTTGAATAAAAATTTGAATAGAAAATATTTTAAAACGTAATTTTTAGGAGTAATTTTTTTTCTTTCTTGCTCCTCACATAATGCACAGGTGTAGCAATGGACACAAGCTTTAGCTCCACTATTTATGAATAATAATTTTATTTACTACGTTTTTCTTTATTGCAGAAAGTTATTGCAAAAGACTGCGACAAAATAACTATGATACTGAATCTTACGTTCCGTGGCATTCCTGATATTGCATATAGTAAAGAATCAAACGTCTACAAAATTTTTTCTATAGTGGTATCTTAATAAAATTGGGTTAAAATTTAATACAGTAGTTTAGAAAGAGTTCTAATAAACTTACACATAATTAACAATTAGAAATAAAAATAAACACAATTTTTATATAACAGAAAATTTTATAACTAATTATTTTTGAAGGTTTTATTTAACGATTAAATACTAAAATTATTTTATCTTCGATATGACAAAATGTCAATTTAATTAGGGAAAATTATGTGTTTAAATTCTCAATTTTCGATAAAGTAAATGAGTTTTGGCTTGTTTTCTTAGTTTTGTTTAGGAATATATTACGTTTATTAATTTATAATGACAGAATATTATAGTCATTAATCCGTTAAAAAATAGTTATATATTTTTAGTATAGAATTCAGGAAATAAAATTTTACATAATTTAATTTTTTGTAAATTATTTTACTTAATTTTCTGATTTAATAACATATGAAATAATAATTTCAGTTATTGTAAAAATTTTGTTATACTGCCTAAGTTTTGTGATTTTTTTTCGATGTTTTTTGATTACATTTACAGCGAATATATGAGATTTTATTAGTTTAATTCCTAATAAACTGCATGTTCTTCATGTTCTTAATTTTTTAATATAAAATGTAGAGAATGATTGTATTCAAAATTATACCGATCAACATCTACGTATCTTGGCTACCAATGAAAGTGTAGTTAATTTAATGTATAACAGTTCATTTCAGTTTCTCTTTTGTTCAACATAACTTTTTTAGTTTATAAAAAAAAGCAAATTTTAAATTTTTTTTACGGTGACTACCTTTTTATGATGAAAAAAAAAAAAAAAAAAAAAAAGTTTTTGTGTACGCCTCTCTAATGGATTTTATCCTTTAAAGTATAAATTTTGTAAGTTTAGCAGGTATTAAATATGGATAATTATAAGAATCTCTATTCTTTATTTTATGGATTTTAATAATATACTTTTAAACCTATATTACAAAAAATGTACACAGTCGTTATTAGATTTATTCAATGTTTAAATATTTTTTTTATGCAAACCATATGCATATTCTTAAGTATTTTGCTTTGAAACTGCATAATTTTCTAAAATATTTGTATAGGTATTTCCTGCTCAAAAGTTTAGCAATATTTGGAAGCAACTAGTTTTTATCAATTTAAAAACTTATCTCTCGATCAAATGTTTTCAAACGTTGGGTATTTAAAGGGCTGTGGGACTTCTTCGTGTTTTACAGTGAAGATTGGTTTAAAACAAAATTTAGGGGTGGGAGTGTGGTAACAAATTGAGCAAAATCAATAATGTTTGTGATCACCCTGTATCATTAAATGAACGAAATGATCTTAACTTTAGTGTATGTTAATGCAGACCCAGTACAATTTGTGAATGAATTTGTGCGACGATAGCATATTAAATAAAGGCGATATAAGCATTTATTTTAAAACTAAAAAAAAAAAAAAAAAAAACATGTTTTTTATTTATAATATACAGAGTTTTAAACGAAAATTATTCCCACTTTCAAATAAATTGAAAAAACACTTTTGAAACAATGCACAGCAATCGGAATACAAATATCTTGAATATACCTCATGATATATGAGCATTTTTTTTATAAACATTTTACACTGCGCATGCGCGAAAGATATATATATATATATATATATATATAAAATTAAATTCAATATCAATGACAAAAATAAATTTGTATAAAAAAGGCGCTTGAAGCAGCACAAAATATTATACAAGACCAATAATAAATTTAATAGAAGTTAAAAGATGAGATGAAGGTGAAGAGTAACAAACAACAAGAAAAAACTTATCAAACAATGTTAATAAACAAGAAAATTGGTTAGATTTAAACATTATTCAAGCTAGAAATTCAAATTAAGCTGTGTCAATCTGTGTGAGATTGACACAGCTTAATTTGAATTTCTAGCTTGAATAATGTTTAAATCTAACCAATTTTCTTGTTTATTAACATTGTTTGATAAGTTTTTTCTTGTTGTTTGTTACTCTTCACCTTCATCTCATCTTTTAACTTCTATTAAATTTATATATATATATATATATATATATATATATATATATATATATATATATATATATATATATATATATATATATATATATATTATTACATAGGTTGAAAGCTATATTGGGCAGCTTTTGTCAAAAGTTCATTTGAAAAGAGTAAAAATTAAGTAAATTGTCGGCAAAAGAACGAGCTAGGTTTTAGGTTAATTTTCAGAGTTGAAATTTCATAAGGTTTTTTCGCATGCCGCGCAATTAACTTGAAAATTCAATTATTTCAACCACGATTCAAAAGTACTTTTTTGTAAAAAATTCCTTATTGTGAGATCATTATTTAATCATGCTTTAATCATCTTCTGTTATTCATAATTTTACTATGTTACAATATTTTAATATATATATATTATATTATATTATAATATAAATATTTTAACATATATAGGCTTTACTTTAAACAAAATGTACTATATTAAAATATATTGTTAAAAGGAGGACATTTAGAAACTTAGTATTATTATCGTTGTTATTTGTCTTCATCATTTAAATAAAATTTTCCTATATGCATTATAGAACTACACAAATTTCTAAAAACAAAGCTGAATTTGCTTTTTTATGTAGAATAGAATACTTTTCTTTTCTTGAAAATATTGAAAAAAAAAAAAAAAAAAGTCTTCTCAAAATATACATAACAAATTTAAATGCATTAAGATGAAAAGTCAAAAAGAATCCAAGGATTTTAAAATTACCAGGAAATTTACAAGAAAAAAGCATATGTTTTTTGAAAAACATTATTTAATAATTAAAAAGTTTAATGGCAATTTAAGAAAAGTAATCCGGAATTAATTAAAAAAAATAATAATAATAACGAAATAGAAAAATAAGCTAAATATAAGAAAAATATCTGAGTAGAAGTTAGTCGAGAAATTTTGAAAGAAAAATAGAGAAATTTTGTAAAAATACTTGGAATTATTCCATAAAAAACATTTGAAAGACGTTTTTTTCCAACTCGACGTCTCACTTTCTAAGAAAAAAATTATTCTGAATAGAAAGTTTTTCGAATAATATCTATGAGACTCAATTAGAGTAAAGGGGAGAAATTTTTAAAATATATCTGCAGAATATAACAATATAAAAAAATAATTGGTCATAACGTTACCTCAAATCTTTACTATAAAAGAAATTTTTCACCCTCACAAATATCATCCCATTTTAAAAAAAATCATTCTCCATTCAAAGACTCAAAACTGAGAATCGACAGGCACAATTAAAAGAAGCTAAAAAAAAAAAAAAACTTCTCAAAAAATACCACCACAGAATTTAATCGTAAAACAGTATTATTAGCTGTAAAAAAACCTTTCCGTCGCAATTACCTTTTTTGATGATATGGAGGTGGAATTCAATATATCAGCAGTTATAATTTCAGCATGATAATAACCTTTCTTAAAGAAAATATGATACGCCGAATAAGGGAAATGCGATGATAATTCACCTTTTCCTAGCTATAATAGGGTCTCTTGTCTTGTCATGGAAAAAAGTTATTTTTTCATCTTTTTTATATCGATGAAAATTTATGTCGTTATAAATTTTTCACGAAAAGAAAATGATAGGGATTTTTTTTTTTTTTTATCTATACACTTCTTATAAAAGCCATTGGAATTTCTAAATTAGCCTTTATTTAACATGGTAAATACTTTCTGTAACTAACATTTATAACTAATTTGGTTGCAATATTGTTATTATATCGTCCAGTTATTTATTTATTGTAAAATAAATCATTTATATTCTTAATTTGTTTTAAAACTAATTTGTTTTGATACTGACTGCACCAAAATTGTCATTTTAGTAATTCGTATTCATTCTATTTCTAGAGTTTTGTTATTTCTTTTATACTTCTTAGAGTGTCACGCCGTTTTTCATGTCAAGTTTAGACATTATGTGTGTGATATGTTGAGTATATATTAAATCACGAGTTTTTTTTTTTTTTTTTTTTTTTCCCGAAAATGTTTTGTTAAAATATGAGTGTAATTACGTATTTTATGTAATTCAAGAGTGAAAATTTCTCTTTCTCTACTATCAATAGGCAAAAATGTTAATTTTCTTAGGGGAAAGAGCCTTTGGCTATCCTATTGTAACGATCATTGATTCTTTGTAAAAGCAATTTTTTCCAGCTTTTAGCAATTTATTTCAGTTTAAGCATACTATCTTAAAATGAAAGAACGAAAATAACTCAACTTTAGTGAATTTCCACTCATTTGCCTAGAAGAAACACGCCCTCTAATCTTGAGTTAAATTCAAGAAATTGAATGAGTTAACACAATGCAATCAAACTTGAGTTATTTATTGTATTTGAGTAATTTATTAGTTTCCCATCATACTATACATACTATAGGTACAGCGTCAAGAATAAACAGTGTGGCAATCGCCTATAACCGTGATGTTAAAATGATGCTACAAAAATTAAGCTTACCCAGATGTCGTTGTGATCGAAGCTATTGCTCAAATCGAAGACCTGATTGGCTTTTCCCAATTTCGTCAGTTTAATCACGTGATCTAGGCATATAATTAACCAATAGGGAGTCTCGGTTTTGTTGTCGTGACACTAGCTTCGATTACAATGACATCTGGTGACAGGCTTAATTTTTTTAGTACAATTTTATTCGACGCTTTCTACACTGTTTATTCTAGACGCTCTACTATAGGTATGGGGAACTTAGGTAATCGTGAAAAATTTCGACCTCGGTTTTTTGACTTTTTATACGCTTTCAGGTGTGAGGAATCCGAAAATCACAAAATTTGTATGGTGTTTGTCTATAGGGTGTCTGTTAGTGTGTCAGTCCGTTAGTTTGTTAGTCTGTTAACACAATATCTCACTAACAAATGATCTCAGAGAGGTCAGGTCAGTTTTAAAATATTACTTTCGATGCTGGCAAGAAACCTATTCCTTTGCAACATTCAAATTACAAAACTTGGTAAGTTATGAGAAATTTACGATTTTCTTAACATGGGAGAATAGGACAAAATTTCACTTAAACGTGCATTAAATGGAAACTTTTTGCTGTAAAAATGTCGGACCAGTTTTAAAATATCAGTTTTCATGTCGGAATGAACATCAGTAACTATAAATATGCTACTTTGAAAATTACTCAAGTTATTGGAAATTTACGAATTTCTTAACATGGCAGTATAGGGCAAAATTTCACATAAACGTCAATCTTGAGGGACATTTTCATCGTAAAGATGTCAAACCACTTTTTAAATATTATTTAGGATACTGGCATGAATATCATAGACTATGATTTTTCCAATTTAAAAAATTCGTAAGTTATTTGGATTTTACGATTTACTTAAAATGGCAGAATAAGGCAAAATTGAGCATAAACTTACATTTTGAGGATCATAAATACATTAGACAACTTTAAAATTACATTTATGATATTAGTTTGAACATGATTGAATACAAATATTCTAACAGGAAAATTTCGTAAATTAATCGTAATTTAAGATTTTATCAACATAGCGAAATTGTAAATTTTTCATATAAATATGAATTTTGAGGATTATTGCATTGGAAATAGTAGCATGAAAACTAAACAACACAATTGACCCTGATGAAATAAATTAATATATTAGAACAAGATAAATATATCGAAGTGAACGGTGGATAGCCTATTAGGCGAGGATTTCATTCTGTCACTGTATCAAGCTTTGGTCAAATTCATTTCTTTTAATATGATTATAATATGTCTCGCACTAGAAATTTATGAGAAATAAATATGATGGGGAACTGAGCAGAGTCCACCTATGTCAACTAGTTTATTTTATTAATGATTTTATTAAACTGGATCACTTTACAATGACGTTGCCCGTTGCACTTGCGTGGTGCTACTGAAGAAACGTGTTGCAGCGAGAGCGATGCTGGCACTTACAAAGGTTGAATGAGCAGAAATAAGTCAAGTATTGATAAATATCGATAACCCACGTTCGCTTACATAAAGAGCTAGTAATGAGCTCAGATAATTGCATTTTTAACTCAAGTCGATTGAAAAAAAAAACTCCTAAATGACATGGTGAATTAACTCATTTACAGGGTGATTATAATTAAAGTTACGATTTCAAAACGCTATAATTTTAAAACTACCCGTCAGAGTGATTTGATATTTTACCAGAGTAATCTTGGGGAAATGAAATTTTGTTTGGAGGAGGAAAAAAAAGCAGTTCCAACATGTTCCTATAGATGGCGCTGTCGGGGTAATGTCAGGGGAAAGGCCTAAATGGACTCATTAAACACAGGAATGTTGTTAGCAACACAATGGAATAGCAGGATACAATAGACTTCAAGGGTTTACTACATTTTTTTTAGCAAAACGACAAGAATACGTGTTTACAGCGGAAACAGTCAGTGAAGAGAGAAAAAGAGGAGCTTCATGAAACAAATACTTTACGGATAATTAATGGCACATTTTGGAACTATTTTTTTTTTTTTTTTTCTTTTGCCAAACAAAATTTCATTGCCTTACGATTGCTCTGGTAAAATATCAAATCGCTCTGATGGGTAGTTTTAAAATCGTAACTAATTATAATCACCCTGTATTTCAAGAGAGTGTAATGTTGGTCTAAAAATCATTTTCCACTTTAATTCTTTAATTTATGAAATAAACGAAATGTATGTAATGAAAAATTCTATATTTATTACAAAATATAAACATTTATATTGTAGCATTGTCAATTTTGGTAAAAATTGTATTCATTTGTGAACCACCAGTGATAGAGGGTTGCTTGAATTAAACTGAATGTGAAAAGAGATATCACAGCAATGTCACAATATGTTCTCATAATTTATTAAAACCCTTCATAAGCAGGATTGTTTGCTTATGTGTGTAAAACAATTACGATTTTACGGCATATTTACCGGAAATTTAGACAAATCATCTAAACTTATTAATGAATTAAGTAAGTGGTGATTATTGATTGAGGAAATCAGTCAGATAATTTTCTCTTCTCGTTAGACTTTGCATTATTTCTGCTTTATCCTTAATAACCACCATTTATTAAAATTTTAACCTTAAAGGTAGAATTCTAATTTAGTATTATTCATCCGAGTATTTAAAAAAATAATTAATGAAGCTGAATTACGTTAATATCATTTTTCTGAAATTGTTGAAACTCATAAAAAAGTAACTATAATTTAAAAAGCATAAACTTTAAATAATATTTTAAAGCATAATTGAAAATTTTACAAAATTAATTATATATATGTAATAAAAATTAATAAAAGTAATAATAATAATAATAATGTTAATTCTTATTTGAATTAAAACTAAATTTGCATATTTTAAAAATCGATCTATCGATCTATCTACCTATCTATATTTGATTGTAAATAAATAAATAAATAAGAACTTAAACATTATACTAATTTTTACATTCTAAAGTTATTTCAGATCTTGTATTTTAAATTATTTATTTTTAATCATTGTAAAATGTGGGTGAAGCTGAAGATGCCCCAGTAACCAATTTTCAACGAACGAAACACAATAATTGCTGTTTTACAGAACATTTATTTTCCTCCCACTATAAATAAAACAAATTTATTTTTCACCTATTTTACAATTTTATTTGAAACCGAACTTCTTTATAGATTGCAAGTTATTTTTTGATATTTTCATAAAAATTTATGCAAACCTATTATAATATAAATTTTCATGAAATTATAAATTCGCCTGCAAAAAGTATAAGACCAAACCCATTATAGAGTAAAAACAGTGATACAAACAATGCATAACTATACTTAAGATTTAACCCCTTACCTGCCGACGAAAAATTATGAGATTCGCTTCCCAGTACCACCATTTTCACACAGGCGCGTATAGTTATGCATGCACTTCCAGAAACAGTCCCTTTCCGATGCCTCGTACTCCTTATCTTCTCTGAAATAAATAAATCCTTCGAAAATACTGTCATGGCAATTTAATTGCATTCCAAAGCCATGAGACTAATTTCACTGTAGCAGCGTCACACAAAGGATCGTACTTCGGCAAAACATCCCGGGACAATATACATCCCGGGGCTGTTGAGGGGTTAATAAATAAAGAGAAACGAAGCATTGAAACCAAATACTAAATTTCTGATTTATTTCTGTAATCATTAAATTAGGAGTTAAGAAATTAGGCGTAAATTTCATTATAATCATTTACCCAAAGCTTTAGTTATTTTAAGGAAAATAAAAATGTACGCTATAATCCGAACAAGTATAATGCTTATTGCCGAAACGTCAGTGGATCCTCCCTGTTGAGACAAAGAAAAACTTTTGGTGTCTGTGTTTCTGTGTGTACCGCTATAGCCCCAAAAATTAACCGATTGATTTAGAAATTAGTACACATGCTCATGAGCAACAGAGAATTAGTTATATATATTTTGATGTGTATTTTGTTTACGTTTAGTATATACTATAAAGACACACCAAAATAGTTCACATCTTTACTGCCTATGGAGAAAAATTGTGCGCAATTTATTAGCGGATGTAAAAATCACCTGAATGACTTACAAATAGGCACACATATTCATGAACCATACAGAATTTGCTGTATGCTTTTTAATATATATATTTTATATGGTTCATCTACAGAGACTCACCAAAAGATTCCTTAATATTAGGGCCTATGAGCAAAATTTCGATTAAACGCTTTTCACATGATTACGCTGATTACAGATAATTAGAATAACACATATTTTTTAGGAGGCTTAAAATTATATGTCCTGTAGAAACATGTGCATACACACAATAATTATCAACAAGACCACACAAATAATTACCGTAAAGTTCCGAGAGTAACTCCTCCCTCGAATGTAAGCCCCCTTTCTCACTAAAAGTGAAAATTATTCCATTTTCTTAACTATAACCCCTTCACCTTTTTTATCCATCCTACTACTGGGCATATATACGGAGGGTAGGTAAATCTATCTTTCAACGTTTCATCCAAACCTTACTTTGAATCTTCAAGTCTTCAAGGTCAGCGCCATTACGCTTTTGGAAAGTGTGGGGGGGGGGGGGGGTACTTTCGGAATTTTACGGTACGATAACTTTATCGATGATGTCGAATTTGATACGAATATTTAGGAGTTACATGTAGAATTAGCTGTATAGTTTTATTTGTGTATACTATATTTGTAACTTGTGTAAGGGACACATGAAATAATTTTGTACCAATACGGTCTATAGATCGAATTCCTTTTAAGTGTATTTTAACATGATTACACTGCATTTTGCGTAGTGAAATTGACATATATTATCAGAGTGTTTAAAAGCATGGCTTGTGTAGAAAAAAAGATAGATACAGAATAGTAATTCGTTTACAGAGCTGCATAAAAGATTTCCGCTACATTATGCCAAATTTATTACAAGTATTTATGAGTGACAAAGAATTAATACAAGGTTACGAATTCCAAAACACATGTTACAGATTGATATATATATATAGGCAGATAAATACAACGAGACTTGGGGTGAGGGGGGCACCTTCCTCAGAAACGCATCTGAATATAAAGCGAGTTAATCATATACATAAATATATATGTTTGTGTGTGTTTATATATGTATGTGTATATATGTATATATATATATATATGTATACATATGATTAACTCGCTATACAACTAAATGCTTTTCTGATATGTATATATATATATATATATATATATATATTAGGGTGTCCCTTAAATGAGGAGGAAGTTTTAATTTTGTTCTTTATTTATTTATTTATTTTTTATTTTATTTATTTTTTTTTTTTTTTGTAATCCGATACTTATATCCTCTATTTTTTTCTATTTGACCTTAAACACCTTTTTAGAAAAATATCAGCTCTCTGGGATAATATTAACACGTGCCGAATTGACGGGAAGATCCTAATATCTATATTAGGATTTTGTCTTCCAGTATACACTGGTGGACACAATTAAAGCAATAGCATGTTTTCTCGTTTTCTTCTTTTGCAATTAATTTTTAAACAAATAAACATATGAAGATGAAATTTGGATGGCCTGTTCATTATCACATTATTAACCAAATTTTCTGTAACTTTAGCATAAGAATAATTTTTGAGCTAATAAATATTCATTTTTCTCTCAAAAGTAAACTTTAGAAAAAAGGAAAAATTTCAATAATTTTAGGAAAGAACACTTAATGAAAGGTGGTCATAAGGATGCCCTACATATAGGTAAAGATGTACAAGCATCCATGTGTTAGATTACAACCAAAAATCTTTCTACCTGCATTCACTTTTCTGTTTCTTATTTTTTCTTCTTTTTTTTCGCATGCGAATAGCTTTTTAAAAAATATACATACAAGCATTAAAATTGAATAAGATGTTAATTATAAAACTATTTATCGACATTTTTATTATTCTAGTGATGCTTATAATTTACAAATTATTAATTATATTTTTTTTTAAAAGTCCATTATAAAAGTAAAAAAAAAAAGTTAATACAGAAAGAAAAATCGAGATTTAGTTTAACATTTCAAGGCATGTGCGCCTTCACCTATCTCTAATGCATCCTAAACATCACTTTTCATTAAGTGTTCTTTCCTAAAATTATTGAAATTTTTCGTTTTTTCCAAAGCTTACTTTTGAGAGAAAAATGAATATTTATTAGCTTAAAAGTTATTCTTATGCTAAATTTACATAAATTCGGTTAATAATATGATAACGAACAGGCCATCCAAATTTTATGTTCATATGATTATTTGTTTAAAAAATATGTGTAAAAGAAGAGAACGAGAAAACAGGTTGTTGCTTTATTCTGCATCTTCAATAAATATATTTTTATCCCTATTTTAAAGATTATTTTAATATTATTGTTATTTCGTATAAGTTGCCTCTGGAGAACGAATCACTGGATATAAACTGTGGAGATTTTTTTTTTTTTTTAATCGAACAAAAAACAGCATATAGAAATTTTCGAAATATATAATTGAAAGTAGCTATATTTTGACAATCTCTTTCAGAGAGCGTCTACAATATTTTTTATATATTACACACACACGCAGAAAGGCAAATATTTTCTGAAAATAGTCAAATTGTGTTCAGGACATATTAAAACGTGTCATCCCATCAAAAAATGGAGTTCAAAAATTGTCACGAATGCAATCTTTATTTTTATGTATGTAAAAGAAAATAAAATTGAAAAATGCATTGCAAAATTCAGTTACAAAAGTTCACTTTTTTCTTCTAAAAAAGTTTTTAAAGTTCATATTACTGGGGTCTTATTTTTGTTCTTTTATAAAACAGGGTCAGCAAATTTTTTGATCCATTTGAAAAGGAAAATGTCCATTATCAATCGAAAGAATCCCAACAATTCTATTTCCATTTGTTGTCCCATATTTTTGTAAAGCTAGTTTTTCCTCTTTTCAAGCTTCTTAAAAAATAAGTACCAAAAAGGCTAGTTGTAGAGCAAGAAAAATAAGCCATATCTTGAAAATAAACTTTTATTTCTTCTTCTTTCAATACAAATTCTTTTATTTGTGTACATATTTATAAAGTACTTATATATTGGGTTGTTCGGAAAGTAATTTCGTTTTTCTTACCAGAGGACTTAATTGTATTTTTTTCACATCATCTTCACAATTAAGCTGCATTACCATTATATACTGTGACAGCTGATATAGCAAGGCTTGCTTGTGAAAAAGTTTGTTTTATTCTGCTCAATTGGTTTTGATTGGTGCCCTACCAAATAAAGAAATTCGGAAGCGGCATTTTCGGCATATTTTGTTTTTGCCATCAAACAGGCGAAAATATTGTTCAAACAAGGAAAAAATTTACAATGTGCACACAGATAATTTATTTAAAGAACTCTAGTGTCTAAACTGGTTTATTAAATTTTGTTCCGGAAATTTTTACGTTGAGGATGCATCACGTTCTGGAAAAACAGTTTATGCTAATGAAGACAAAATAAAGTATTGATTTATGAAAACTGCTAAATAACAACTCATGAGATCGCTGAGAAATCGATCAAAGTGGAGAATGTATAATTCAATAAAATATTTATACAGTATAAGAATCGTCTTTTATTTTCAAAGGACAAAACGAAATTATTTTCCGAACAACACAACAATTTCAATAACTATTTTTTTTTCTTTAATTACGCAGGTTGCGACTAAAAAATTGTTTAAGATTTGTTTACTGTTGCTTATAGTTATACCCACTAAAGCTGAAAAATACTTTTAAAAAGTTCCATCACGTTTACATTATTATTATTATTTATTATTATTATTTCAAAATTCATATTTTTAGTTCAATTTTGCGTGAAATCATGAAATCTGGTATTCTATTGTTAATTATAAAGCCATATTTAATAATCATTTCTTATTTTATTACAATATTTATAACAGTGAATCTAAAAAAGTTATTTTTAACCCCTCCCCTCCCCCCCCCCCCGAAATATTGAAAGACTTTCATATAGAAATGTCATATTGCTTTCGCACATCCTTAAAATGATGTGGAAACAATGCATAAAAAGCGTTTGACGCAAACATGTCTTTAAATAAACTATTTATAAAAAGCGATATTCTTATAAAATACTGAAAACGATTATTAAGAGTGTGTATTACAAAATGCAGTATTCAAAAAAGTGACTATACGCCAAACACAATGATACACATTCATTTAAAATATATTGATTTACATTTTTGTGAAATATTCATATTAAAGCAAAAAAATCTGGAGTGACTCCATCGACTTTCCGAACATTGAGTAGTTAATGGTTCTGTAGATAAAGTAAAGTAAGAGGAGTCGTTAAACAAACAAAAGAGAGAAAATTATAATAGGGAGTTTGAGTATTTTTCTTTATATTTTACCGAATATTTAGCTCATAATAATAAAGAATATTTTGTTGTGTCCCTGTAAAAACCTACTAATGCTAGATTCACCAAAATGTTTATAGTTAGTGCAACAGTGACGTATAATATTTATATAATTTTTCAGCTCCATCCGATAAGGCATTTAGACTCTATCGTACTTTAAAGTTTGAGCCCATATGCCACAATGATAAAGAAATTTGCATTTTGTCCCTGAAAAAGAACCATAAGTGCCAGACTCTCTAAATTTCATAAAGTTCATGTGACGATGACGTACAACATGTATATAAATTTTCAGTTCATTTGAATGAGGCGTTTAGTCGCTGTCGCACTTTAAATAATTTGAGCCTATTGGTCTTAATGATGAACAATTTTTATTTGTATCCCTGTAAAACTCGTTAAGTGCTAGGGTCACCAAAATCTATATAGTTTGTGTGATGGTGGCCTTTAACTCGTATATAAATATTCCACTCCAACGGATAAGGCATTTAGATGCTATCGCACTTTAAATAATTTTACCCCATAGGCCATAATGATACAGAATTATTTGTTGTGTCCCTGTAAAAACACTAGAAGCGCTATATTCACCAAAATCTATGCGGTTCATGCAACTGTTACCTGTAATATGTGTATAAATTGTTTGCTCAGTTTAATAAGGCGTCGCACTATCGCACTTTTTAAAATTTGGTCCCATAGGCAATAATGATAAAGAATTTTTCTTTGTGTCCCTGTGAAAAAACTATAAGTGCTACATTCTCCAAAATCTATACAGATTGGGTATCTGTGACCTACAATATGTGTATAAATTTTCTGCTCAATTGATGAGGCGTTTAGATGGTATCGCAGTTTTAAGATTTTGGTACCATTGGCCATAATGATAAAGAATTTTTCTTTGTGTCCCTGTAAAAAAACAATAAGTGCTAGATTCATCAAAATCTATAGGGTTCGTACTACGGTGGCTTGCAACATGCGTACCAACTTACACCTCATTCGAGCAAAGCGTTTAGACGCTAGCGTGTTCACTCACAGACATACACACATACATATACACACACATACATACATCATCGTAAAAATAATGAAAATGAACTCAGGGGACTTGAAAACATATAGAAATACCAAACTCTCGAATTCGGATTTTTGACATGGTTACAATACTTTCCTTACATATGTATGTTCGGAAAGTGAAAAGCTCATATTGAAAATTTTCAACCTTCGGGAAAGACGAAGCAAATATAATAGTTTTCTCTTGCTTGATTATTACTACTATAAATAAATATATTAATTTCGCAAAGATTCGTTAAAAAAATGCATTGATTTAATTAACAGGTAATTACATACGGATATAAAGCACTACAAAAAGTAAAATGCATTGAAAAAGTCAATAGCACATTATGTACATTTATATGAAATTTCCTCTTATGTTGTCATAGTAAAAATTTTGACATAATGGGACATCAATGCCACCAAATAGGTAATATGTACCAATAGTTAATTATCAATACTTTCGATCAAAACAAATATAAATTTATATTGAATTCCATCTATTGTATCATGAGATACAGCGTCCACAATATTTTAATAACCCACACAGAGAGACACAGGAGCAGACATTAAAAAAAAAAAAAAAAACTCGTGAAACAATCACACGATTTCCATTACCCACGATTACACGCATTATATGCATTTTTTGGAGAAAATGTTATCAAAAAACATAAAGGTGACCTAAAGAAGTAGTAGGAACCTAAATGTTTCCGGTAAGAGAAACTGTATACACATGTAAAGACATATAAAACGAAGCTTACATATAGCGAGGTAAAAAATAAGGGGGGGGGGGGGGAAAGGTAGAGTTATTTTTTGAAGCACTAATTTCCGAGATCTAAAACTGACCTAGCAAGTAGGATGACTGTTAATTTTCCTCTAATGACCACGTAATACACGAGAAAGGAATGGATTTATATAACAATTTTCAAGAAAATCGTTAGATCGTACTTTTACCAAAACTCAATTATTGACCGGAAAACAATAATTACATACAAAAGGATATTCAAATGGAGAGTTTGAAAAACAAAACAGCCGTTTTTAAAGGAACGCGCTTGCAAGACCTGAAATTGAGCTATTTATACAGGACGCCTATCAATTTTCCAGAACTAACCACCAACTATATATCATTCGAAAGGATATCTAATAGAGTGTTTATATAGCAAATTTGAAGAAAATCGTGAGAGCCGTTTTTGAGATACGGACTTGCTGATTTGTCGACCCTTCTGGTTTCCGATGTCCCATTTCCGGTTTTTCAATTTGGAAAATTCATCTGTACACCAGACATGTCTCAATTCTGAAGTTTTGTTGCTCTATCTTTATTACTTTCGAAGATATGATAACCAGAAGATTCCACACATACACACACACACACACACACAAACCAATTGCCAAAAACCACTTTTTTGGACTCAGGGGACCTTAAAACGTGTGAATCAGGTGAAATCTCGATATCGAATTTTCGGACCGAATACAGGACTTCCACTACGGAAGTAGGATACTGGAAGTAAAAAAAAAAAAAGTGAATAAATAAAATAAAATAAAATAAATAAATAAATAATAAATAAATGGTCAAGCATCTCAAAACATGTAAATCTATGTAAAATCGTAGCATGACAATTTTTCACGAATCCAATACGTTATTTTAACAATATTATTATTTTTTTTGGATAAATACAAGTTTTATCTACTCTTTCATATTATTATTTAATGCATAACTAATTCACAAAAAAGTTTAACAAGTTAGTATATCTCTTAAAAATGCATTTCGATGATAATTTTAAAAATATAAATCAATGGAGTTACAAGTTATTACCTTTATAACAATTTTCCATCTTTTGAAATGGCTAAATGTTATTTTAAACAATATTCAATAAGCCTACGACGGATATTATCAATTTTTCTAACAATAAATAACTTTCGTGTTTTAAAAACATAGAGAAAAAGGTCATGTTTTAAAACTTCCTAGTTCAATAAACATATCTTAACTTGTCTTTGAGACAAAAAGAACAGTTATAACGAATTCTTACAGGACTGAAGTGTTTCTCTTTTCTGTAAGACCCTTTATTAACTGCACAGGACAGTAAAAAGCTCAAACTTTGGAAAAAGAAGAGAAGTACAGGAAAAAAAAAATTACCAACTTTTTTCTTCTCTCTGCAAAATAAAAGTAAAGTAAACGTCTTTTCCAACAATTCTCTTTTTTTTTTTTTGTTTACATCCGTCTAAGATTTTCATCAGTTGGAGAGGCCAGAAGAAAAATATAATGTTTTAGTGCTATCAGTCTTCTGGTGGACAGCTTTCGAAGATCTTCCCCCACACCCAAACATTGAGGGAATAAGGAAGAAAATGAAAATAAAAAACATAAGATGTTCGATAGAAAAAAACATAAAAATAAAAATAAAATAAAATAGTTTTTTCTTTTCAAGCTTTTTGGCAGTTGGAAGCAACAAAAGATGGCGAACAGAAGAAAAGACAAGTAATATCCTGAGTGGTCTTCTTCTCGCAATTTTTCTTGGAGTGATCAGGTGCAATTCAGGGTATATTTGCGTTGAAAAAAAGGTATTTTATTTTGCATTTATTCATAAAATGCACGTAGTTAAGTACAATATACACACATATAAATACATACCAAACAAACGTTATAACTGTAATTGCAGGTGTAATATATATATATTTTTTAATATTTCATGATCTTGCACACGTTTGATTTATTACAGAAAAAAATTCATGTTTTTACAATACATTTTTCAGGTTCAAGGAAATTTTGCTTATTTAAAAACAACTGCCACCAGAAATTACGAACAATGTTAGAACAGAAGAAATAAGCGAAGACTTTCCTCTAAGTTATAAAGTAAAATTTTATAACAAATTTTTCAGAGGCGTGTTTTTGCGGTTTGGAATTAAAATTAGGTTGAATATAAAAATCCCACCGCGTTTGAAAGAATTAAACAGACTTAGTCTCTAAATACGCATACAGAAGTCAATAGAAATTTGGACTTTTGGAGCCCATTTTCTTAACTTACTATTTGCTTTTGGGAAAAAAACATAGTATACGTCGTGTAAACCTTTGCAATCACATATATTTTATATAAACATGTATATTCAATAACTAGCTAATTATATTTCATTAAACTAAGTATAGTATAGTGAAGTATTTTTACAAAATACAGAAAACATAGTTGGGTGCAGAAAAAAAAAAAAAAAAAATATTTTTTATAATATGAAATTTTACGAAAGAATCATATTTGTGTATTTAAATTTTGTGAAAGAGACCTTTTTTATGAAAGAAAATTTTGTGAAGGGGCAACTTACTAATCCCAATTTTTACTTGTATTGACCCCTGAATTTCATATAACTTAAGAACTGATTCCTACAATTAATTAATTCTTCGGCCTAATTACGGTTATTTACGGAATGACCAAAAAATTAACAAACTGATCAACTCAACTACCTTATTATTATTCATTATATGTATACACACATACACACTTATATATATATCTTAAAGCGATGTTTTTAATTCCTTCCTAAAAACGAGTTCGACTATTCAGGGTATGGTACACTCAGAAAAAATATATACCGCCTTCATCTAGAATGAATAAATTGTCATTTTCTAAATCCTTAAACTAGAAATATAGATTTCCGAGCTATGCGCATAAGGCACGCCAACAAACTGAATAGACGAAATGGTCGAGAATTTCTAATCTACACATTTCTAGATGGTGAAACAATATTCTGAATATTCTGAATATTTTGTATGACGAGAAATTCTCGCTTGATTTTCTAGAATTGGGTCATAAACCAAAATTATAGCTGCTGAAACCCGCTCTTGTATTCACATTTATTTGGAGATATTTTCAAATAGGTTTGTCCTCGATAGTATAGGCAAACGCTCAAGAATTCTAATAGAGGTCTCTAGAATTCGCTTTCGAAGGACCTAGAAATTTTTTTATAAGAAATTTATAAGGATGACATGGAACTATATTTTCTAGAGCCACAATTTAGATTCTAGATGTCAGTTATAGAATTTTTACTCAGTGCATTGGCGTGTCTTATGCTCATAGCTCGGAAATCTATATTTCTAGTTTAGGGATTTAGAAAAGGACCATCTATTCGGTCTAGATGAAAGCGGTATGTATTTTTTCTCAGTGCATACAGAAGAGTTTTTTGGAGGCCTTAATCTTTGTTTCCGATGGTCGCAGATATATACTTTAAATTGCAAAAATGGTGATGAAGTCTGAGATGAAGCCCGAGAAAATACGAAAAAAACCCCAATCTTTGAAACTAAATATCACAGTGAATTTCTGTTGTACAAAAGGGAAAGTACATACCGGGGGACTATATACAGGGATAGTTTTCTGTGCCAGTGGCAGAAAGTAGTTATAACTGGTTTAAACCGATAGAAGCTGCCAATAAATAGCAAAAATCTATTTCATGACGTTATCTGAGACTTTATTAATAGTAGTACTAAATTTCTAAATATATTTTATTTAGACTAAATTTAAATATTTTAGAGAATTTTGATATATATATACTACATATGTAATGTAATAAATAATTTTTTTATAAGTATAGTATGGTTAATTAATTTTGTAACGATTAGAGCAATTTGCATTTTACAGTATGCTCCATTGATAAAATAACAAATGTGTATATGGACGATAATTTTATTCTTTATATAACATGATATAATGAATGTATAACATATTTTATTAAAACTTATTTCTATATATATTTTTTGTGCTTCAATTATTTACTTATATATTATTACAAGAATCATTTCTATTTGCGTACAGCAGAAGAATTTTTAATTTATTGCATTATATTATTTATTTAAAAATGCTCGAAATATAACTTGTAAAAACATTCTAAATCTTCTTGAAATTTTAACTTTCTTTTGTTTTTCTTTTTTTTAAGTATAACTTTAATTTACTATTGTATGGCGTTAAATTTCTATTTAAACATGTACAGTATGAGATTACCATACAGTCGGTAACAAAAGTCTCCGAACACTAGCAAAAATTCCTATGTAAAAAAAAAAATACACTTAATACAGTTTTGTTAAACAAATCCTTGTCGAATCATGTTCTTAGTCAGTCTAAGAACATGTTTAATTTTGTAATAATTAGAATTTTGTTTGGTGGAGGAAAAAAGTAGTTCTAAAATGTCCTTTTAGATGGCGCTGACAGGGTAAGGTAAGGAGAAACGCCTAAATGGATACATTATACACAGTAATGTAGTTAGAACTACAATGAAATAGCATAAAATATTAAACTCCAAGGGTTTAAGATAATTTTCTTAGGAAAAAGACAAGATTAAGTGTTTACAGCGGAAAAAGTCATAGTGACAAGAGAAGAGAAAAATAGTTTAGCAGTTGATTTACATATCAAAGAATTCAGAATATATTAATTTGTCAAAAAAAAAAAAAAAAAAAAAAAAAAACCTGGCATTGATTAATTTACTGGGATTTTTATCAAGTACATATTTATTCAAGTTTTTGCATGAAAATAAAAATTATCTAAATACTAAATATTTTTCCTTGTGCATGAGGAAATATTTTTCAAATATATATATATATATATATATATATATATATATATATATATATATATATACACACTGGTGGACAAAATTAAAGCAACAATCTATTTTCTCGTTCTCTTCTTTTGCACATAATTTTTAAACAAATAAACATATGAACATAAAATTTGGATGGCCTGTTCGTTATCATATTATTAACCGAATTTTATGTAAGTTTAGCATAAAAATAATTTTTAAGCTAATAAATATTCAATTTTCTCTCAAAAGTAAGCTTTGGAAAAAATGAAAATTTTCAATAATTTTAGGAAAGAACAGTTAATGAAAAGGAGTGTTAAGGAGGCATTACAGATAGGTAGGACGTGCCTTGAAATGTCAAACTAAATCTCGACTTTTCTTTCTGTATTAACTTTTCTTTTACTTTTATAATGGACTTTAAAAGATATATAAATAATAATTTGTAAACTATGAGCATCACCAGAATAATAAAAATGCCGATAAATAGTTTTATAATTAACATCTTATTCAATTTTCATGTTTGTATGTATATTTTTTACAAAGCTATTCACATGCGTAAAAAAGAAGGAAAAATAAGAAACAGAAAAGTGAATACAGGTAGAAAGATTTAGTTGTAATCTAACATATGGATGCTTGTGCATCTTCACCTATATGTAAGGCATCCTTATGACCATTTTTCATTAAATGTTCTATCCAAAAATTATTGAAATTTATCATTTTTTCCAAAGCTTACTTTTGAGAGAAAAAGGAGTATTTATTAGCTTAAAAATTATTCGTATACTAAAATTGCATAAAATTCGGTTAATAATATAATAACGAACAAGCCATCCAAATTTTATGTTCATATGTTTATTTGTTTAAAAATTATGCGCAAAAGAAGAAAACGAGAAAACAGGTTGTTGCTTTAATTTTGTCCACCTGTATATATACGAGGTGTTTCACGAAGAAACCCTAACTTTGAAAATATAATTTATATTTTCAAAAAGAAGATATGAAAAGGAGACCTTAGCTGTAGCGGCGTTATATCAAATCCCGGTGAGTTAATGTGTTGACCGATATATGGCATGGTGGAATTGCATGTCACATGCGCAGTTAACGGCTTCGCATCAATATCCTCATTGCTGGAGAGTCATTTCCGCAGTTCATTGCATGATGGATTTCTCCAGATCAGCACAAAAAAGGTCGGCTATGGATGAGTTCATATGGCAGAATCGCCGGATCCCCACACGTGAAGTTACTGTTGAACTGTCGATAAACAAAGGAACTGCGCATCACATAATCCACAAACAGCTTGGTTATGGCAAAGGTTGTGCACAATGGGTGCCCAAGCATCTGCCAGAGAATCTTAAGACGGAGAAAATAATTGCTTGCCTGACCCATCTGTTGAGCCATCCACTCCCTTCCTACGCGCTGGGATCAGTGTAGCAAATGGCCATTATTTATAGTTGTACTATACCACATGAACTGTAATTATAATATTGTTATTAAAATTTCTTCACATATAATTTAGTCTCCCTTTCATTTGGGCACACCTTTTGTGCTGATATATATCCAGTGCATATATAGATATATCCAGTTTATATATATATATATATATATATATATATATGAAAAATATTTCCTTATGCACGAGGAAAAATATTTAGTATTTAGATAATTTTTATTTTCATGCAAAAACTTGAATGAATATGTACTTGATAAAAATCCCAGTAAATTAGTCAATGCCAGGTTTTTTTGACAAATTAATATATTCTGAATTCTTTGATATGTAAATCAACTGCTAAACTTATCTATAAAGAAAATTATCCTGCTTTAAAAGTTCATTGAGGAGTGAATTCTCGTTGATTTATCGCTTTGATGAAAAAACTGATTAACTAACATAAAATTCTTCAGCTAAATTCAAACTTTATGCGCTTAACATGCATAAATTTAAAAGAAAGAAAGAATTAGAATCTCTAAGAAATTATTTTGTTTGTTGGGATGAAAAAGTCATTTTAAATGAATTAATCAGGGATTTATTTTTTAATTTAAACGAAAGATTAATTTGAAAAATGAAAAAGAATTGGTCGATTCCGTTCATTAAAAGTTTACAGTTTTGTTTAACATTTCCCAGTTAAGCTTAGAAAATTTCAAGGCACCGATTAGATCCTCTGTATGTCTCTCTGCATGCACGCGAATATTTTAAAGTATAATTGGATTGCTGAAAAGTTTAAATTAGTTATGAAAGATAACTACGCTGTATTTTTTTTTAGTCTAACATTGCTCATGATTAGTTTTAATGTATCTAAAAAAGAATTTATTTTTTTTTATTTACTATTTATACGCTCACTGTTTACTATTTCAAATTGAAACAAATACAAACAACATAAGCAAAAATTGATATTGGAATTTTATAGATTCATATCTTATACGATCATAATTTTCTTTATAGTTATTAATTTTCTGTTTCATCTTTAAGAACATTACTATTTCATTATCACTGGCAGGAACCGATTTACTCACTTGGAGGCCCAGGGCACTTATGTTCAATGGGCCCCTTTTCTTCGTACTTTAATATTACAACAAACAAACAAACCGCATATTTTCGATTCATGCGTCGTAAAAATTCTCTTCACTTTACTTTACATTTTATTGGTAAGAGTAAGGCTAAACTAAATCCGACGCTTGTCTATCGGTCAACGTACATTGCACCGATGAGCTAATAGTTTTCTTGAAATATCATGCTGCCACTTTATAAAGCAGTGCAGTAATACCTCCATACCCTGGCGAAAGAACAAAAATCAACGACCAATATAGCAAAATCTGGAAATTTTTCATTTTAATTATTTTTAAATTTATGATGGAATTTCTTGGAGGCCCTCAGTGTGAGGAATTCCCTGCCTTAAATCAGGCACTGATCACTGGCTAATTTAATGTAACTTTAAGTCAGAACATACAAAATGACATCTATGAACAAATATATATGAGGAGCAAACATTCAAACCGTGTTTTCTCCAAAAATAAAAAAAAATGAGTTAGTGATTTTTCTGTGAACTCAACATTAAATAGCACAAAATTATACTATTATTTTAAACCAAAATAATTTTTATCACATTATAAATGCTCTTAGAAAGTTAGGGTTTCATTCAAACAGTGTTTCCTCCAGAGCCTGTTTTCAGTCAAACTGTGATTTCTCCAGCCAACCAGTCAGTACTGCTCTTTCTGGTCGCGTGACTCGTACATGTACCAGCTTTTTATGTTTGTTTTTTCGTTAGTTATATCTTGTTTTCTTCAATTAAGAGGAGTGTACTTTATTATTATTATTTTTATTTTTTTTTTTTTCAAATCGAAGAATTAATAGATGGTGTATTAGTGAGTACTTCTAATTATGGAACTAGAAAAATACAGAGAATTGGTGGAAAAAGAAAAGAAGCGAAAAAGAAACGATATTCAGCACCTTTAGATAACAACATTTATGCTCCATGCAAACATTCTATTAATAAATACTTTTTCATGCACTGATGTTAGACCTAATGACGTTAAGAAGTTTCGGGATAGACTTTACGAAATTCCAGACAAACAGCGACAAGATTCTATTATAGCCTCATTGGTTGTTACAAAAAATGTAACTCGACGTAGACCTAATAACCCCCCCCCCCCAAAAAAAAAAAAAAAAAAAAAAAATCGCAATCATCTGGCTTACAGCATGCATTTTCTTCTTATTATTTTATTACTAGTAGCAGTGGTAGGAGAATTCCTGTGTGTAAAAACAATTTCATGGCTATAACTAAAATAGGTCGTACAATGCTAGCCAATATTGTTACTAAGGTTCATGCTGGTGAAACTATTGAGGAAAAGAGAGCAGGGGATAGAAAAAGCCACTTAAGCATTAATAAAATAAAATAAAAAACAAGGTAAGGGAATTCATCTCAAACTTAAAGGCATCAGAATGACATAGACAAACTTTTACAACTGATGTATGGTGAAGAGTGAAAAAATCAGCCTGTTATTAAATGGTATAAAGATATCATTACTAATAACTTTCATGTAGAATATGAAGAAACAGAGGAAGCATGAAATTGCTTAAGTGAAGATATTGGTTTAAAAATTTTAATTTCAAATTGGCTTAAAAATTTTAGTTCTTCCCTACAATTTGCATGATGATTTTTCACGCGTAAATATTTAATTTAACTTTATAATTACATAACAAAATCTGTTCTGTTAATTACATTAAGAATGTTATTTCATCAATATTCGAGCTACATACTTTTTCATTCAAAAAATGTTTTGTCCACATTGGAAACATTCAAAACATGTTTTCTCCTCTATGTTTCGGTCAAAACATGCTTTCTCCACATTGGAAACATTCAAAACATGTTTTCTCCTCTGTGTTTCGGTCAAAACATGCTTTCTCCAAATTTCAAATACATCTTTCTAATTAACTCTAAGTTTATTAGGTAAAGTAGGCCTACAGATCTTCCTAGTAACCAATAATACAACTAAACAAATGATAATTAAGGTCTAAGAAGGGTTATTTTTTAATTTATCAGTTTTTTGTGTTTTTTGAAAAATTGCATTCGAAGGAGAAAACACGGTTTGAATGTTTGCTCCTCATATGTCTTTACCAATCATTTTTGCTCTGTATCCTTTTTTATATTATTTTTTCTAAATTATTATTTTTTTAAAAAAGGAATAATTTTAACATCCTATAGAAACAGTATTACATTTCAATAATCTCTTTCAAACAAATAGTTATCTTATAGACAGTGGCGGACCTATAACTCTCGACGCCCAGAGCGAAAATCTCATTCAGGCCCCCGTAATATTGGAGCCTATCCTATATTGTGTTCCCATTACATTTCTTCACTTAAATTTATTGCAGTAAAAAGGCAATGAAGTAAGTTTTAAGATTGATTCGGATGCCAAACCCAACAACAAGTGTTTGGCCCCACTTGCCCTGTCTTAGGTTTTGCGTAAATGAATTTTTTTGGTTTTGGAGTTGTCGTTCTATCGTTACATTTGTATATGAAGGCTTTTTAGGCGTATGGTTTAAAGTTGGATTGCAAAGGATGTTTCATTTTAAAACGGCACGACAAATTCTCTCTTTCACTCTCTCTCTATATACATATATTTATAAAGGTTAAGTACTTTCGGAGGCCCCCCCCCCCTCATGGCCAGAGGCCCACCTCCTCCGCTTCACCTTTGGTAAGTTACTGCTTATAAATCTGTAGAAATTGTAAAATAACACCCATTAAAATGTTCTTCTGGCTCTTATATATAACAATTTATACAAATATCATTACATTTCTCCTTTGTATTTTCAGTACAAATGTTTATTTATATTTAAACAATAATCCTCTCTGAAATATTCCAGTGACTGACTAACTTCCTTTCTCCGAACTAAAAATGTATTTCTTCAAATAAAATATCGTCTGCATCCCTTTTCTCTTCCCATTTACCCATTTCCAATGGCAACGTGCTAATTCAATCGTGCAATCGAAATTCTACCTTTTAAATAAGGCATTCCTCGCTGAGGAAGATCCCATTTTTGTTTTGTGTAGCGTATTCCAAAATGAAGCGTAACTCGAAAGGTTTCTGCACGCTTGAGCACTCATATTTAAGTAGCGCCACTTCATTTTGCCTCCCTTTTTCTGTAAATTTTCCAATATTTGTCTCGCGAAATCAATAATGTCTCGGTTACAGCATACTCGCTTTTCGCTGAATGAGAGAATTCGCCTCCTACTTCAAACAAACGTTTGAAATGAATTTTTCTCTGCATTGACAGAGAGAGATGTTATCAAAAATACATTTTTGTATTATTAACAATGAAATATATGGTAGGGAATTTAATGAAATTTACCAATTCGAGGTCGATTGCTTAAAATTTAATCGAATGTTTTAAGTTTTAGTTTTGGTATGAACTTTATACTTTTTTGAAATTGTGTTTTTGGAATTTAATTTTCAGAAAAGGATTTCTGGAATAGTTTCTGAAATAGGATGCACTGGATTTAATAAAATAAATCAAATGTGAGATGAAATTTTTATGAAACGGAAGGGAAGTTTTAATCAGAACAAATTTATAACGCTACAGGTAGAATGCTATTAGCAAATGTTGTGTTCAGTTAAAGTGTAACATCTGTAGACAAAATACCTCGTGTTAAATACTTTTGTTTGACACGATTTTACATACTAATCTAACTTCCATATATATGTATCAAATTTATACATTTCAATCTAATAGTTTTGCTTTCTCGTTTCCTGTATAAATCACATTGATTGTAGAATGTTAGAAAATCAGCACGTATGTGTTACGGCTTTATCAAAGTGATAATACGGGTCATGAACGGTTTGATTTGTTACATTTTTTTTTTTGCTAGCTAGAATGTTTTGTTTGCCTTGAATATGAAATTTAATGACTAAAAAAAAATTAGACCTGAAAAAATGCACTTTCCACGTAGCGACTAAACAAAATAAATTGACGACTTAAAACATTAAATAACTCGCGACTTTTTTATTTTGTTCCATCAGATTCATAAGCCAGAATTTTATTAATTGATCATGTAAAAATTACGTACAATACAATTAAACGTAAATTACGTCAAACTGCATTGAAATAATCCTTTATTTTGGAAATCGCCTTTAAAAACATGTGGCCTTATTTTTGTAATCATCCTTTTTTATTTATTTATTTTGAAAAATGAGAATTTTGTCGAAGAGCGCTGAAATAATTGGTTATTTCTGCTTTTCTTGTTAAGAAAGAAAAGTAATTGAATAATAATTTGCGATTAAAAGTATTTTATTCTAATCAGCAACGAATTAGTTATTATTTTGACAATCGGTCGCCAGATTGTCGGATTATATTTGTCAATGTGCCTAAAAAAGGGAAAATTCATCAATTGACTACGGAAAAGTGACATTCTTAGGAGTCTATTTAGAAGAAAATTAGGTTAAAATTTTTAGACTCTTCACAAAAATCGACGATCTTAAAATAGAACTTTCACAAAAAGTCAGGGAACATTGAAAGAATCCTATATAAAAATAGGAAAACAGAACAGATCCTTCAGAAAAGTGGACGAACTTAAAACGGACATTCATAAAAATCGGATGATTCTAATCTAAAACGCTACTTGAAAAAATTCAAGCGAGAATATTGTTGAACGCCAATCAAATTCATAAATTTTGTAAACAGGTGGCGACTAAACCAAAAATATCATCGGTCACTGGCAAGTAAAGTAAAACTTCAATTTTCAGGTTTAAAATAAAGTGTCGCAAAATTTTTCCTACTGTTTAAACATATAAAAGACTATTTATTGTGAAGAAAAATTATATTGCGATTAAATATATTCCAAATGGGCGAAAAGCGCACTTGGTTATTATTTCTAAGATCTATCACTTATTTACTGATAGACCTTCAATAAAGGTTTGCAAATTACTTACTTTTGTTTACTTGGTATAAGACGTTTAGTAAATTGGAAAAAGAATATTTATTTTGCCACTTTTCTCTTAATATTTCTGACGTATGAAACAATTAATAGTTTAGAAAAAACATACAGACACACACACACACACACACACACAAAAAAAAAAAAAAAAAAAAAAAAAAAAAAATCTAGCTACCATGAACTAAATAATCACGTTGGAAAAGCTATTCCGGAAAAGAGCTTGCAGTAGATATTGATATAAATTGGTATGGTAGATATTAATAAAAATATCCTTACAAATTAATGATTAACTGCAGTTTACATCTTTCTTATTCAGTTGTAACTTAATTATTGTTAGCATAATTATTTACCCTGTCAACTTAATTATTTCCGTTATAGAATATGAAGTGTATCGCAATAACAAATAATGTAATTTGTTATTGAAAGTAACCAGGAATCGCTCATTTAATGAATATTTATTACTTCGTCACAGATTATCTAATTTAGCAATAAAAAGAGACTAGATTAAAATTGTCCAATGACCTCATTTTTATCAGTCAGCATAGCTTTCAACGTCTTAGTATTTTCTGGTGGATTTAATATATTGTTTACGTGCGTACAAATGTGTTTACTTGCTTTTATACTGTTTACTTGCTTACAAACAGTAATATATACCTCGGATTATGTCTGTTTTTATAACAATAGTTATGTGCATTTGATAAATCTCAATAAATTTAATTGAGATAGATTTGACTGTGACCATCGACATTTAAAATTTATGTTCGTAAATAAATAAATAGGTCCTCCGACTTTGCCTTAATTCATATAATTTTTTTTTCATATACACGAATAATGATAGTCAGGTATAGATAGCAAACTAAATCATCTGATAGTTTCCTTCATACTATTATTGCTATTATTATTGTTATTATTTTACATAAAGCTAATATTTTCTATTTAAACTAACATGTTAAACCAAGGGACCCAGGTTTGAATTCTGACCTAGTTATTTGTCACTCTTATAAAAACTAATTCACCCGATCTACCAAATATCTGTACTTAATGCATTCATTTCAACCTTTAAAATATGGGATTTCATTCCTCTCCCTCAGCCTATTTTTTTTTTTTTTTCCCTCGGGGATTGAAAACACACGTACATCAGATTTGTATGCTTGATTCGAAGTCCGCTTGTAAATCTTTGACAGACAAAGACAGATAGCCTATGACAGAATTACAATACGAAGAATTGGAAAAACAACCAGGTCCAGCAAGGGAATCGAACCCGCTCTCCTACGCTCGAAGGCGATTAGCAGTTTGGTGACATAAGTGACATAATCAAAGTGTCAATAAGTGACTTATAAGACATAAGTGACATAATCAAAATTTGGTGACATAATCAAAGAAAGACATTTTGGTGACATAATCTAGAAAGGGGCACTTCGTGCCCCTTTCTAGAGAATTTTAAGAAATGTGTTTGAATTTACGTGGAGCTTCTAAAAGTCAAACCTCATTTATTAGTTCAAAACTTTATATATACATATATATATATATATATATATATTACATCTATTATATGTTGCTTCAGCTCATATAGCAATTGGTCATTCGATGTGAAAAATTCAATTTAATGTCTAATTCTTTTCAATTATGTCTAATTCTTTTCCCTATCAAAAGAACATTCGATCAAAAAACAGTTTTCTCATAGAAAGCATCGATTTGTATTTGGACTGTTTTCTAGCAGTATCTATATTCTTAGAAAAGCTATTGTGCATTCAGTCTTTAAAACACATTTCTTTTCTTTTCTGGGGGTTTTCAGGGGTGTAAAGTTACCACACGTGTTTCAATTTGGGTGTAGCTGGGTGAAGACAGAACTTAGTCTTTATTACTTGTTGATTGTCTTATGTTTGTACTGAGGCAGCCGGTAGTCTGCTTTGTATTAAATTTCTTTTTCATATGACGAGAATTAGTCTTCAGTGATAGAGGGTTAGGTGATCTCTTTTCTGTGTGTGATAGTCGACCTATGATTAGGCTGACCAGATCAAAGTACTTTTATAATAGAGAAGCGTTAAAAATTGCTACAATTATCCAATTATGGATGCATTTTTTCATTCCTAATAAATAATGACTAAAAATAAAGTATTACTGATTAATAATTTACTTTCTGCAATTTTTTAAAACTTAGAAAAATGCCTTTAAAAAAAGGAAGTCCCCATTTGTCCCCAGAAAATGGGGACGTTTGGTCAGTATACCTATGATTCAAGATATATTTAAAAATGTGCTGTTAAAGCAAATATTTCGTTCATTGTACTTAAGTGCATATTTTTGTCGCGTATATTTTAGATATTTCTTGCTGATTGATTAGAAAAAAAAAGTATATTTCGTATATTTTGGCTATATTTGGGTAAAAAGTTTTTTATTATTTTATTCTGTATTCATAGAAGACGTTATTGGATCCGTAAAATTTTTCGATTCTGTGTTTTTGATAGATTTACACGTTTTGAGATGTAGAGAACATGATTTGACTATTTTTAAAAAAAGTAAATGTGCCTGTTTGTGTATGATAAAATTTTTGTGTGACAGTTCAAGGCCAAGAATTAGTGACAGAATTTCGTAAAAATTTATATTTAGTTGCACGTTGACATTAACTGGTGTCTAACCCTTTTCGACCCAGGCCATATGATCGTGCGGATTAGACATCCACTTACATTTTTGCATCTGGAACAGTCGTATGTAATAAAATCAGGAAATAAACGATCGAGCTAATTAGCAGAAAATGTAAAGCACAATTTTCAATCAACAAATGTAGGTTATAGTCCATATTTTTCTTTCAGTTTGCAAAAACAGAAGAATGTAATGTTTCAAGGTAAAAATGTTTCGGGTCGGAAAGGGCTATAAACATTTAGTGTATGGTGTATATCGCTCAACAGGTGCTTTTGATATGCTACGATATTTCTCCTACTCGCATCTCAGCTTCTGTTGTGTAAAATTATGTAAAACATGATATGGAAAAGGGCCATTATTAAAAACTATACTTATTAAGTTTGGAGGCATACATAGCGAAAGACAAGTGGAGCTGTTTTGCTGAAGTTTTTCTCGTTTATGAGAAAGATATAGCTCGACCTCTACAGCGTATAAATGCACCAGAGTTGATATGTGAAATGGAAATTATGAAAAAAAAATGCTGACTTAATTGGTGTGAATTAAAAAAAAAAAAAAAAATCGAAAAAGTCGAAAATTTCTGCAAAGTAGAAAATTTTCCAAAGCTACGGAAATTTAATTTAAAATTACATCTCGATTTGTTAAAAGAAAGTATTTTTTCTCAACCCGATATAATCTGTAAGCATTGAAACAGATTTCCTCTGATGTTTACATATTTTTTTCTAGTTTTGCGTACGGAAAATTCGTATCAAAGCAGGGTTGAAAAGTAGTGAGTTGCAAAGCAAAGTGTGCTTCTGTGACTGAGAAGTAATATCGTCGCATACTATGCCGCGGGCTTTGGTTTGGTCCTGGCAAATGAGTGCGTACAAATGAGTATGTGGAACGCTTAAAAGTAATAGGTAAAGACATTTTTCCAAAATCTTACAGGTAGTGACAAGAATACACTTTTGAGAAAATGACCGTAAAAGTTTGGAAATGCGACGAAATTTGGTTTTGACATCAGTTACAATTTTGCTCATAACTTTTAAATCTAAATAAGTAAAAATGATAATTTTTTTTTAAATTGTTCATATTTTAGCACGAATTTTTCTCAAAAAGTCGTTTTTTTTTTTTTTTTTTTTCTAAAGGTCAAAAGCCTTCTAGACCCCCTTAACCATTAGGTTTTGCTGTTATGTAAAATTATATAAAAGAAAGTTTTGTAATGTTCACAACAAACTAATTTTTATTTTTATTAATTAATTTATTTTTATTATCTTTAATAACATTAAAAAAAAAGTATGGTTTAAATAATAACGTTTATTTATTTTTCCATATCAGTTATAAATTATATCGATTTTATACGAGGAAATGGTGAAATAAAGCAGTCTTCTATTTCTCTTTTATCTCTTTCGACTAAAATTCCAACAAATTTTGAATAATGGTACCCTGTTCAATTGTCTTAAAAATGGAAAATAATTAGGTATTTTTAAATGACATTCCTTTCCCTTTCGACCTACATAATGTTCTTCATTTGTTTTCTGAGACAACATTTTTATTCTTTTTAAAGTATCTCCTTTTATTTTATTTTATTTTTTAAAAGCTCATAATTGAACTAATTCTTCACAGTTCGGTTGTCTTTAAAACTAGAAATAATTAAAAATGTTTAAATAATCTTCAGTTTCTCTATTTAGTTTTTACATATTATTATTGTTGTTGTTCTCGTCATATACCCTTTGATAATGCTTTCAAAAGAAGCATATTCTAAATAGTGCATACGTTACTGAAAACCGAGAATTATTTTATTTTTTGTTGCATATTCTGAGTAAAGAGAAATCCCAAAAGATTTCTGTGTGCCTTACAATTCCTTTGTGAATATTGCCACTTCATTTTGCTTCCTTCTTTCCTGTAAATTTTCCAAATACAGCAAATTCTGTTATTTGCAATCACCATTTTCCTTGGCTTTTTTGCTATTATAAATTACGATTATTCAAAAAATAATAATTTATACAATTAGGTATATGATTAAATTTTATAGAAAATAATAATAAAATATATATTAAAAAAAAAAAAAAAAAAAAAAAAAAAAAAAAACGTGGAGACAAAATATTTAGGAAAATATATATAGTTTAATGTCGCGGATAATATTTCAATGCTTCAGATAATCGGGAGTCACCTAACTACATCCAAACTTTACTTATATTTTAAAAGTGTTTCCGTCCGATTTATAAGAAATGTTAATTTTACTCATTACAGTATTGATAAGTAAATTTCAGTATCACATTTATCTTTTTTTCTTTACTTTTCCTTTTCTATTCTTTCTTTTCATTTTCCTTTCTTTCTTTCTTTCTTTCTTTTTTTTTTTTTTTTTTTTTTTTTTTAAATAGCGTATATTTTCAGAAAGAATGTTTAAAATAAGATTTCTTTATTAGAATGTGTTTTGGAAGCGAAAATGTTTCAGTAATTTGAAATAAATAGTTATGTACCATATGTTTCTTACTTTGTTTAAAAGTTGTACTTATTTTACACTTAATATGTATGTGTGTGTGTGTATAAATATATATATAAATTTTCATTTTATACCTCTGTTTTTTGCTTTCTATCCTTCCTGTATAATTTCCTTTTGCATTGTGCGTATACTAAAGCAAATTTGGAATTTTGCCACTCTGTTCAATTTAAACAAACAAACAAAATAATAATAATAAATAAATAAATAAATCAGTTTTTTCCCCCATTAAAAAAAAAAAAAAAAAAAAAAAAAACATTTATTTCTTTTGTAACCCATTAATTGTACTTTATTTGTTTTCTAAACTAACATTTTTATTCGTTTATTTCTCTCTCATTTTGTTTTTATTTAATTTCACAGTGCGAGCTTTCCATACAATTCTACATACTTTCTTCGATTGTCTTTAAAACAGACAATAATTAAAACTATTTAATAAAAAATAATTCCTTCTTCATTTTACTTCCTCTTATGTCATAAAGAAAGTATTACTATTTGATCAAATATTTCAAATTGAATTTTTGCTGTAATTACACGTTTTGAAGTCTACAATTTTGTCCATTGTCTCTGTGTACGTGCGTACTGTTATTATAATTGAAAAACGTATATTAACCAGAAGTTTAAACTAATTATCTTAAATCTGCATCAAGTGGGTACAGTACTTGAAATTTTTTATTCAGGACGATATGTGTAGAGGGACTTACAAATGTATTTAATATTTTTCGTCTATGGCGAAATTTCTTGTCTGTCCAGTTCGACATTTTAAAATAAAATGACAGGAACATACATTTTTTTTTTTTTTTTTTTGTACAAAAGCACACTTTTCATAGAACAGTTACAAAGAGCATGACCTGAAAAAATAAATAAATAAATAAATAAATAAAAATAAAATAAAATAAAACAAAGGAGCAAAACTACTGAAAAAAGTGTAAAATTGCGACAAATTTCAGCATGTCACGTACTCAAAATAGATCCGAAGCAAATATAATCAAATTTAAAAATTCCACGTTCTTATTATTGAATATATTAAAATACTTAAAAATTAACATCGACTATCGTAAATCCCAATATCCCAAACATAAATTCTCATTCACGTATTCTTCCGCAAACCAGCATGAAACCGCCACGGAACATGGTTCTGGAGATCTGAGGAAATTAATTTCGTATTTGAACTGTTTGTGTTTGAATTAGTAGAAATTATATTAAAGGATTTCTTTTTGTTCAGCATATGTATAATAAATTACGAAGTGAACAGATATTAATTTCGAAACATGTGATATTTCCTAAATGATACAAGCTTTTTTTTCCTTTTTGAAACTAAATTACTCATTTCGAAATTAAAATGTCCATTTATTCATTTTTGAGTATTTCATTTTTAAAAGAGTTATGACTGATGATCGTTCGAAGAAAATTTCAAGTTTTTGTGATTTTTTTTTTTTTTTTTTTTTTTTTTTCAAGTGCTAAAATTAAGTATTTAATAAAAAAGCACCGCAAAACTGGCGTTGTAAAAAATATTACTTACAAACTTTGAATAAACACCATAAAATGCAATAAACTCGCAACAATTGTTTCGGGTCGAAAAAACACACGACCCTTCATCAGGCGAATAAAGTAAGCACGAGTGCTGCAGTCAAAGCGGCAACGCACAAAATCGTTTAAAATGAAAAGAAAAACTTTATAAAGTAGAAAGTAAATATAACTACTGGTGTGAGTAGAATTGTACAAGAAAACAAGAAAATAAATAAATGAGTGAGATTAAACATATAACAATCTAAGGATATCAAAAATTAAACGAAAATCTAAGTTACGTGAGTAATTTCCAAGCATCAGAGAAGAATGGAGTGGAAGAAATATCATTAACAAGATTTTTCAAATTTTTAAATATGTAAAATGCTTCATGAATATCCAAATGGGAGGAACAGACAGGATATGAAATTATGTTAGTTTTGGAAAAATCAAAGCGATGACCTTGAGACCAGCAGTTTGAAGCAATAAAAGGTTTGGTAATCTCTTCATTACGAACATTCCGACGGTGCTCATTTATTCTGTATTTCAAAAGCCTCCTAGTTTGACCAATATAACCTAAGTTGCAGAACGAACACGGAAGTAAATGAATTCCAGAACGGTTTTCGGTGGGAATGGGGTCCTCAAGAGAAGATAATTTTATTTTATTGACGGGTTTGTAAATGACTTTGAAACCAAACAGTGAAAGAATTTTAGAGATTTTAAAAGAGAGGGAAGAATAAAAAGGTAAAACAACTGGGATGAGACTGTGATGGTTTAATTTGGGAGCAGAACGTTTAGGATTCTTAAATTTATATAATATAGAGCTTTATCGATAATAGATGGGTTATAGCCACGAGAGAGAGCAAGAGATTTTAATTAATTAATTGCTTTCGAACGATTAGACGGATCAGAACAAATGTGTAAGGCACGATAAACATAAATGTAAAAAGCAGACATTTTTTGTTGAGGGGCGTGGTTAGCGAGAGCATGCGGCGCCAAAGAGACTGAGAATGGTTTTCTAAAAAACAGTAGTTGAGAAACAATCCTTTTCCTTATTCACAAGAACGTCAAGGAAAGGCAAAGAGCAATCTTGTTCAACCTCAAAAGTGAATTGAATGCATGGGTTAATCGAATTGACCAAAGAAAGTAAATTGGACAAATCGACATATAAATGTCGCAAAATAAAGGAGAGGCCATAGGAGAACCCATGGCCATACCATCATTTTGAGAATAATAAGTACCATTAAAAATGAAGGCAGTTTGCCTGATACACAAATGAACTAAATTTACAAGCTCCTCAATTTCAATAGAAGAATAATGGAATTCACGTAGTCTTCTCTCTAAACAAACCAGAGCACCTTGAACCGGAACATTTGTAAAAAGTGATTTGACATCTAAAGAAATCATAGTATAGTTAGACGGAGAGACGCCTTTAAGTTTGTCCACAAAATCATACTAGTTTTTTACAGTATGAAGATTAGTAGTAGTTAGATGAGAAAGAGAGTTTGAAAGAAATCGAGCAAGATTATAAGAAGCCGTACCAATATTAGATACAATAGGCCGAAAGCAGAGAGTGGGCTTATGAACTTTCGGAAGTGCATAAAAACGAGCACAGTTAGCAGCAGAAGGAATTACCATGCGTTTGGTATAATCATTAATGATAACGGAATTTTTAACGTGGTATTTGACTTGATCAAGATGATCATCAGAAGGATCTTTTTTAAGTTTCGAATAGGGACCTGAAGTAAGCAAGGACTCAACGTGGGAAATATAATCCGATTTGTTGAGTAGAACAGTTTGTCCCCCTTTATCAGCTCTTGTGACAATTAAATCGGGGGCGGAGTTTAATTCAGAGGGGGCGGATTTTTGAGAAGGAGTAAGGTTAGACTTTTGTGGATGATTATTAGTGGAAATAATGTTAGATAAAATGAAACGAAGAGATTCTAACTGGCCTGGAGAAATTTTACTATTTTTAAAAAGAATTTTCAATGGGAGCGATCAAATCCGGAATGGAGGGTCTCGAAGTACGCGCAAAATTCAGACCCAAACTGAGCACGTCACGTTGAGTATTAGTCAGAACGTGCGAAGAGAGATTAACAACAGTATTCTGAGCAAGAGGAGAAACGGGTGAAGTAAAGGAATTACTTTTAAGAAGATAATTAAATTTCTTATTTAAGTTAGTTTGATGCCTAGAAGACTGAAACACAACGTATGCGAAATTTCTTTTTTCAAAAGAAGAGAAATCATGAACAGAATTGCTAAGAGACAGATGTAAAGTATATAATTCAGACTCAATAGACGAGAGAGACTGTCGTATACGACATTCAGGATATGCGACAGTATATATTATTCAGGATATACGACAGGATATATTATTCAGGATATACGACAGTCTCTCTCGTCTATTGAGTCTGAATTATATACTTTACATCTGTCTCTTAGCAATTCTGTTCATGATTTCTCTTCTTTTGAAAAAAGAAATTTCGCATACGTTACGTTTCAGTCTTCTAGGCATCAAACTAACTTAAATAAGAAATTTAATTATCTTCTTAAAAGTAATTCTAAAATTATATTCTATTATTTCTATTAAATTATATTCTAATATTCTAAAATTAAGTACACTATTATGTACGTATACATTTTATAGACATTAGGAAGGACTATTCACAATTTAGTCGAATAAGTTTCAAAGAGTGCTGTGAGTGAAAATTCACTAAATAAATTAAATTTATTCTGTAAATTTTAATAAGAGTGGAATATTTTATGAATGTACACTGTTAAAAAAAAAAAAAAAAAAAAAAAAAGTTAAAAAATAGAGAAAATTTATAATTTTTCTATCGAAAATTTCGATTTTTAAAACCACAGACATTTATTAATTATATCTCTACCTTTCAAAAGAAACATTTTTTTCGGTAACCAGACAAACTTTGTAAGCATTGTACAGTCTGGTGGTTACATACATTTTTCAGTTTTGCATAAGGATACTTGTTATCAAAACAAGATTGGGAAGTGCTAAGTAACAGCACTAATTGTGTTTCCGTGTCTGAGAGGTAACATGGACATTTACAATGCGGTGGGCTCTGGTTCGATCCTGGCTAGTGAAATCGGAGAATTTTATTTAATGAGAGATTTTTACAGCGTGGCCTGGGGAAAAAATCTGCTGTGTACGAATATTCTCTTGATTGTTCTGTTACAGAAAATTTTTATCTACATATTTTTTTTACATAGCATACGGAATGGATTTATTATGGTAACTTTGCTGCCAGAAATTTTCTATGATATAACATGTATTATTTATTTTTATTTATTTATTGTATTTATTTATCATACATTATTTACATTATTTATTTATTTATTTTTAGAAAGTAGCTACAATATTTAAACAGACATATGAGGATTTTTTGTGCCTGCTTTTCAAATAATTTTACTCACATAGCTGCTAACTTGCATGGTTTTTTTTTACCACCACATTTTCAAAGTAAAAATTTTCACCTTATTCAATCGTAGAAAACTGCTACAAAAATTTATTAAAAGTTTCTGTTAAAAAATTCCTTACTAAAAAAGCGTACAAGTTAGCAACTATACACCCAGTTCGGTTGTCTTTGAAACTGAAAATAATCAGAACTATTTAAATAAAAAAAAATCCCTTCTTTTTATTTTTTCTTCCACATTCTGATCTTTTTCATAGAAATGTATATCAAATAAAACAGTTTTTAAAATTGTACATTAAAATAAATTTCCAAATGTAGTGTCTGATATGTTTAATGTAGTGTTAGAGAAATCAGTGTGAGTGTCATAACAGTATATTTTTGAAATAGATGTTATACTATATATACAGTAGATATATATATATATATATTGTTACATGAAATTAAGCTTTTTCCCATCTCTCTTGTGGCTCATCTTGTTATTGCTTGTTCAAATAGAAAACTCTTGTTTACAATCTTTAAAAACTCCTCCTTTTTATGTTTCTGTACAGTTTGTATTCTCATCGGAATTATTTTAAAGTGAGTATTATTCCTGGTTTCATATCGTGCCCACCAGTGGCCGAGCGGTTCTTAGCTCAAAGCTGGTAGACGTGAAGTACCGGGTTCGATCCCAGGTCACGCTCTTTGGCCTAGCCTTTCGGAATTTTCCGTAGTTTTCTCCGAAACTTGCGTAAATACGAACTAGGACCCCTTAGAAAGACCACCCTCGGAGAGCACTCCCCTTAAGCCTAGGACCCAGAACTGTCAATCGGCCTTAATACCCATAACTCAACCCAGGTTTCATATCTAAATTAAGTCAAATTATCTAAAAAAAAAATTATTTTAGTTAATTAGTAACCTATATAAGCTTTTGTGGGTTGTTATAGCAAATTAATAATCTGTTTATTTTTCATTATACTTCTTTTTGTTCTTATAAGTAAATATATATATCCATATCTTTTGATAACGCTTACAAAAGCTGCTTATTTCCTAGAAATTTTACGCCCACCAGCGGCTGAGCGGTTCTGCGCTTAAAGCTGGCAGATGTGAGGTGCCAGGTTCGATCCCAGGTTACGCTTGTCGGCATAGCCATTCGAAGTTTTTCGTGGGTTTCTCCAAAACTTGCGTAATTACGGGATAGGACCCGTAGGAAAGACCCCCCCCCCCATGGAGGGCAAACTCCTCTCAGGCCTAGAACCCTAGAGTAGTCAATCCGCCTTAATCCCTACAGCCAACCAACGAACAACTTAGAAAACTTACACTACTGAAGATCTAGATTTAATTTTCTTTCGCGTATTTCGAATAAAGAGAATTTTAAAACATTTCTGCATGCTCAAGAACTCGTTTTTAAGTATCTCTGTTTCATTTTACTTTTTTTTTTCTCTGTAAATTTTCCAATATTGCATTTACGGAATCGATGTCGAACTACGTTCTTTCATTCGGAGGAAAGTTATTTGTATTTTTAACTAAGATGAAGACAGTTTTTTCGTCTGCAGTTTAGAAAGTCAGGAAGTATATATTGGAAACTTTATCCATTTTCTTTATTTTTGGGAGTAAGGTGAATATAAATTCAGTGATTCGTGGATATCGTTTGTTTGTGCTAGTACGAAATTTAATTTTAAGTTCAATATTTTTATTCGTGATAAATTTTTACAGCAATTTTTAACACTTTTCAATAAAGTTGATAAAAGTATTTGTAACTCTAGTTGCCCTATCTGTTCGTAAATAAAATGTATTTTAAGCTGTAATTCATTACGGATGTAACATAATTGGAGTTTAAACTAAATAATGGTCAAATACAGTTGAAAATGTTTTAAATCTATGCAAATGACATTGCAATATCTTCTTCTTATTATTATTATTTCGTTTGATTTGCTGATGCCTACAAAAGAAGTGCACTTCCAAGAAAACTTACATTACTGAACACAGAGAGAGATTTATTTTTTTGTAGCATATTAAAAAAAAAAGTTTAAAAAAGTTTGAGGTCTCGTTTTTAAGTATGGCTTGCTTCATTCATCTTCTTCTTCCTTTCTTCTTCCTCTTCTTCTTCTTTTTTTTTTGGTTTTAGTAATTTTTTTAATATTGAATTCAGGGAGTCGATGTCCTGTTACTTTTTCTTTTTTACTCAGAGAAAAGTTACTTGAATTTTATGGTAAGGTGAAGTCAGATTTTTCATCTGCAGTTTAGAATATCAGGAAGTGTTGAAAACTTCATTTATTTTCTCCATATTAAAAAGTAGAGTGAAAACTACTTATTAGTCAGATTTTCTGGAATGGAAAATTAATATATATTTATCATCTTGTCCTGGTTCATTAAATAAAATAATCAATGCTTTTCTAAAATGATAGCATAGTTGCCAACATCTTTAATATTTTAATCAGATTTAGCACCACTATGTTTTAAAGAGAATAACTCACATATATTTTAGACGATTAAATAAGCTGAAAACAAGTAGAAAAACTTTCCGGTATTAAGTCTTCCTTGAAAAACGGTAGACTTGGCACGTATGTAATAGATATAAAATAAGTCCCCTTTTTGTTTTTAAAAAAATTATCAACCGTTTTATTGTAACTTTAATGAAAGGAAAAGCAAAGGGAAAATTTTCAAAATCAAAATAAGAGAGAAAAATCAACAAAATAAATGTCTCAAAGAGGCAATGTAAAGCACAACATAGTCATTAAGGGATCAGCGATTTTACTGTTTGAGCAATCACGAGACAAATCAGTATTTTGGACTATAACCCATCGGTTCTTCGGAGGAAATGGGCACCACCTCCTACTAATGAGTCAGATGGTAACTATGATGGCGAACAGGAATGATAAACTTACAGTCCTGCAAACTAAAGTTTGAACACACGTGAGAATGGGTATTAGACGCAACTTACCAGCATTTTATGCATCGCATTTGAACCTTTTCATTGTAACTTATCTTCCAACTGTTTTTATTAAAAACTATGAGCAGTAGCGGCACCAGAAATTCTCCGAGAGGGGGACACTACTATTATATAAATATATAACAGTTTATTATATAAATATTTATCAAATACTGCAATACTGTTAATAATATTAATGTTAATATTTGTACCATTCCATTTGTTAGTACTCCTCGTGGTTTTGGAGATCATCGTGCCACAGACAGACATTTTCTAAAAATATCGTGGTCAAGACGTATTCTGGATCTCTCAAAACGTGTATATTCATGGAAAACTGGAAGCTGAAAATTTTTACGAATCCAATACTTTCTTCTATTGAATATAGAAAGGAAAAACTGGAATGCTCCAAATTTGTACAAGGAAAGAAAAATGCTGCCAAAAGTAGAAAAACTGAAAATTTTGTATTTTTCCCCCCGAGAGATTTTAGAAGTATACCCCGATGGGGGGTCACAGACTCCCCGACGGGGGGCCTGTGCCCCCCCCGGCCCCCTAGCTGGCGCCACCCCTGACTATGAGCACATAAATGTTCTTTTTTGAACTTTAGACTCAATTTTAATCCATATATCCCTCTCATCCCGCGAAACTCTATTCAAGTGTACTAAATTCAGATAAAATCTAGTTTTATGTGCCACAATTAGTGTTTAACCTTCTACAGGTATCATGCTAGTCTCTTTTAGAAACTACCATTATTTGGAGAATACAGGATAGGTGCAATTATGTGTGTAATGTATCATGATATTTTTATAAACATTCGGAATTTCGTTTTATTTAATAGTGTGTATAACAAATGATATATGTATATGCGAATCAACATCAGTCAAACTTAACAAAAGTACGATTTTAATAAAAGTAAAATAATTACATATAAAATATATAAAATATAACCTAGTATATAATAATAAGGATATTGGTTTATACAGTGACATTTAAATTTTAAATGCATTTGTTGCACTTAATATTATTTTGTTAAATAAATCCTTGTCGAATCATGTTCTTAAACTGACTAAGAACATGACTCGACAAGGATTTATTTAACAAGCATTATTAAGTGTACTCTTTTGGACAGGGATTATTGCTAGTGCTCAGATACTTATGCTGCCGACTGCATATGTTTAATCTTTCCCATTAGTAGGGAAAAAATAAGTTATTTAGTTACACAGGATGAGTAGCCATATGCCTTTAATTTTAGAAGAATTAAAACTTTTATTTATTTTTAATAAGAATCTCCGCGTTAATTACATCTCTCACAGCAGGCATGTGGAACAGAAAGAAGGAAAGGTAGAGGGTTTATCCTCACAGTTTTTGAAAAATTCAAACAAATTTGCTGGTTATGTGTATATATATGTATATACTAATATAAAAAGCGAAAAAAAAAAAAAATGCATTAAGTAATGAATAGTTCTCGTGACAATTTTCTTATAACATGGGGTTTGTCTGTCGATGAAAGTAAGTTCAGAGTACTTTTAAGTGAATTTTTTATTAATATATATATATATATATATATATTGGGTTGTTCGATAAATAATGTCGTTTTTTAAAACCTTCACTTCTAAAAACCAAGGCTTCTTCGAACGTGGAATTTTTCAACTTACCGAAAGATGGCAAAAGGTCATCCAACAAAATGGTCAATATATAATTGATTAATGTTTGTTGTTAATATAAATAAATTCACATTGAAATACATGAAAAAAAAAAAAAAAAAAAAAAAACACGACATTATTTATCGAACAACTCAATATTATATATACTAATATTATGTTAACGTTAGCCGAGTTTATGAAACAATTAAAACAATTTTTAAATTAGCATGGACGCCTCCATTTTATGTTCGCATTGGTATGTTCATGTTTTCAATAACACATGTTTTTTAATAAAAGATTGGAAAATAAGTAGCAAATCATCAAAAAACCCGTATGTTAGACAAAGCAAAGCACATGTCCAATAATAATAATAAGAAGACGAACAGTAAAAAGAAAGAAAGAAAAAACTAGTATGCTGTGGCCTCCACAAGACTTTCTTCTATATTTTCCTATACAAATTTACTCAGTAACAATATTAAAAAAAAAAAAAAGTAAGGAAAAATCGATAACTTTGTTTTAAATTATCACAGATTTATAGTTCAACCATTCGTTTTAAAGGTATTGACGAGACCTTTCAAAAGACACCCATCTTGAAAATTTACCCCCACCCAGAGGGGGGGGGGGAAGCGATGCCCCCACATGCACAGCAATATTTTTTCCTAGTTAACTACTACTATTATCAATAATTCATATTAATTTTACAATCACAAGTTAAAAATAACTTTCATTATGTATATTTATACGAAATTTTGTCCTATACTGCCATGTTAAAAATTTAGAAGAAAATGCGATCATAGTGCCACCTGTTGAGATATTGATCCCCAAATCTAATCAGCACAAGTTTATGTCAGGGTGCAACTAAATACTAAGTTTGGTTAAATTTCATTCATTGGTTCGTGAGATACAGTGGACACAAAATTCGTGATACACACACACACAGACAGGCAGACAGACATTTTCTAAAAACTATCAATTCGTGTTTAGGACATCCCAAAACGTGTAAATCCATCAAAAAACGGAGATCAAAAATTTTCACGAATCCAATACTCTCTTTATATTACACAGAAGAAAGTAAAAAACGATCAAAACTTTTCTAATCTAAACATAATTAAAAAATACACCTTAGCTGATTATATACCAAACAATAACTTACAAAAAGACACACATAACCGCCGTAATAACTAACAAAAAAGAGAGAGAGAGAATTTTAAATTTATTTATAAAACTATTAACTTTTCCCGGTAAAATCAGCTTATTCAGTTAAAAACTTATGCACACTTAAAAAGTAAAGAGCGAACAAGTAGAAACAAATAAAGTATACGGAATTTAATTTAAAAATAAAATAAAATAAAATAAAGATTTCACGTATAAGAGATTGATAAATTCCTGTTAGAAAATATTTTTTTTTCATTAAATAATAACAGAATATCTTTTAAAGAAAAAAATAGTTAGCAAATATTTGATGAGCGGTAAAAATGTTTTGAAATATTTAAAATTTTTTATGCAAAATATTCAGTGAGAAGAATTTTTATTGAAGAACTCTTCTATCAGATTTTATCAAACAATGAAAGGTTAAGCAGACTGGTTTTACTATAGTATTACCTTTTTTTTTTTTTTTTTTTTTTTTTGGGATGTTTCATGATATAAAAACTTAATCAAAGTAAATGTTATTTAGGCAAACAGATTCAGTTAAAATATGCAACACTCGAGAAGAGATTTATAAAAAATAAATATATATATATATATATAACGCAAGAGAAAAATAAAACTTTAGAATAAAACTCGTCAACTAAAGATTTTTTATAGCACTTGATTTTTTATTTATTTTTTTATTTTTTTCTAAATAGATACTTTGAAAATCTGTTAGAAAGTTACGATAATTTTATTTTTCATTTTATTTTATTTTATTTATTTTATTACTATTTATAATTTTATTATTATTATTATTATTATTTTTAATAATTTGGCATCCGTTTGATATCCCTAAAAACCAGTTTTGTTATTAATTTACTGCTGTCTTACAATTATTAATAAGGAACACACCATAGTAAACTTGAATAACATATATCAGCTAGAAGAAATTCTGAAAACATTTACAGACGTTAGAACGTGGGCAGTCATACAAACAGAAGTCATCAACACTTTTTAGCTTTCTGAAAAGTGTTAAAGAAAATAAATAAGTAAATAAGAAGAAGAAATCAAAGTTTTTTAAGATTTTAAAACTAATAAATTTGATTTTTTTTTTTTTTTTTTTTTTTTTTTTTCAATTTTACACCAGAAAATTTTTGTTCTCTTTTCTCTAAATATTCTTACGAGCTCAAAATTTTCTGCCTAATTTGTATTTAACTACCATTTAACCCGTTAGTAGTCGCTAGTTGGTCGATTTACCGCCCATCCTTCAGCGTTGCCAGATTTTTTTATTCAACAGCCACCAAAAATTTTTAGAAATGACATTTGATATACTTAAAACGCAAATAAAATCGAGGAAACGTCGATCACATCACTTCTTAAAATTATTGGTGACAGTTAAAAAAAAAGTGCGCAATCTGTAATAGGTGGCGCTGTCTATAGCGACTACTAACGGGTTAATTGTGTTTATTTTTCTAGTTTATATTTTCCTCTATATTGCGGTATTAGTAAATTAGGGTACATTTTCTCATTAGTTGAATATCATATTACTTGTGGAAGATGCGTGGCGTATTTCATAGGTGCGTCTAAGTCATTCGCAATAATCATTCACTGTTATTCTAAAAGAAGTTTTATGTGTTTGCTTTTGCAGTTCATGATTTTCCTTTTGTACGAATATAATTAAAATGAATAAAAGTAAATAAAATTTTGTAAACCGATATTTGAATCACATTTCGTCATTTTTGTACTACCAGATAATTTTGAATAGTTATTTTTTAATTATGTGTATAATATATATATACACATCTCTCTCTCTCTCTCTCTATATATATATATATATATATATATCGGAGCATGGATTAGCTTATAACAAAATAAGTATGAGAGCTTAAAAAAAAAAAAAAAAAAAAAAAAAAAAAAAAAATCAGAACTTACGATCCTGCGTGTCTATCATTTTATACGTCTCCCGACAAAATTTCAAAAATTTGTCTCCTTGTATTTGAAGTTGTAAAGCAATCTTATCCAGCTATAAAATTTTTCCAGTTTGAAGTCTCCCGCCAGAAACAGTAGACTTGGCACCTATGTTTCTGGCAGCAAAGTTGCATTTTTTTTTTTTTAGCAGGGTAAGTTACAGAATAAATGCTTCTTTTGACAGATTAAAATGTAATTATAAACTAAATTTCTATAGTTAAAAAAAAAAAAAAAAAAAAAACATAAATTTTATGTAGTAATTTTTCTACTTTTACAGAAATTTTATTTTTATTTATTTATTATTTTATTTATTACTTTCCGAACACTATAGTGAGGAAAGTATTGTAATCATGCCAAAAATCCGAATTTGAGATTTTGATGTTTCTACACGTTTCGAGGTTTCCCGAGTCCGTTTCCACTATTTTTACGATGATGTATGTATGTGTGTGTGTGTATGTATGTATGTATGTGTGAATGTATGTGTGTATGTCTGTGAGTGAACAAGCTAGCGTCTTAACGCTTTGTTCGAATAAGCTGAAAGTTGGTACGTATATTGTAAGTCACTATAGTACGAACCTTATAGATTTTGGTGAATCTAGCACTTATAGTTTTTTTACAGTGACACCAGCAAATATTCTTTAACATTATGGCCTATGGGGCCAAATTTTTAAAAGTGCGATAGTGTCTAAACGCTTTATTATACTGAGTAAAAAAATTGTACACATGTCATAGGTCACAGTTTCACCAACTGTATAGATTTTGGTGAATTTAGCATTTACTGTTTATTATACAGGGGCGCAAAGAAAAATTATTTATCGGGCCTATGGGACCAAATTTTATAAAAGTGTGATAGCGTCTAATCCTTATTCTATTGAGCTGAATATTTATATGAACATTATAAGTCACTGTTGCACTAACTATAAACATTTTGGTGAATCTAGCATTTATAGGTTTTTACAGGGACACAACGAAAAATTCTTTATCATTATGATCTTATGGGCTCAAAGTTGAGTAGCGTTAGAAAAAACATCGTGTAATATGTGGAGAAAAATACTCACTCTATTATGGTTTTTTCTCTTTTGTTTGTTTAAGAACTCCTCTTTCTTTACTTTATCTACAAAAGTGTTAATTACTCAATGTTCGGAAAGTCAAGTGAAGTCACTCCAGATTTTTTTTTTTTTTTTTTTTTTTTTTTAAGTAGATATTTTTTACAGTGCAATTCTACATTAATCTCTTTCTACATTTGGACATCGGTTTTTCTAAAGTGATACGGTACGAGGAACGAGTTCCCGTGAGCTCCGTAGCAAATTAAGACTTCTATCTTTTGACTTCTATTATCAAAAAATGTACATATCAGGAAAATGCATTGAAATTTTTTAAACGCTGATACTTCGATTATAATTTAATTTTAAAAAAAATCTGGAGTGACTCCACTCGACTTTCCGAACATTGAGTAACTAACAGTTTTGTAAATAAAATAAAGAAAGAGGAATTGCTAAACAAACATAAGAGAGAAAACCATAATAGATTGTTTTTTTCTCCATATATCACACGAGGTTTTATTTAACGCTACTGAACTTTGAGCCCTTAGATCATAATGATAAAGAATTTTTCGTTGTGTCCCTGTAAAAATCTATAAATGCTAGATTCACCAAAATGCTTATAGTTAGTGCAACAGTGATTTATAATATTCATACAAATTTTCAGCTCAATTGAATAAGGCGTTTAGATGCTATCGCACTTTTAAAAATTTGGTCTCATAGGCCATAATGATAAAGAATTTTTCTTTGTGTCCCTGTAAAAAAACTGTAAGTTTTAGATTCACCAAAATCTATACAGTTGGTGCAAATGCGACCTACAACATGTGTACAATTTTTTTGCTCAGATTAATAAGGCGTTTAGACGCTATCACACTTTTAAAAATTTGGCCCCATAGGCCTTAATGATAAAGAATTTTTCTTTGTGTCCGTGTAAAAAAACTATAAGTGCTAGATTCTCCAAACTCTATACAGATTGAGTATCTGTGACCTATAATATGGGTATAAAGTTTTTGCTCAATTGAATAAGGCGTTTAGATGCTATCGCACTTTTAAGATTTTGGTCCCATAGGCCATAATGATAAAGAATTTTTCTTTGTGGCCCTGTAAAAAAACTATAAGTGCTAGATTCACCAAAATCTTTAGGGTTCGTACAATGGTGACTTACAATATACGTACCAACTTTCAGCTTATTTGAACGAAGCGTTTAGACGCTAGCGTGTTCACTCACAGACATACACACATACATACACACATACACACATACACACACACATACATACATCATCTCAAAAATAGTGAAGACGGACTCAGGGGACCTCGAAACGTATAGAAACATCAAAATCTGATATTCGGATTTTTGACATGATTACAATACTTTCCTCACTATAGTGTTCGGAAAGTAATATATAAAGGTCATTTAATGTTAGCGAATGTGGCACTTACAACGGGTTACAGAATTATTTTACTTATAATCAATTTAAAATTTGTATATTGAAACATCTTTTCTAGCTTATAATATTGTACTATTATTAAAAAATCATATAAGGTACATTGAATATTAAATTGTGAATTAATTTTTTATTATTAGTCACAAAATAAACATTTATGATTAACGACATTGTAATTTAACTGTCAGAATAATTTCCCTGGAACTTAAAAAAACTTATAATCATATATTTAGGTTTTTACAAACTTAAGAACGTGAGGATTGACTTTGAATATATTATAAATGGTAATTAAGTCTCAAATTGAAACAAGATGAAAGTAACGATAAAAATTCATGTGACTAACGTAATGAAACCAGCGTAACTAGAGTAGCACACTCATAAAATGTAATATTTTAGTACTGGGTAATTTTATTTTTATTTTTCATTTTTATATGTTGCGACTATTTCGTCTTTTTTATTCACACTTAGACGAAAATGCGATTTTTTATTTAACTATAACAGAACATTTAAAATATACTTCCTTTAGCAATTGGAATATTAACAAGAGTTGTCTACTTGAATTCTGTATTCCATTTTAAGAGCTTTTAACTTTGCATCACATGATTTTACATTATAACTTTGCATCATAGCTCAGATATCATTTATCAGAATTATACACACTGTAATAAATAATATTTTATTATTTTATAGCATTATCAGGTACTGATAAGATTGGTATTTTTTAAAGGTACGGCATTGTAATTTAAAAAATGATAGTTGTTACAATTTATATGAATATTATTTTTTGCCTTTAATGTTAAAATTACCATAGAATGGATTGGATTGGATTTGGGAATAAGGCCGATTGACTGCTGTAGGTCCTAGGCCTGAGGGGGAGTGCCCTCCGTGGGGATCTTTCTAAGGGGTCCTAGCAAGTATTTATGCAAGTTTCGGAGAAAACCACGGAAAACTCCGAACGGCTAGGCCGACGAGCGCGACCTGGTACCATAGAATGAGCCATAAATTGAATACTTTTTTTTATTATCCCCCCCTCCCTTCCTCGGATAAAGTAAAGAAATTTATTATGATTAATTTATCGTAATAATCATAGTCAAAACGCAAGTTTACCATAAAATATAAAACTGTGAAATAATCAAATTAACTTTAATAAAATTCTTAATGTATTTGGAAACCTAAATGCATCAATCATTATGTAATATAAAGATTTAAAAAAAAAACTGGAATGTAAATATTTACTTTCACCTTGGATATGAAGAAGTTATATTATACCTAGCCCAGACTATCCTTAAATCATAGAAGAGCCGCTGCCAGAACTGAAGAAAAATCTCCCTCTTCATATCTTCCCATTCCCTCCCTGATCAATGAGATCCTTAATAGAATGAGAAAACCGGAGATCGCATCGCAACTCAGTCGCCTTTTCCAAAAACAACAGTAGCGGCAAAGAGAAGCAATTTACTTCTCTTCACCACCGAAACAGAACTTAGCTGTGTTTCGTTTACTTTTCGGGTAACGACTCCGTTACCAATGAGCGAATCAGAGGATAGAACAAAACGGCCTCCAACACCCTCTTGTTCCGTTTGTTTCCAGAAATATCTTCTCTGTATACTGCTTTTTTTTTTCTTTCTTTTTCTCATGTGGCGATGACTCCTCGAGGGAATAATACTACACAAAAGGATGTTCATCTGTGAAATTGCATGATGTTAAAAAAATTTGGGAGGTCGATCTTTATGATGAAACGGGAGTAAAAAATTATTGTTTCATCATGCATCAGGTTTTATTTTATGAAGAACTTCTGTACAAAGTGGTATTTCCTGAGAATAAATGAAAGGTCAAAGCAGCAATATTAGCTATTGGCATAGGGGGACTGAAATGGTAAATGCCATTGGCCCCGAGATTCATAGAAATTTCACAGTATACCTTTCTTTTGCTTATGTGTACAATCAAACACGCAGCAGAAGGAACATAATGTTTCAAACTTTACTAGCATAATTAACCCGCATTATATTTATGTTAGTTATGTTTATAAATAGAAGCGTACCTTGAGGTAGAACTATGCACTATTACCTTTTTGCAATTATCATTAAAAATTCAAGATTTCTTTTCTTTTTTCACTGAGAAAAAAATATATACCGCCTTCCTCTAGAATGAATAAGTGGCCATTTTCTAAATCCGGTACTAGAAATATAGATTTCCGAGCTATGCGCGTAAGGCTTGCCAATAAACTGAATAGACGAAATGATCGAGAATTTCTAGTGTACACATTTCTAGATGGTGAAACAATATTCTGAATACTCTAAATATTCTGAATCATTTGTATTGCGAGAAATTCTCGCTTGATTTTCTAGAATTTGGTAATAAACCAAGATTACAGTTGATACAAGAAATCCGCCTCTTGTAGTCTCATTTATTTGCAGAGATTTTTAAATAACTTTGCCCTCGAGAATATAGGCAATCGCTCTAGAATTCTAATAGGAGCTTCTAGAACTCGCTTTTCAAGGGGGCTAGAATTTTTAAGGATGACATGGAACTATTTTTTCTTGAGCCACAACTTAGATTCTAGATGTCACTTACAGAATTTTTTCTCAGTTTTTTTTTTCCAACTTTCTTACCAAACATTTCTTTTACTTCAAATGTACAAAACCGAATATTAGAGCATATATATTACTAGAGTGTGCATTCAGTGCTAAAGTTCCTATCCAAAAGGGTAACCAACATTGAGGGTGATTTTCATCGGTCACGTGACAAGTAAAATGGCCAGATTCATCCGTAATTGGATGACACGATGAAAAATCTTTGACACTCCTTGTCCGAAAGTGGGTTTAGAGAAGTGACAAGAAACCTCCATTGGTGAAAATTTGAAAAGCACTCGTCACGTGATTTTTATGCAGTTACAGTCGGTAACAAAAGTGTCCGAACACTAGCAAAATTTCCTATGTAAAAAAAGTATACTTCATACGGTTTTGTTAAATAAATTCTTATCGAATCGTGTTCTTACACTGACTAAGAACAGGATTCGATAAGAATTTATTTAACAAAACCGTATGAAGTGTACTTTTTTTACATAGGTATTTTTGCTAGTGTTCGGACACTTTAGTTACCGACTGTACATCCTTCGATGAAGAATGCGCACTTGGGAACCGATTCTTAAGAATACCAATCTTCTGACAATTAAAATTTCTATTAAAAAAAGAAAGAAAGAAATTGTATATGATATGCATTTATAGTTTATTTCCATCTGGAAGTTAAAGTTGAAAACTGTCAAATGCCAAGATTGGGATATAAATTTTTGCGATAGAACACGATTGAGAGATAATACCTCACATTTCTAAATTATTAATGTCTCAAATAAACTGTAATAATTATAACTCAGAAAATATAAAGTTTCTAGATAGAGCCTTTTTCTCGAAGTCTTTGATTTAATGTAATATTTAAAATAATAATAATAAAATGTCGTCAATACTAATTGAACTTTACTACAACTAGAAAAAATGTACAAAGGGATGCTCTACTATACCTACAGATAAATGGGCCTTCATCAGGGACTAATTTCACATAAAATGTACCCACACGTGAAAGATAAGAAAATGATTATTTGAATAACCACTATTTAGGTATTAACGTAAATATTTATGAGTACGATGATGGCTATCAACATCTCTGATCTTCGCATTGCTAAACATATATATATATATGTGTGTGTGTGTGCATATATGTATATATGCATACTTGCCAACCATCTCATTATGGACCGTACAATTTTTAGTACCCGCCTTTTTTTTCATACTAATACATTTTTAGAGTAATTGTAGTCTTATTTAATCGTAACAACATTTGGAGACAATAACTCTAAAAATATAGTGGTGTGAGAAAAGGGGCGTTTTTTCAGGGGGCGTTAACATTTGTACGGTTATTAATGAGATGTTTGGCAAGTATGTGTATATATATATTAATTTTGTAAACAGTAAAAAAATAACTTTGTATAAAAGCATAAAGCAGTTCTGAATTTGTATACAAATATATATATATATATATATATATATATATATATATATATATATTTAAATTTTAAATTATGATAGATAAAAATAAAAATGGGCTGTATAAACAAATCAATGAATTCTTTTAACAGTATCAATAAACAAGAAAAAATTAAATTCAAAACTGTTCAAGCCAGCTACTGTTATTGGAATTTCTGTTAAAAAAAATTCATTGTTTTTGTTGTTGTTTATACATTCCACTTTCAATTTCATCTATCATAATTTAAATTTAATATATATATATATATATATATATATATATATATATATATATATATATGAGCTGGTATTTTTTCAATTTGCAAATAAATATAAGTCATTTCGTTTTGGGATTGGAGGAAAAAAAGTTTTCTTAAAATCGAATTGGCAACTGATTTTGACAAGAATTAAAAATTGGCTTCAAATAGTGATTGTGAGTTCTCTCTAGTGATTGAGAAAATCTCTAAATTCAACTAAAAATTAGAGATTTTATAGAAAAGTAGTATTTGAATAATTTAAAAGTTAGTCATGCGTTTTATAATTTGTGAGCATAGCTTTCTTTCAATTGAAAATTACAGATTTTATAGGAAAATAATACTTAATTATATTCAAGGTCGTTTTTCTTTTCTTTTTTCTTTTTATAAAATTAGTTTTACACTTCTTAAGAAAAGAAAATGCGATTTTATTATTTTTTTCTTTTCAATCAATAAACTTATAAATTGTTTGAATTTTGCATAGAGTTTTATAAATTTTCAATATATTTCCTAAGCATCCTTTGTTTTATGAAACATACATTCAGAACTATTTCTAAACATAATTATCTATACGTCTAATTAATTTATATTTAAAGAAGACAGAAAAGTAAAAAAAAAATAAAAATAAAAATAAAAATAAAAATAAAAAATAAAAAATAAAAAATCGTATTTTGATAACGATTGTGGGAAACAATCACGGTTGTAATTATATGTTATAGTTAGGGAGTGATGTATGGAAAAAATATGATAATATGATAATATAAAGAAACGATTGATTTATAAGGGGATTTTGCAAACAATCTGACATTCAGGAATAATATTTACCTTATTCTGCGTCGCAAGAAAAAATACAGGATTCGCGTAAAATTTCAATTTCCTGCTGGGGATGAATTTGCAGGTTTTAGGATGTGTGTTTTTAAACCAATTTCCTTTTGTCTATTTGTTATAAAAATTTTATAAATAATGTAATTTAGTAACAAATGCATAGAGTGTCGATTTAGCTTTATACGACATTTTAGTTGATATTTTGTTTTGACACTAAAACTCAATATTAACTTTTATTCAATTTGTAAAATTTTCCTTATAATGCTTTATTCAAATATATAAGTTCAATTTTTTTATCATCACCTATCAACTAAAATGCAAATTAGTAGGAAATATGCGTTACTCATTATCTTTTTAAATTACTATTTTGTAGATTTTATTTATTTATTTTTTTATTAAAGAAAAACGATTCGACTATAATAAGTGGATAAATAAAAATAAAAATAGAATGAAATTTAAAAAGTTTTTCCTCTCTGAAGTTTATTACATTTTCACGTATCAGTGAAACATAAAAAATCCTTTTTTAATTAACCTTTTTTTTAAAAAAAAAAATATTTTTTAAGTATATAAAAAAAATCTGAAGTAAATTTTTTTGTGATTTTAAGAATCAAAGGTGTTAAAAATCTCTGTTATATTCATTTTGTCTACTTTCAATTTTAATTGGATTATATGAAGGAAGGAAAACAGCTTATAATCCCACAGAATTTAATCTATATTATTAGTGGAGGCAGACGTTAATTCTAAATTAACATTTTTTTAAAATGAAAATTCCCACAATAAAAAAAAAAAAAAAAAAAAAAAAAAAAAAAATGATTTAATAATATTACAGCAATGACAGAAAAACAATTGTTACACACACACACACACCAAAAAAAAAAAAAAAAAAAAAAAAAAAAGTTATCAGTTTCAATTATTTTTAAGCATAAATTCAATTTTTCTTATTTATACAAATTAATTTAATGAGAAATGTTAATAAGAACTTATTATATCAGAGGAAAAATACAACAGGATAAAGTATTCAGAGCAAATATGTATATATATATATATATATATATTAAACGAATATTTAAAATAGTACACAATTATGGAAACGCTTTGCAAATTCTGTTTAACAACTTTTACAAAAAGAGGAATGTTGGCGTAAGTGTACGGCGACGTTTCATCTTTTTATGCATATAATGATGGGAAAATATTTTGGAGAGGTTTTGAAATATGCGATTATTTTGAACTTTTTTTTTAAATTTTTATAAACGGTGCAATTTAAAGTTGCTTATTTCTTGTCAAAGTAAATCATTCATTCAAAGTAAAAGTATTCATTCAGAAATCATTCATTCAAAAATCAATAAAAAATCAATCAATCAATAAATCTAAGGTATTCATTCAGAAATCATTCATTCAAAGTAAATCATTCATTTCTTTTCAAAGTAACATTTAAAAGTAGATGAGAGGAGGGTATTATGGAATACCATTTACATTTCTTAAAATAACTTTACTTATTTTTAATAAAAATCCCCCAAATTATGATGAGTACATAGTGTAATTATTTGTAATGAATTGTCAACGAAAAAAAATCCAAAAATTTTTTTTGTTGTTGTTGTTATAAAATGTTTACTTAAAAAAAAAAAAAAAAAAAAAAATTTTACAAATGAAGGTTAATATGAAATAGTCGGGTAACATGGAATAGGTATTTGAAACTGTTTAAACCATAGAAAAACTAATTAGACTTCATAAAATCATCTTCGGAGAATTTTCTGTGACAGAAGATACATTCGGCATCTTTATTTTCTGTTTCTTTAGTTGAATACATAAAGTCAATTTCAGATGATACTATGAAATACCTAGTATTCCATAATACCCGACACGCCATCTTTAAAAATGAACTTTTAAATTGGTGGACAAAATATTTTCAGCTAAAAAACGACAAATGTATAACAAAATACAATTCTTTGAGCATACATTATGCTTAACATTAATGTTCAAATCACATGTGTGCTAGTAAGTTTAAATGTTTGAAAACTTACCTGCAAAAACTTTTAAAAATCACAAAATATACTTTGTTCTATAGAAAATGGTACGACAGCAACAAACGGTTTCTTCTTACTGTATTGCTTCATGGGAATCCTTCTTGAGTAATTCATAGTATTTTGAAGAGATAGCAGCACTAATCAGAGCCGAAACCTCGGTATTCCATATTTCCCGACTATTCCATAATACCCTCCTCTCCTCTACATATTTTTGACACAATTTTAAAGAGTGAAAATGTTATACGATACTTGAATGGCTTGCTTTCTTGATTCAAATTATGTCTTAACCCTTTATATCCCAAATTATTTTATTTTTGGAAAAATAGTTTGAAACTTTTTTATTATATTTCTTTATGCATGAGAATCATCTCATATTAACACTTTCGCGACCTCATGATTTTGAATTTTTGACAGTAAGGTCCGGTTGTGGGCGTTATTCTCCCATGTTACAATATTTCATAACCAAATTTTCTGCATTCACATTTATATTAGAAATGGTTATACATTATAATTATATATTCTTTCTAATCAAAGCATTTGTATCCATAGTATATTTCATTGTAAAAATGTGACTATTGGGTATATATTTAAGAAACAAATAGCATACAAATTGCGAAAGAAACACCTACTGGTGGAGTTACAGATTTTCAAATGACGTGAATCTACGTCAGCGGTGGCAAAAGTATTAAATTTAGCTTAAACTACAGATTAACTATAGGGAAAGCTTAAACTATACGAGCTAAAGCTTAAACTATAGTCCCAATGAAATCCTGTAGTAAATTTAGGCTGTATTGAGGAATTTTTTTGACGGGACTTTAAAGACCCGGTGGGATACAAAAGGTTAAACATTACGTTAATTTTAACATAAAATTTTTAGTCTGTTTTATAAAACGGCAGAGAAAAAATATTTCATTTTTACCCTTCTTAAAAATAGTAAACTGATTACGAAGTATAAAGTGTTTGTAAGTTTGTGGTTAATATAGAAGAAAAAAGTGTCAAATGTCAGTGTGGTTATTTACTTGGTTTATTTTAATTTTAATTGAAATTAAACAAAGAGGAAAATCAGTAATGTTGCATGTATTTCTGTGAAATGTTTTGCGAAAGCAGACATTCATTAACAAATAGCATTATGTTACGGAACAGCTTTTGAAAAGAAAACTTAAGCAAGAAATTAAAAACAGTGAAAAACTTCTACGAAACTATATATTACAGTAATGGAGTAAAATTAAACCATTACATTAAGATGGGGAAAAAAGAAAAGAAAAGATTGAAAAAGGAAAATAAACAGAAAGAAAGAAAGATGTAATGTATATTTTATTTCTTTTGCACTTTAGTAACTTGTTATGTCAATTGCAGTATAGATTTTTTTTTTAATTATTTACATTAAAAAAATTAAATATAAAGAAATTAAACACAAATATACAAAATTTAACAAAAAAATATATATATACAGTCGAACCTCGTTAACGTGAATCACTTTTAACATAAACTGTTTCCACAATCCCCGTCAAAATGAAGATTAGTTTAGTTACATGAAGATTAGTTGCTGATAGCATGAACTACTGACAACAAGAACACATTTTTTATCCCCCTTGAGATTCACGTTAACGAGCTTCGACTGTATATATATATATATATATATATTTATATACACTCGATATTTTGCTTTGTATTTAGTTAAATTAACATATATATAAGAAGCCAGGAATTTCAGTATAGAAGCGCCGTTAAGTAAATGCCCGAGAAAATTGTTACAAGTTTCTACAAGTTATAATATTTACTTACAAAGTTATTATTACTATTATTATTATTATTATATACACAGAGTGTCCAGTACTATCAGTACCAATGGATTCCTCAATCGTTAATCACATAAGTGTTTTCTGATTACAAATATATTTAATTTTAAATGCTTAACTGTCAAATTAAAAAAAAAAAAAAAAAAATCACCAAAACAGAGTAAGCCAATAAACGCATTCCTGTAAAAATTATGAATTTTACTTTGACACGATTTTCTGTCTAATAATTTGTATTTACTGAATGTACACTATTTACCAATAAGTATTTGGACACTTTCAAACTTAAACGTTTTGTCAAATAGCTAGAAAAATTCTTCAGGAATTATCTTGAAACTTTGGGAGTATACAGAGCATGTTGTATCTCATATACTTTGGTAAAAGTTTTATCGTGAAGCGGAAAAGAAAACCATTAAAAAATTAAACATAAATCAAACGTTTTTGGATCATTCTGTAGAAAAAAAAAATGCTTGAAATACATTTTGGGGGTAGGATTGAAAAAGTTTTTCTAACTATCTGTATGATTTTTTGTGAGGCTATCACGTATATTCATAGAGACATAACGGTTTCTTTTTAAAAAAAAAAAAAAAAAAAAAAAAAAAACACTTTTTTAATTGTAACACGTAGGGTATTAGACCTAGTACGCCATTTTTAGGGAACTTGGCGTACTACATTAGACACGGCATATTACAACCAGAATGCAAAATATTAAATATCTTACAATATATGAGCATTTTTATTAAATAACTTAGAACTACGCATGCGTAAGCTTTTAAAATATTTCATTTGGATAATTTAATATCTAAAAGTATTGAGCAATTTACATGAAAACCTCAAACAAATACCGTGTAAATTCAAATAGTTATGAGAGATAGAATAAATAAAATTTCAGTACAATCCTGGTACAATTCTGATATTAATATTACTCCTGAAGCCATGTATATAATAATCAATTTCAGGTATTGTATCAGCCTCTATTTTAAGAACAATTAGTTTTACGTTTTTTTATATTCAATAGAAGGAAATATTCGATTTATCACAATTTTCGACTACCAATTTTTGATAGATTTACACGCTTAGAGAGTTCCTTGACAGGATTTTGACCATTCAAAAGAAAGAAAAAGTTCATCTGCTTAGTGTGTGGTAACTCCAAATGCACATATAAACTAACACATAGGTTTCTCATGAAAAATTATATTGTGTTGCACCTTGACATAAATTACTGTCGATCAACTTGTCGCGCATGTCATTCAATTGGTGGCTCTATCGTTCCTTTTTATTTATTTATTTATTCTCAATTTATAATATGACAGTATAATACGAAATTTTCTGTGCAATTAGGATTCCTTTCCACCGAACATTGTATTTTTTTTAATTATTATTATTACAGTAATAATCAACAAGGACAAGGGTATAGTATGTATAAGAACGTCCCTTCTCCCATCTAGGCGACACTCCCCCCCCCCCCTCCCGGTAGGAGAAGTAAAATTTTAATATGAATATTTTCCAGAAGAGCCCATTGATACTTTTAAAACGAATGGTTGAATCCTGTACATGTGATAAGTTAAAACAAATTTATCGAATATTTTCAATTTTAACAACAAGAATAAGTAAATAAATAAAATAAAATAAATAGCAAATAAATAAATAAAATAAAATAATTGCTCTTTTATTTTTCTCATTTCTCCTGTGTAAAATGCAGTAGTGACTCTTTTGGTTTAAATTATGTTAATTTTAATAGGAAAATATAGAAGAAAGTTTTGCGGAAGCTACAACATAATACAACATATTACACTTTTCTTTAATTAATCTTCGATTAAATAAAGCTGAAAGAAACTACCCGGAAAAAATAATGGTTGCGAAATGTAAATTGTCGCTACATTTAAAATTTTATTAATTGCTTAAAAAACTACTATATTGTGGATATAGTAGCTTTCTAACCAATATTTTTTAAGTACTGTACATATATTACATCATCTGGTAATGTTTACCTAGATTTTTTCTTCTATTTTTAATACGAATGCAAAACATAATAACATCATTACACAAGTTTCTTTTACGGTCTTGATGCAATAGTACGACACTGTTTTGAATTTTAATGCACGCTAAAATGGAATGCTGTTTTTAAAGTCTGCACTAAATTACCTTTTGGCCATTTAAGAGTGGCAGGAGCAATTTAATGTTTTTTTTTTTTTTTCTTTCTTTCTATTTCCCCTATTCAAAACTTGTTTCTTTAGAATAATTTTATAATAAGATGAAAACTAGTTTTGTTGTTTAGAGCTAACGAAAGAATAAAAAAAATAAGTGAATTTGTGGTTAAGAAACAAACGGGTTAAGAACCTGTGTTTCCGTTTTATCTGGAATTAAAATAAAAGAAGGAAAATGGCATCGTTGCAGGTATTTTCTATGAACTGTTTTGTAAGAGCAGACTTTTAAATCTGCTTCTACGAAGCATCAAAAAGAAATTAGTTCAGTTACTAAAAAGCAGTTCAGCAAAAATCGTAGTCATGAAATTACTGTGACTGGTCGATTATTGTGTAACCTGCTTACTCTCCGGCAAAGGTGAATTATCGAGATTTTATATAATAATAATAATAATTATTATTATTTCGATTATTATACGAAATAAAAACTTAAAAATAAATAAATTGTGATACACTATTCCCATTTCATTAGTTCAATAATGCTATTTGGTTGAAATATTGAGTTGGTTTAAAACTGCACTACAGCTTCGCAGGGGGTAATCAGCGACGGTCTGGTATTCACCCATAAAGTTGATCCGAAGACATGTCATCACAATTTTGAAGGGACGGGTCCCTCCCTCCTTTAGTAATCCCCAAAGGCCTTATTTGTACGAAACATGAATGACATTGCAGCCACGACGAATTTCACGTGTACCAGTTATCCTTAATATACTCAACCCCGTTTTAAAAAGAGTATTACAGTCGACAGCAAAATTATTGAAGCGTTAGCAATAATTCGTATGTAAAAGATGTGCACCTAATGCTGTTTCGTTAAAGAAATGTTTTTAGTCTTTATGCTGTTTATAAAAATGTAAGTTGATGATAAAAATTAGCAGTCAAACTAGGAAAACAAATATGAAAAATGCGCATGTGTGCTTCAATAATTTTGCTGCCAACTGTATATTTTGAACTGGGTTAAAAAAAATAATAAAAATAATCAGGTGTGTCACTCACAGGACTTTCTCTTACCCTGAAATTTAATGCTATAAATACAGATTGGAGATTAAGGGGTAAGATAACGAGTACTATTATGCAAACCTACGTTAAAACAATTTAAATTAGGCTTCGAAACAACTTTATTTTACAAGTAATTCTGTGTGTGTGGGGGGGGGGGGGAGAATCAAAAATTCAAATCCCGTTTCATTACTGTACCTACATTCATATAGAATTAAAATCTGTTATTAAAATCAAAAGTTCATTTAAAACTATTTAGACAACTTTCACACCAGCATTCTTTGAAACTTAACAAGCTTGATCAAATTTTTCTAGTAACAAACATATTAACTTCAAAATACAATATTTGGATCGCCTGAAATTATTTATTCTTGATTTACTCTAACAGACAAAGACAAAGATCAAACGTTAAAAACTTGACTTTGGTATTCAGGAAGCCCCAAAACGTGTAAATATACAAAAAAATACCAAACAATGAATATTTAGCTTAAAAAAAAAAAAAAAAAAAAAAAAACATTATTTACCATCTGGCTATGAGGAATTAATTTCAATTCCTGAGCAGTTTTCCTGGACATTGTAAAATATTACAGTAAAGCACTTCCACTAACAATAAAAAAGAACATTATGGCTTAAACATTGGCAGCCCTGTTTATCTTCTGAAAATTATGGACGCATCACATGGTGGACATAAATATAAACCTATATTAGTAACACACGGCACAACCTGAAGTACATTTCCATCAATTTTCAAGTTTTGAATCACTATAATCTAGTTATTTTGTGTAGTCCTGTAAACAAACAGTGAATGATTTCTATACCACATTCTACATGAAATATGTTTTTACGTATAATATATATATATATATATATATATATATATATATATATATATTAGCTTCATTTGTTTTACTGCAGTTTATAGATGTTAAACTCTACTTACCTGCAATTTCCCCCATAGACGTAATGTATTTGAATACTTTTGAGTGTCCCTGTACACGAACCATTTGCTTGATCGCAACGAAAAGTTTAGTGTAGCATCCCTATATCATACACATTTAGAATATCAAGTTTGGACTTTCTGCTATTATTTGTTTTTGAGATATGCTGATAACAGACACACAGACCAACCGCTAAAAACATGATTTGTGGATTCAGAGGACATCAAAATGTATAAATGTAACAAAAACTCAATTTCGAAAATTTGACCCAAAAACTATACTTTTTCTACCTTATGGGTAAGAGAAAGTAAAAAAGTAATAATTAAAATAAAAAAAAAATGCTGTTATTTGAATTGGGAGGATATTGAGAGATTTCACACATGCAGAAGCATATGGATTTTGGAGATTTTAAAGTTTTTCAACGTTGGACTCAGATTATATGCTCAGATTCGGTAGGAAGATGGAATAAGGTAATTAAGTAGTTTAGACAAAATTGTTGAGCACTGAACTAGTTTGCACCGTTCAGACAGTAGATTTAAAAGTGTTCTGCGAATATTTGAAGTAAGGCTATAGTTTTTCACGAAGTTTTGCGAATAAGAGACGTGATGCTTTTCTTGCACGTTGAGACATTGCATACACATCGTTTAATTATATAAACGCAAAATACTATTTTTTGACTTGCGTCACTTTTCTTGCCGGGGTATGATATGATGCTGCTTTAATTTTCTTTGAAATGTTGGTAATAACAGACCTCAAGCTTGCTCTTTCAGAACAGTTTTATTTTACATATTTTATTCGATAGACAATTTGTAGAAAAGTTTGATAATTCTTAACTTTACGAATTGTTTATAATTTCTGAAGGTATCGCAAGATTTAGTAATCATCTGTCAGAAACAAATTCTATGTAAAATATACATACAACATTATTTGTCTTTTTTCTTCCACGCTCTTTATACTAATGTGAAATAATTGAAATGAACTTACAAGTGCACTAAAAATAACACATTTCTAAAAAATTATCTTTATTATATTTTAATATAACATTTCGGACAGCTAAAAATGGCAGGTATAATTTAGCTTTTTGTATTTCGAAACACCGTTTCTAAGAATTATTTTCAAAGAGAAGAACGCAAGTTTAGTTGAATTCTAAACTACCATGAAAAAAAAAAAAAAAAAAAAAAAAAAAAAAGGAAGAAAGCAAGTAAATTTGTGGTTATGGCCCGAAACAAAGACTAGATTGCTTACTTTTTTCTTCTTTTTTATAAGAAAAAGAAGGAATATACTATATGATGTTGTTTGTATTTTCTTTGAAATGCTCGTGATAGCAAACATTAACTTGCTCTTACACAACAGTTTTTAGAATGTTTATCCTAGAAACCCAAACTGGTGAATGACTTTGTTAAATTAGCACGCCGCAGTAATCACATTAAAATAAACTAATTGCTTTAAGATGTAAGAATATTTTGGTTAATGCAAACAATGGTGATTGCTGTTCTTTAATTTGGTAAGGATAGCTTTGCATTGCTTGCAAGTAATAGTCATTAGACGAACACGCAGGTAAATTTTAATGTGATTTTACGTTGCCTTTATAGACTTATATTAGGTGAGACATAGCTAATCATCGACGATAGCTTGAGGGCCCCATATTTTCACCCTTCCCTAGCTTCAGTTACAAAAATTTTTTTTTTTTTTTTTCTATTTTAACCTCTATTCATTCTGGTGTTAGTTTTTTTTTTTGTCCCACACATTTGTGATTGCGATTTTTTTCTCTTCTATCCCGTGCTATTTTCTATGACCCCCCCTCCCCCTTCCCGATTTTTCTTTTTTCATTCTAAAATGCCGTAGTTCCCCCCAGCCCATCCCCCCTCCCCACCAAATTTTAACTTTTAAGTGCCTATTTAATAGTATTATTTCCATATATGTTAAAGCAAAAAGAAATGTATCGCGATTCTTTCAGGAGCAAATAATGTTGCGATGCCAATTATGAATTACTTACATTACTTTTTGCACTTTCGGCTTATCTACACGAAAAAATGATACAAAATTTAGACAGAAATTGGTACATCTGTTTTTTTGGCTCAGCTCTTCAGGTGGTTAAATGAATCACACTGTGGTCTTCAGTTCTCAGGTGCTGAGTTTAAGTCCTAGTTCAGGTATGGGTGTTCGTAAGGGATCGGAATGCACTTTAATTTTTCGATTTTAAGTGGTTTTGTTTGGATTTTGGGATGTCTGCAGGTCTTTCTTTTTTGTACATTAACGTTGAGGTTGAGTGGGGTTTACGTTGCACTAGTGCTACACTATGTACACTATGGGCAATTGTCAACGGATTAATGCTCGATTAGACAGCCTACTGCCTAAAATGGATTCTGAACCCCAACGAATATTCAGAACTTGAACTAGGACTCGAATACAGCACTTATGGCCAGTGCGGCAATTGATGGCCAGTGTTAATAACCATTTCAGCAACCAAATGAGTCCTTTAAACCTTAGGTTCCGGTCTAATGAGCTTTAGTATACAAAAAGGAACCATTGAGCGACAACATACATTGGCTTTAGCTGATGCTGAAAGCATCTTTGCAATAATTTTGTAAATTATTTAATTGAGAATCATTGAATAATTGACTACAAAACTGGAAACAATTTAGCTTCTTCATATGTTGGCAGTTTTTTAATTACTTTAACTTTAGAATTTGCATGTAATGAAGTCAATGAATCAGTATTAAAACTATTTCCTCATATTTTTTTAAAGACATTCATTACGTATAGTAACTAAGGATAAACTAATTGATATTTTTTCTTTCAACGTGTTCTGATAATGTCAAAGAGAAAATACATTGATTAGAAATACACTTAAGAAAGAACTTAATCTGTTTGGTACTCGATGCTTCTCAGTTACACATTAGAATATTTTTACTGTGATGTTTTGTACACTTTTTACGAAATCAAACAATTAGACTGTTTTTGAATTTACACACATTTATACATAAACGATTTTAATACGTTAAATGTTTCTCCTCACAAATTTAAAAGTGGTTCTTTCCATTAAAATAAACTGATAACAAATGGAATTTGTTATTATTATTATTATTATTATTATTTTACCATTCAGGTGTTAGAAATGTATTACATTTTATATCTTATATAAGATATATTACATTCTTTTCTTTTTCAGTAATAAGTTAAAGTTCTGTTTTCTAATTTATAAAGTCATAGTTGTGTAATATTCATGATGACTTAACTGAAACATTTTTACAAAGAAATTGCAAAAGCTTAATCTATGCAAATGCAAACTAAAGTTTAATGGCGGCAAAAGATATGTATAAATAGTTGCATTCTGTAAAATAATAATAGTATTTATGTTATCAGAATTTGGTATATATAAAGGAAAGTACATAAATATTAGAGATATCATCTGCGACTATAACAATTAACGATATTTATTTCATAAATTTATTCATTTTGAAATCATAACAAATATTTAATAATTAATTAAATATTATAAGAATTCAAACGGAAAATATTTTTTCAAAGGAAAATAATTATTTATTTAAATCCCCGAATCAAATTTTGATTTGAAATTAAATCATTTACATCAAAAGAAATATATATAATTTTTTTATTGTTACACTTTAAAGCGAATAAGAATGGAAAGATAAAATCTTTTACTTGTAAATGCTTCAGATTTAGAAATAGCAGATGGCTCTCGGAAATTTTAATACAATAAATTAGAACTTGTTACAGAAACAATGAGAAAGTAGCATGTGCTGTATTCCAGATAGGACGGGATTAATTCCAAGATAAATTTTGTTGAAACTAAATTCATTTATAATAACTTGAAAGTAGTCATAGTGTGAATATATTTTCGTTAGTTATATTAATAACACAACCTTATTTTAAAGTTACTTAAAAGAGATTATCAAAGAGATTATTATTCAATTATCGTTATAATGTATTTATCTCCTTATTTTTAAATTTGGGTGTTAAAAATCTATAAATTAATCATAACGATTTACTGTTTCTTAGTCTATAAACGATATTGAAGTTAGCAGATTGTAAATTTAATATATATATATATATATATATATATATATATATATATATATATATATATATATATATATATATATATATATTATTATTATTTCTTTATTTTTTTCAAAGGCATAAGAAATTATTTAGCTCATTTTTAAACATGCGTATTTTATTGTTTTAATAATAAGTTTTTCCTATCTTGAGAGTAGTGATTGAATTACATATAATTTAGTCTTAATAAACAGGTTATATATTATCATCTCATTTATTTTCTTTTCATCAGTAAACGAAAGTTCTGGATTGTAATTAGTAAGTCACAACTGTGTAATATTTGTGACATAACCGAAATGTTTTTACAAAGAAAACACAAACGTTTGATCTATGCAAATGCAAAAGGTCTAAGTGAAGGTAAATTTATTACTGTCGAACCTCGTTAACGTGAATTACTTTTAACATGAACTGTTTCCACAAACCCCGTCAAAATGAAGATTAGTTTAGTTACTGATAGCATGAATTACTGATAACATTAACAAATTTTTTATCCCCCTTGAGATTCACGTGAACGAGGTTTGACTGCATATATATATATATATACCGGGTGACTCATAAGTCTACATAGACATTTTAAAAATTCATAAAAATTGAAAGAATTTAAGAATTGAATGTGGAAGGTTTGCAAAAATGTTATTCTCGTGAAGGAGGATATATATATATATATATATATATATATTTGTAAAGAAAAGAAGTAATAGTTTAAATTTTCACCGACAGAGGACGCTTTAAACAAGAAAATCCCATATTTCCATGAAAATATATAACTATTTGCATGCAAATGTTTAAAAGCTTATAACTACTATTCTACGTGTCCGCCATCACCACCAATTACAGTTTGCAAACGAGTTAGAACACCGCTAACTGTAGTTTTAGTCGGCGATTCTTAGCAGAGGTGAAACTTCTTCACCAGTAACGTTTTATCCACCAAGTCAACATCACAATTAAAACTTCATGGATGCAGAGGTAAGAGGGAAAATAAGAAATGAGCTATTAATCATAAAATAGTGCAATTTATAGAATTTTAGTTTGCATTTCTCGTTACGCATCTATCCAGCGCCCTCTATCAACGAAATATTTAACTGTTTATTTTTTTTACGAAATAATAATAATAATAATAATAATAACAATCCTCTTTCACGATATTTTTGCAAACCGCGTTTAATTCTACCAATTCCTTTAACTTTTTATGAATTTTTTAAAATGTCTACAAACTTATGGGACACCCGGTATATATATAAGTTTAATGGTCCTTTTTTTATTATTATCATGTCGGCGTAAGTAATTTAAATTGTTTTTGTATCTTATTGGTTCTAATCTGTATCGCAACATTTTGTGTCAGTCTTACCTCTAAGTTAAAATCAGTTCTATTTTTGTTGCGTTGGTACTGTTTTGTATCTATTAATTGCTAAATTTTAAGGTTAAATTTTATTGCGATATCTATCATTTATATATATATATATATATATATATATATATATATATATATATATACAGAGAGAGATAGATAATACAATTTGAAAATAAAAATGAAACCAGACAGATAATATTAATTAACTTAAAAAACATTAAGGCCATCATCAGGGAAGTCCCTCAATGCAGGTTAAAGCAGTAAGATGTTTCAAGTGCTATTAACAAAAACCAAAAAATACCTTAGCTTCTATAGGAAGCCAAGCTAGAGGCGATGATGGCCTCAGTGTTTTTTTTTTTTTTTTTTTTTTTTGGGGGGGGGGGGGGGGGGGGAGGTTAATTAATATTATCTGTCAGGTTTCAATTTGTTTTCAGATAATATTAATTTTAAAAAAAATTACATTATAATTATGTTTGCATATTTTCTATTTGGTGCATTTGTTTCCGGATTGAGTATGTGAATTTTGCTGTTTTAATATTGCTTATTTTATAATTTTTTGGTTTTTAACCTTTCATAATATTGTTTCTCTGTAATATACATATTACATCATATATATAAATTCAACACGCAAAATAATTTTGTTTTATGCTGGTATTTATCTTATTATCTGAATTTACCATGTTCTTAATAAAAGTACACAAACAATGGAGAAAATATCGTCTCAGACTTTAACAATTACCGATATTTACTTAATAAATTAACATAGGCTAAAATCATAACAAACATTTTTATTTATTAATTAAAAAATATAAGAATTTCAACGAAAAATATTTTTCAAAATTTTTCAATATTTTTCTGTTTATTTAAATCTCCAAAGTAAATTTTGATTTCGAACTAAATCACTAATTCCAAAAGAATATTTTTACTTGTTGAAATTTAAAACGAATGAGAATGGAAAATTTAATTCTTTTACTTCTAAGTAGTTTCAAATTTAAAAATAACAGATGGTCTCGGAAATTTTAACACAATAAATTAGAACTTGTTACTACAGAATTAATGAGAAAGTAGCATGTGTTGCATACCATAAACAGCATGTGATTAATTGTAAGATAAATTTCGTTAAAAATAAATTCAACTGTAAGAACTTTAAAGTGACAATAGGGTGAATATTTTGCGTTAGTTTTATAAATGGGGAGACCTTAGTTAAAAGTTATTTAGAAGAAATTATCAAAGTTTAATTATCATTATAAATTTTATATCTTCTCTTTTTCAATTTGTGAGTCACATATGTGTAAATTAATCATAAATGATTTACTGGTTCTTATATGACAAACGATGATGGTATTTCTGTTAGCAGATTGCAAAACTTTCTGGAAAGAAAATTATCTCTCTTACTTTTACAGGTATAAGAAATTTGTTACTTATTTTTCGTTTTAAACTTGTGCATTTTAAGGCTTTACGTCATTGCTTAACATTATTTCTTTTCATATTTATTTTTCCCATTTGGATTTCTGCGAAATTTTCTCTATTTTCAAAAACTTAAAAAATCACAGAACTTTTCCTTACTTGTAGCTTTTTAATTTTTACTTTAATTATAAGTATTGGGTTGTTCGGAAAGCAATTTCGTTTTTTCCTTTGAAAATGAAAGACGATTTTCTTATACTGTATAAATATTTTATTGAATTATATATTTTCCACTTTGATCGGTTTCTTAGCGATCTCACGAGTTGTTATTTGGCAGTTTTCATAAATCAATACCTTATTTTGTCTTCATTAGTAAAAACTGATTTCCCAGAACGTAATGCCTCTTCAACGTCAAAATTGCCGGAGCAAAATTTGGTAAACCAGTTTTGACACTGGCGTTCTTTAAATAAAATTTTCTGTATATACACATGTATACTTTTTTCCTTATTTGAACAGTATTTTCGCCTTTTTGATACCAAAAACAAAATATGCCGAAAATGTCGCTTCCGATTTTTTGATAGGGCACCAATCAAAACCTATTGAGCAGAATAAAACGAACTTTTTCACAAGCAAGCCTTGCTTATAACCTGTCACAATGTATAATGGTAATGCAACTTAATTGTCAAGATGGTGTGAAAAAAATACAATCAAGTCCTCTGCTGAGAAAAGCGAAATTACTTTCCGAACAACCCAATATTTTCCTATCTTTAAAGTAGTAATTGGTTTAACATATTATTAACATATAATTATTATTTACATATTAACATATAATTGGTTTTCGATAAATCTATTAATATGATCCCTCTCTCTCTCTCTTTATTAATAAGTTCATGTTCTTGCTTGTAATTTGTAACAGCATAATTGTTATGACGTCATAATTGTAGTGATACCATCGGAACGTCTTTACAGAGAAATCCCAGAAGTTTTAATCTATCCAAATGCAAAAAGTCTAAGTATCGATCTTTCTGTAAAATGTTTGTAATGTTCTGTAATCTGTCATAAAGTTTTAATAATAATTTTAAAAAAGTAAATAGCAGAAATGTTTTGCTATTGCTTTAAAATATAACTTTGGAAGGTAGAGTAATTTATTAAACAGTAGCAAATAAATCCTTCGATATAATTTTCTATGAAATGCTCGACACACATATACAGGGGGAGTGAATCTAATGTTCCTAATTTGAAAAGTCAATTAAAAAACCCTATAACGAATGCGTTATCCGTATTAGGCACAATTGGTTGTTTAATTCTTAGATTTTCAAGATTTTTTTTCCCTTTGAACGTACGATGCATGTGACAACTGTAACCAAATGGTGGGCATCAGCGGATAGCATTTTCCGTGGAAATGTTACCTCGCACCAAAAATGAACAATTTTTTTTTTTTTTTTTTTTAAACCACATTAATTTTTCAGATGAAGTAACATTTTATGTGAGAAATATTGTGAATAACTGCGAACTTTGAGACTTTGAAAATCTGGATTCAGTACAGGAAGTGGAAAAAAAAAGAAAAGAAAAATAGTAAAAAAAGATCAGTGTCTGGTGTGCACTTTCATATCATACAGACACAGGGCCATTTTTCATTGTTGAGATTTCTCTGACAAAAAATATTTACCTAGATGTATTGAAAATTTACGAAGTGCCCCAAATGAAGTATTTACTTCCCCGTTGTATTTTTCAACAAATATTGGAGGTTTTGAACTTTAGTGATCAATACTATTGCCACTGTAACCAGGAAAATGCTACAGTGAACATGGCTGGAACTAGACTATACCAGCTGGATACCAAAAGGAAATCCAGGAAGCCTACGTAAAAACTCACTTTTTTTTTTTCTCCCTAAACACCGTATGAGACCTGCTCCTGCTACCTAATTTTAAATTTTTGTAATGGTTTTAAATTTTCTGTTAAGTATAGCGGCCTCGTCAAATTAGGAACAATTGATTCGGATAACCTGTATATCAGTATAAAGAAATCAGTTTATGTACTGGCATTTATGTTATTATCATAAAGTAGTACATTCTTAATGGAAAGTATTCAAACAATAAGATTAATATTATTTTCGAATTTAATGACATTGGTGTTTACTTACTAAATTAATGCAAGTTAAAACCATAATAAATATTTATTCATTATTTAAATTTTATAATAATTACAATTAAAAATATTTTTTGAAGGAAAATTGTAATTTATTTCTCGGAAGCAAAGTTTGATTTGAAATTAAATCACTTACATCAAAAGAAATAATTTTACTTGTTATACACTTTAAAGCAAATAAGAATGGAAAGTTGAATTCTTATACTTGAAAGTGCTTTAGATTTAGAAATAACAGATGTTTTTCGTAAATTTTAATATAATAAATTAGAAATTATTACAGAAACAATGAGAAAATAGCATGTGCTGCATGCCAGATAGGATATGATTAATTGTAAGATAATAATATTCTTTGAAAATAAAATTTATTTGTAATAAGTTGAAAGTAATCATATGGAGAATATTTTGTGTCAGCAGTATAAATACGGAGACCTTATTTAAAAGATACTTATAACAATTTAAACAACAAATTACAATAAAGATACTTGAAACAATAGTACTTATAATTAATAGGCTTTACTTATTAATATGATTTATTTGTCTTTCCGTTTTAAATTTGTGAATTAAATTTGTGAAAATTAATCATAAGCGATTTATTCTTTCTATGTCATTATACGGTGCTGGTATATGGTACGGTATGGTGCTGGCACGGTGCTAGCAGTTTGTAAAAATATTTGAAGAGAATAATTCTTTATATTTTATTAGTTTTTCTTTTTCATTTCTATAAACTTGAAAAATATTTGAAAGATCTTCAGCGTTGAAGGTGTGCGTATTTTTGCTTCATTGATCAGCTCTTCTTCTTTTTTTTTTTTTTTTCCCCTACTTGTTGTTAGGGGTTATAGCATGCTTTTAAATGATCAAAACACTCCCTCAGGCAGACCAATTAAAGCTAATAAAGCACAATTAAAGCACAATTAAAGCTAATATCAATATGAATAAAATAAAATGGAACGAGCGAAAAATTGATGAACATTCGCTCAAACTGCCAGCATGAAATTCACTAAATCTCTATCCAGAGAACTAAGCAAAATCCATAGCCATAGAAAATATAATATTACAACGCCATCTATATTACATTAAAGAAACTAACACAATAAATATGGTTATTATATTTAAATTTAATTGAAAAAAAAAATATATATATATATATTTATTTATTTATTTATATGAAACATAGCTATAACTATCTTGATTAAATAAGCGTTTGGAAAACAAAAAAGACAGAAAGAAAGAAAAAAGAAATCGGTTTATTTGTTTGGAAGCTACAACTCCACACACACGCAAATGTAAAAGCTTCAAACTTATTATATACTCTTTCTTGTTTGGGAGTTAAAATAAACTATTAATAATAAACAAATTTGAAGCTGCTATTGAAAGTAATTAGAATATCCAAATGAAAATAATACGCAATTTCAAACTAAGTAATTAGATAGAAGCTTAGTAAGAATAAGAGTTTTGCATTAAAACAAAACGAACTAAGTAGATAAGAATCGGAAGTGATTGCCGCAAATAAAGCATTATCTATAATGAGACTATTCAAAGAGACAGCTTGTTGAAAAACGATTAAAAAAGCAAACAATAACATTGGCAAAAAAAAAAAAAAAAAAATCCCACTAATGAAAAAAATTACAAATCTAATGAACCATATGCATACTACATATTTTATTTTCATAAAAAATATACATTAATACAGGTTAAAACTTTTTATGACGCTGAAAAGTATGCCAAATTATAAGGGGGGAAAAAAATCGCGGATGTGCTTGATATTGCTCGAATTTTAAATACGGAGTTGAAATAACATTTTGTGTTGCACTAATATATACCCACTCAAAAATAAAATAATATGTTTCAGAATACACTTTCGTAATTTTTCGCATAATTGCATATAATTCGTTTAATAATGGAATATATGATGCATCTCTTGAACAAAATAAAAATATAATTCAAAAAGTGATTTTTTAAAATTATTGTATTGTTATTATTATTTTTTTTCTGCGTTTCAAATTTAGGTAAATTTAAAATCCGTATAAACTTTTTAAGGTTTGAAATAGCTTAGTGCTGAACTTAAGCAAAGTATTGAATGTATACGAATCTTAGGGCTTTCCTTTTCTCTATTTCAGTCCCTTTTCCTCTTTATATATTTAATGGTTTACAACGTTCACAAAACCACAGTTTTAATATTTGTGATGAATGCATTAGTGTAGTACGACCAGATTTTTAAACTTAAATTTGAAGACAAACATGACGGCGTTCTTGAGTCTCGAGGACAAAGTAAATAAATCGCCTTAAATTGTAAAATTTTGGTAATTTTTATATATTTGAACGTATGACGTACTTGAAAGAACTTATTTCAGCATATTTATAATACATTTAATAAATTATTATAAAAATCATTAACAACTTTGAAACTGGCGTCCCCAAATGTGTTCGAATTGTTTGGGGACGAAGGTAGTTTTCGAGGATTGTCCTCGGGTATCGAGGACGTCTGCTCACCCTGCACTACTATTACTTTATACATACATACATATATATATATACATATATATATATATATATATATATATATATATATACAGTCAGTAACAAAAGTCTCCGAACACTAGCAAAAATTCCTATATAAAAAAAGTACACTTAATACAGTTTTGTTAAATAAATCCTTGTCGAATCCTGTTCTTAGTCAGCCTAAAAACCGGATTCGACAAGGATTTATTTAACAAAACAGTATAAAGAATACTTATTTACTTATTTTACATAGGAATTTTTGCTAGTGTTCGGACACTTTTGTTACCGGTTGTATATTTCGAATTAACTTCAATTAGCTTATTTATTGTGTCCAAATATATAATGACGCGTAGGGAAAAAATATTTTTATTTATTTGTTTGTTTTAATGCTCTTTGATTTAAAATGTATTAAAAATGAAAGAGAGGGAAAGAAATAAACGTATTTATATCGTAAACAGATCGATGTAATAAAAAAAGGGGCATATTTAAATCTTCAGGCTTTTCTCGTGAAGCGTATTATAACTAAACTACTAACCATGACTGTCAGTTATTGGTTTTTGAAAGCTATGTTTATCACCATGGTGACATTCTTAGAAATTGGTATGTTGTGATGATACAAAGTGAAGTGTTTCGAGAATTTAAGGTTAATTCCAAATTCAAATCTTTACCTTTCACGGTTAAGATTACAAATATATTAGGTTTAAATAAATTGTAATTCACAGTTTTTTTTTTTTTTTTTTTTTTTTTTTTTTGTGCTGATATTATTAATTAACACTAAAATATTCTTATTACTATTATTGCTGTTGTTATTGATGATAATGACGATGAAGTTATAAAGTTATTACACAATTGTTTCATTTAGATAAAGTAGTAGTAGTAATAATAATAATAATAATAATAATAATGCTTTCTTTTATTACTGTGGTGATAATGTTGAGGATTTACTGATCAAGTTAATATTAATTATTTCCTCCTTTTTACACAATACTGAACGATTCTACTAAATTATGTTATAATTGTGTAGAAATTTTTCAAGGTAATAGATAATCATCAAAAAGATATAAATGAAAAATTTATGTGTTCATTAATAATTGTTATGAATAAAAAAATAATAAGAATAAGCATAACAAATCAAATAAAAAGGAAAGGAAATAAAATGTTATTTCAAAATTTAAATTAGTAAAAACTCCTTTAAAAGTTTCTAAAAAATAAATAAAAGGTTTAATAAAAATATATTGTAAAATGTAATTAATGAATAAATAACTAAATAAGTAGTTAAATTTTTATGTAGAATAAAATAAAAACATAAAGGAAATCTATATTTTTAAAATCACTTTTTGACTTTTTCCGAAATATTTATAACGACGAGTAAAACAAAATTTTGCCTTCAAAAAGCAAGAAAAATGAGCAAAAATAACGTAATATTACCAAATTTAATTTCAATTTAACGTAATATTTTAGCCAAATAATATTTTTTAATTCACTTAATAAATTTTTAGTGAAAATGTTCAGAGAAAATATATAAAATCAATTTACAATTTATATTTTCCGAATACATTTTAAGAAACCTTATATAATTTCATCTAATGGTAGGAAAAATTTATTCTTAAACACAAAAATTCTAAAAATCAATTTTATTTATTTTAAACTACTATTTCGATGGTTAATAAAATAAAAATTTATTCAAAACAACAAATAAATGGGAAACGAAATGTTATATGAAATTTCGAATCTTCTAAAAGTAATATTTGAGATTTCATTTGAAAAATTTCTTAAAGCATCTAAGTTCATTCAAAATTTATAATCAAATCTTTCTATGCAGAACAGCTTTTCATGCATTTTATCTAAAATATTCAGGGCTTGCTGCATTTTATTTTTTTAAAAGTTCGCCCACAATATTAAGCTATAGAAAATAGAAATATTTTTATTTCTTCAAATGCTATGCAGCTTTTTTTTCTTTTCTTTAAAACTTGCTGAATTTTCTTAAAAAACATCATAAGTTGCCACAAGAGTTTTGTAAAATCACGAAGTTTTTAAAAAAATGTCATGTCTGGCAGACGATAAATCTTTTCATTTTTCGTAATAATTTTCTTTTTGATGGGAACTTTATACAGAAGTTTATGTCAGTTCTAATAAAACCACAACTTGAAAATAGATTCTGAAATAATAGTCTCCAGTTATTCTCCCCCCTGCCCTTCCACCAATTTTAGAAAAAAATCATAGATAATTAATCGAGTAGATAAGGTAAGACGCCATAGTTTTGTTTAAAACTGCTATAAAATTCCTGTTGGGTTTTTTTTTTATTAATTGATGAATAAACTTTTATTTATTTATTGCTTTTGTTTCTGAAATGTTTTCAAATTTTAGAAATTAGTTTTGTGAAATGAAATAAATTCCCAGAAAGTAATTTAATATTTTTATGGATTTTTCATTACTACTCTTGCATTAACATTTAATTAATAAAAATATACAATCTACTTTTCTTTAATTTCATCTTTAATCGTCATTCAAATTACATCTTATGTCTTTTACGAAAAAATTGAATCATCAACTTTTTAATGTTAAATTTTAAAGGAAGTTACAAACTACTTTAAACTATAAAATATATTATATTAACTTCAAGGAAACCGATTTTGACTAATGCTGCGTGAATAAATCGTCGAAAATCTTTTTAATAAAATACCCATTCTAAACAAAATAACTTTCGGGAAAATTGCTGAAAACACATGCTTGATAAATCGTATTTTTAATTTTTCTGCACTGCGTTGGGTGCACTGAGAAAAAATATACCGCCTTTCTTTAAAATGAATAAGTGACCATTTTCTAAATCCCTTAACTAGAAATATAGATTTCCGAGCTATGCGCATAAGGCACGCCAATAAACTGAATAGACGAAATGATCGAGAATTTCTAGTTACACATTTCTAGATGGTGAAACAATATTCTGAATACTCTAAATATTCTGAATCATTTATATTGCGAGAAATTCTCGCTTGATTTTCTAGAATTGGGTCATAAACCAAGATTATAGTTGCAGAAACCCGGCTCTTGTAGTTTCATTTATTTGCAGAGATTCTTAAATAACTTTGTCCTCGAGAATATAGGCGAACGCTCTAGAATTCTAATTGGGGCTTCTAGAACTCGCTTTCCAAGGGGACTAGAATTCATAAGGATGACATGGAACTATTTTTTCTAGAGCCACAATTTAGATTCTAGATGTCAGTTACAGAATTTTTTTCTCAGTGTGTCGCTAATGTGTTTTGATACGCTGAAATCAGAAATGATTGTCTTTTCTTCCTATCACGTGAGGAATTTTCACAAAGTGAGAGTGAAGATCGGAAGAATTCACCCCAGAGGCTATCCACGATTGTAATGAAATGCTCGCCACTCTGGTGGGCTAAGGTGAAATTACAATTAACAGGAATAGCTTTCGGCTTTCGTCGAGACGCCATTGCATTCTGTACATTCGATGTATAGTTTCACATATATTTATTGAATAAAAATGAATAAATCTGGTAAAAAGATAACACACGCTGTTGTGTAACTCCAAAGGATGAAGAAATTCAGAATTAAGCTTCAATTTATTTCCAAATGACAAATTTAAAATTTCAGTTGCTTCGGCTAATGGAAGTAAAGAATTAATCAGATGATTTGAAACTAATATTTGTTCAGCTTCAGTTAAACATCTACTTCCGATCGAACTTTGAATAAACTGAAATATTTTTTCCAAAAGCAATCGAGTTTCCATGATGTAATGGCGGAGAAATTATAGCACGAATATTAAGTAGTAACACAAATAGAACAAGAATAAATACACGTGGCTATTATATTTACTAACAACAAAAGTTGGAAAAGCGCCACCTATCGACCATTACAAACGCGGATAAAAAATTCGAAACAATTTATCTATAAAATACATTTAAGTAGGATATTATTTACTCATTACTTTTTTAAATGTGTTACTTTACATCGAAGCTCCGTTTAGAGATTTTTACCTTGTGTACTGCTTGAGGGCCTTGTGAGAGGGAGGTTCTCTATGCAGCATCCAAAAATGATCTGCTAACGTGTTAACACTCCCTCATTCTTGATACCTCATCTACATTTCTTTGATGTCTTGGTGAAATAGGTTTCCTTATTCTTTATTCACATTATCCAGATTTTACGGAAAATAACTTAGATGGGAATTGAAAAAAAGTGGAATTATAAGCTCAAGCAATCCCATTTTTGCCAAAATTGTAAGGGAGGAAAATTTTTGAATAGTTTTTCCTTAATCATAATCCAAAAATACCCCAAGAAAACGCACCACCTTGAAGAAAATAAGTTCATCGTTGACCTGTAATATTTTTATTAACATTATATTATTGCTTACTTTAAAACTGAAATTAATTAACGGAAATACGTGTTCAGTTTTCTTTCACGATATCCTAATTATATATTTTATGGATATAATTTTTAGTTTTTTAGTATTGAAAAATAACGAAAATTTTAGAAAAAAAAAAAAAAAAAAAAAACTTCTACATTCTGAAAATTTATCTTTTCAAGACGAAATAAATTACCTTAAAACTATAGACTATTTTAGAAATGTTTTGCTTCATTTACACAATAGATAAATGAATAGTCATACTTACTTAAATTTTTTTAATTCTATTTTTAGCTATGCTTCTTTTACATGCATTAGTATGTCAATGCAAATTTTTTGGAATCTCACTATTACATATAATAAAGAAAATTGCAAATTATTGTAAGTTATAAAATCTATTTTATTTGTATCACTGAAAAAAAAAAAAAAAAAAAAAAAAAAAGCAGATTGTGTCAAACATTGATTTTTATCCTTTCTAAAAGAAATAATGAAATTTGTTTTCTCTAAAAAATGAGGATAAAATGAGGAATTCATCATTAAAAAAAAAAAAAATCTAATAAAATAATAAATACTTTTATAATGCTACAGGGCTCCATTGCCATAATAAATTAACCAGCCGTAATGTATATCCAGTTCTATTTAATGGTTTTCTTAATTATGCTTCATTTGCATATATTTTTGAACATCTAAGTGTTGAAAGACAGAAAAACTATAAATTATTCAAAATTATAAATTATGTTTTAATTATATCATCTTAAAAGAAACAAAATTCGGCTAATGCTAAATTAACAAGTGCCCGACATTCCCAAAAAATTAAAAATTACCTTTTCTAAACAAAATTATTTTCGAGAAAATTACCCAACATTTTTTACAATATCATCGCACTCCATTAGCACAATAAATTAATTAATTGCAATGCGTATCCTTAGTTTTATTTAATGGTATCCTTAATTATGCTCCTTTTCCATATATTTTGGAATACTTCAGTGTTGAAAGATGATAGAAAAACTATAAATTATACAAAACTACAAATTCTGTTTTACTTGTGTCACCTTGAAAGAAACAGATTTTGGCTAATGCTGTATTAACAAGTACCCGACATTTCCGAAAAATTACCTTTACTAAACAAAATGCTTTTCGAGAAAATTACATAATACTTTTTACAACGCCATTGCGCTCCATCACCGCAGTGAATAAATTAATTGCAATGCGTATCTATAGTTTTACATAACGTTATTCTTAATTATATGTTTTACTTATATTTCTTGACTTCTCTGTATTGAAGAACAAGGAAAAACACAAGCTATTTAAAATTAAAATGTCTGCTTTATTTGCACCATTCCCTAAGAAATAGATGTTGACTAATACTGCAGTAATAAGTACTCGACAATCCTAAAAAAAATTACTCTTTCTAAACGAAACACCTTTCGTGGAAATAAAAAGCCGTAACCGATTTCGCCTGAACTTGCAAGTCTGTTTTAAATTAGAAGGCTAAACCTAAATTATGAATTAGGAAAGTGAATATGAAGTTCGTAGTTGTTAAATGAATCATTGGCCGCATTTTTACGTAAAAGCGTGAATGTTAGATGTGTTAAATGTAATTACTCATTATTTCTGCTGCAATCTGGCTCGGTTTCAAGATTTTTTTTTTTTTTTTTTTTTTTTTTTTAATACCTGTTAAAGAAAGTAATGAATTACTTTGGATTAATGTTTTACATGAGGTAAATATGCTAGTACAGAAGATATTTAAAATTTATTGCACATGCACTGAATTCATAATCTTTAAAACATGCGTATTTGTTTTATTATGATATATATGCATATATGCAATGAACTAAAAGAAAATATCTCTAATTTCTAAAGATTATTATAGATCAGAAATTCTTTATCTTATTTTTGAAATGCAATTTTCTGGCATTATTGATCATGGTATTTTTATGTATGAGTTACTGCAATAGAAAACAAATCACATTTTAAAAAGGTAATTAACTTAGAAAAACTAATCTTATAAAATTATTTTAGATATAAATATTATCACTATTTATAACTGAATAACAATAAATTAAATAATAATAATAAAATAATAATAATAATGAAATAATAATAATAATAATAATGAATAACAATAGTAAATGAAATACCTTTTTTTTTTTTTCAGAATTTTTAAGTGTTCATTTTAATATTAAAATACATTTTTTTTACACATGCAATAAGATAAGGATTTTTATTATTATTATTATTATTATGATTATTAATATAATTGTAGTATGAAACAAAAGAAATACTATCAAGCATTTCACAAAAAATATTTTTCTGTTTAGAACAAGAATAATTTCAGCTAACAGTACATTACGTGTTCATTTTAAAAACTAGTATGTTGTTGCCACCACAAAATTTTTTTCTATATTTTTCTATACAAATTCACTCAATACAAATAAGTTATTAAAATTATTTTCCATGATAAATGTAGACGATTTTTACCCCCAAATAAATTCAGCACTAAATATGCAAAGAAAATCAATTTTATGTAGCTACAAATAACATTTTATTTATTATTTATTTATTTGATTATTTATTTTTTGTTTTGTTAAAAATGAAAAAAAAAATCTATGCATTTATTTTTAATCATCAGAGACAATGGTGGTTCAACTATTCGTTTTTAAGGTTTTGATGAGTTCTTTTGAAAGATAATCATATTGGAAATTTGCCCCCTCCATAGGGGGAAGGAATCGATGTTCCAGGAAATACATCCCCCCCCCCCGTATTTGAGGATTACAATTATAAATAATTCTTTTTTAATTTCATAAGAATTTGTTGAAAATATTTCTCATTATGCACATTTATACGAAATTTTGTGCTATTCTGCCATGTTAAGAATTTAGGAGAAACGGGATGGCAACATCATCTGTTAGACAATTTCCCACAAAAGTGATAGGCACTAATGTACGTCAAAGCGTAACTATAAAAATATGTACACATATCAATTTGTAAGAATTTGTGTGCTGCAATTCCTGAAATATCGTTATATCGCAGTACTAGTGCGACGTTAAGCCCAACCAATCAACCAAACAACCTGAGATATCGCTTCCAGAAAATTTTGTCACACACACAGACAGATATTTTCTAAAAATGGCCAAATCGTGTTCTTCATCTCCCAAATGTGTAAATTCATGCAAAACCCGGAGTTGGACATTTTTATGAAATCAATACTTTTTTCTGTTAAACATAGAAGTAAGTAATGATTTTGTTTTAAACGATATCTTTGTAGATTTTGTGAAATTTCTTAAAATTTCCATTTTTTTTTTTTTTCCTTTCTTTCTTTTTTCTTTCTTTCTTTTTTTTTTTTTTTTTTTTTTTTTTTTTAACGAATTCTCTTAGTGATATACATATTGAATTAGTAATACATACAATATTGAACATATAAATTACCACAGTCACAGAATTAGTTCAAAAAAATAAATTGTTATCTTTTTATATCAGACTTAAAATTAAGCTATTGAAATTAATTTCATAAATTTCATAATTCTTAATTGAATTCATATATTTAATTATTCTTCTTATTCTTATCTTGTTATATTTTTTATTGACAAGGGATCGTTAAAAGGAAAAAAAACAAGAAAAGAAAAGAAAGTGAAACACTATTTTATTATATCAGGTCTAAAATTAAGTGACTGTGACAATTATATATAGTATTTTAGAAGTTATGAATTCAAAAATTTAATAATTTTGTGCGTAATTTGCATATATCACTAAGAGTTATAGAAACAGGGAACAGTGCCTTAGTTTAATTATACTGCATAAACAGAGAAAAAAAAATTATCACGCATTTAACAAGGAGTCTGAAGATTTATTATATACTGAAGAAAATTTAAAATACACTTTATTAGAATATTTTTCTGTTTTATAAATGATCAGGTTATCGTCAATGGAGAAATTAATTTCATTTTTAAAAGTAAATCAGAAACTTCAGTTATCTTCTGGCGAAAGTACAGAAGGAGGAGATCACATATTAAAAAGTTAATTCACAGTCCTCCAATCTGATTCTTGAAATTATTCATATATTAATATTAGTATTAGTATTAATTACTAAACTCAATTACCAGCTTATAACTCTTTAGCTGTTAAAAATAGTGTACCAGGTGAATTGATAAAGATTTAATAATAAAATCTATCTTTATAAAAGCACTATATATATATATATATATATATATATATGCATAACATGATTTAAACGTAAAAGTTAGATATAAATCTATTTAAGTTCCCTTTTAGTTACTTCATAAATATAGAGTAAGATTTATAATGAGATAAAATTTATTATCATAAGATATTCCATAACAAATGAAATTCTACATTTTATTTTTGATATTGAGTTAATAGTATTCGCTACGTTAAGTCATTAACTGAAGACTTAAAAGAGCTTACGCCTTACCTACAACGGTCACTCTTTTTAAGAGCTAATTAATCATTAAACCTATTAGCGGTACTAATTATTTGTCATGATTTAACTACGATAATCTCATTTTAACTATATGATAATTACAACAGTTTTTTTTTTTTTTTTTTTTTTCTTTTAATACATTTTGTTAAAAGTTATTGTAGATTTTGGTTATTAATTTCCGAATAGTGTTATATCTTTCAAGATAAATAAATAAATAAATAAATAAACTTTGAAAATTTATTTTACTTTTTTCCAGTTAATTTTGATAAAATAATAATAATAATAAAACATCTGTCGCATGTTGAAATAGTGCCAATCTGTGATCGCTTTACTTAAGTTTAAAAAAAAAAAAGTATTTTTCAAGGTAATTAAAAGTTATAGAAATGCGTTAATTAGATAATTTTAATTAGCATTGGTTGATAATAATAGCAGTGATATAATTATTCGAGATAATTTTTAAAAATAAATTAAAAAGTCCTTTCTTCATTAATAATATGCAGAGCTGGTGATCTCGAGTGTTGAATCTGCCCAACATTTTCTTTCTTTAAAATTAATTATTGTAATGTACATTATGCTGTACATATATATGTATATAGTGTATTTTATATTATAATATAGCAACAGTAAATGCATCTTTCATTTTAGAGAAAAAATGTTAAAGTACTATAAACTGATTTTTTTTTCTTTTTAAGGGATAAATAAATAAATAATAAATATATATCACTTCATTGTTTTGAAAAAGTAACTTTTTTCTTCCCAAATAGAAAATATATTTATGTAATATCATTTATCGGAAATACAGTGAAGACCCCCCCCCCCCCACAAAAGGGTTACTTACCATGCCATTTACTCTTTTTTAGAGCTAGCAATTTAATAGAGGTTGTTTGGAAAATTATAATTAAGACAACAAGCTCTGTAAGTTAAATGGTTTTTAATAATTCTAAATTACATTATTTGTCTATGTAGATTTCTAACTCTCATTAATATTAGTTTTCTTAATTTTTAATCTTTTCAGAATCAAAGAAATTTTATTCATTTTAAACAAATTACCACCAGAAATTACGAACAAGTCTATACAATAGAAATAAATAAAGATTTTCCTCTATGTTATTAAAGTAAAACTTCGTAAAAAATTTCTGCGATGAGTTTTTGCAGTTGGAAATCAAAAATTAGGCGGGATAAAATATTCCACCTCCACTCAAAGGGTTAAAGAATTTTAGCAAAAATTTTGTTTTCCAAGAATTATTTTATATACTAGAACAAATTGTTCATCCTAACACAAATTCTGGGTTGAAAACAGGTGTCTATTAATTTATAATTTTCACAAATTTTGTTTTGGCAGAATATACAAATTTTAAACTTGAATACAGTAACCGCCGCTTAATAAAATCACTGGTTAATAAAATCAGCCGCTTAATCTGATCAAATCGCCAGGACCGGAATCAAATCAATACAAATTATTTTTGAAACCGCCGCCTAATAAAATCAGCACCGCCGGTTAATAAACTCAAAAATATCTTCTCAGCAGCCAAAAATATCATTTATGCGCACTAAAAAAATTTTTATTTACATTGTGATTTTTTTCTTCTTTTAATTGAAAAATAAATTAAAGCTCAACAAATCCTCCGTTATCGCTCATTGTTCAAGATTTTATACTTGCAGTACAGTTACAAATTAAACACGCCCCGCAACTTATCTCCGTAACAATTTCAAGGAACGTATTTTTCAGAGCGCAGTAATAAAATACAAATTTGATTTGAAGTAATTTTTTTTTTTTTTTTATTTATTAGCAGGCAATTCTAGCTTTTATTTTGAAATTACTATAATTCATGATGTTTAAACGGAAAGATTTTAAATTTATACGAACAGCGTGAACTTTGGGTAAAGTAATGATGATTTTCCTCTAACGAAAGTGCATGGGAACTTACAATGCGTTTAATTTACTTATATCGAAGAAACAATTAGTTAATTATCTACCCCAAATTAATTAATATTGTTTACTAATTATATTATTCGTTACCATTTGAAGTTTCTTTCGAAATTCAGGGAAGTAATACATTTTCCTTAAGGGCAGGAACGTTCGCCGGATATAAAAATCAGCCGCTTAATAAAATCACTTTGGCTCAGAACGAACGTGATTTTAATAAGCGGCGGGAACTGTATCGGGTAGGTTTAATACTTTGATTTTACCCCCTAAATTAACATTTAAAAGTCATTGCACTTAAATTTATTAGCTTAACAGTTATCTGACACAAAATTCACATTCACTGAGGGGGGAAAAAAACTTTCATCTAGAATGAACAAGTCAAGTGGACATTTCCTAAATTCTTAAAATAGAAATATGAATTTCCAGGTTATGCGTATAAAGTAAACAAATAACAGAATAGACAAAATGATGGAGGATTCCTAGTTTATACTTTTCTAGATGGTGAAGCGATACATTACATTTTGAATTCTTTATTTTTCTAGAAATTCTCGCTTTGATTTATAGAATTGATACATAAAATATAATTATAGAATTATAGTAGAAATGAAACTCGCCTCTTGAGTTTGCATTTATTTGCAGAGATTTTTAAATAGGTTTAATCACGATAATATAGGACAAAGTTCTAGAATTTTATTAAGGGTATCTAGAACTCGCTAACAAAGGAAACTATAACTTAACAGGATGACAGCTAAATTATATTGTGGACAGAATTGTCCGTTCAAATCGAAAGAAATATGGACTAATGCTTCCCCACAAAATTTGACGTCTAAGAGAGGTACATAATTGTACACGGACCTTAGATGGATGTAAATTAGCATTAAATCTTTTGGGAAAATTTTGGAATCAAAGAAAACAGACCTTAAAAGGAGGTGGCCCGTGAATAAAAGTGGATATTTAAAGAGGTTTCACTTAAAACTACCATTATTTATTTATTTATTTATTTTCATTTGAAAGATCTAAATTAATAACGCTTCGCCAGTTTTTATTTTTATTTTTATTTATTTATTTTTTTTTTCATTCAATTGGTTGAAAATCTAGAATCTTATTCCAGTTCACATTCAGTAAATTACTTTGAGAATTTATTTTTCTTTACTCAGTATTAAAACAGTTCATTTGCATTTGTACAATGAGCTGCAATCTCTTTTAAGTAGTAGATGGAAGATTTGTCTACAACAAAGCACATTTTCATCAATTTTTTTATTTGATGATTCGCAGCCACAACAACAGAAGACGCTTTTAGCACAATCCACGGACGTAAACTTTGAAAAAAGAAAGAAAGAAAGAATAGTAAAATCCCATTGCCCTCGAAAGTACCTCGAGTGTAAACACAATCCGTTAGGCACGTCTGATAAATGTCTGTAAATTTATATGTTCAAAAATCTAAAAGCTTATCACTGAAAGTGCGTTATGTAGTAGAAATAATTTTTAATATCATATAAAATCAAGTGTAAAACTAGTTGTATATAAATCAATTTCCAACTGGAAGAACGCTAGCCTACACATTATAAAATGTCAACGCAGGACTGGCTTTGAATTTAATTAAATAATATTTCTCTTTCAAAATCTCTAATTTTCAACCAAATTTAGTGATTTCTGAAGAGGTCACTATTTTTAATTTTTGGCAATTCATGATCGCTGTTTTTTAATTTTTGCCAACTTCTAATTTTCGTCAAAATAGTTTTAAAATTTCCAATTTATTTATTTTTATTTTTATTTATTTATTTATTTATTTATTTTTTTCATGCTATAGTTAAAAAAAAAAAAAAAAAAGCGTGATTTAGCATTTAACATGAATTTAAAGTTGGAAAATTGGAGTCTCGCAAAATATAAAATATTAATGCAAAAAGCATGAGAAAAAAAAGTTTAATTAATTAAAAAATTCTCTAAGAATCTCTAATTTTCATCTGATTTCAGAGATCTTTTGAATTGTGAACTCATAATCATTATTTATAACAATTTTTAACTTTTGTCAAAATCTGTTTAAAATTCCCAATTTCTTTTTTAATTAAATTCGAAATTAAATAGCCATGTGACTTATTTAATATATCTGCAAGAAATAGTTTCCCAACTATAACTTTCTAAATTCAATTAGCAGGTTTTCAATTATAACGGGAAAAAATGTCAAGGCAAACTGTATCTGAAAAATCACATTACAATTAATTTTTAAAAATCTTTCAAAAACAATTTCATTAAACATAGCTAGGAATTATCTCGATTAAATAAACGCTTTAGTAAAAATAAAGAAATAAATAAAAGTATTGAAATAGGTCTTTTCATTTGGAAATTACAGTCACACAGACAAAGGCTTGAACGACCTGTCTTTTTTGATCGGGGATTAAAAAATAGTGTAAACAGTGATAATTTTGCATTTTCTATACTTTGAAAAATTATGATATCACAATCGATTTTCTGGTTAATTTAAAATGAATTGCCAGTTCTTAACAATCTTTTTAATATTACTGATTATAATACATTTTAAAATGTAATATCTGATGCATTGAATAATAAACATGGATTTAGATATTTGAAGTCATCAAAAACTAACCAATGGATGTCACCATTTAAGCTTTATTAATAAAAAAAAAAAAGCCTTACTTGGTCATGAATCTGTTTTAATAAATAGTTAATATTAATATTTAATATTTTTCATCAGTTAAAAGTTCACATGACAGCAGCACAAAATATACTACTATTATAATTTTATTGTTGTTCAGAATAGTATTGCTAATTATTGCATAATTTTGCTTTATTTCTATTTGTAATAAAAATGAAATGTAATTTTTTAATCAAAACCGAAATAGCTTTTACGTGTTTCTGTTGCCCCTGTACAAAAACTAATATAATATTTTGTACCTCAAAGTTCAAGTTGCCATATTTAAAATTAATAATACATGAGGAATTAATAATAATAATAAAAAAAAAAATTCCAGAATTTTTTTTAATTTTTTTTTTTATATTTATTTATTTATTTATTTATTTACAAAACATCTAGTTAGTTGTGTTAAAATAAAATTTCGTTGGTCTAAAAAAAGTTTTACATGCAAACAGTGTACTTTTACATCAATTGTAAGATTGCAGGCATTTATGAAAGGTACGAGTATTTGTTGAAGCATAAATTATAAATATAAATACAATAATTTATGTTCATATTTAAAATTTAAAGTGATGCACGTATACAATATTATGCACATTTCCTTTCTATATGTTGTTTTTACTTTGGATTATAAACGAATTTTAATCGTGTTAAAATCATTATATTGTGTTATGTTACTGGAAGCTATTATGTCTTTCTTTCTTTCTTTTTTTTTCATTTCATTTTTTTCCATATCTCTCTTTTTTTCCTTAGGGGTAAGATTTTACGATTTACAATTTGATTTAGTCTTGAAAAAAAAAAAAAAAAAAAAAAAAACGTTCGTATATTTTGGGCTAGTATACTACCTAATAAGTTAGTTGTATTAAGGAAAAATGTATCGGTAGCTTATGGTTAATCACCTTGTAAACTGTGCCCAGGGAAAGATCATTCGTCAGCCATGAAGCCAACAATGGTCACTATTGGTTGATTTAGTTGATAAAGCTACTTAATACACACAATTTTAATTCTTAATATAACTATACTTCGTTGGGTCTCGGTGTATCGTAGAAAATACAACGATTTCTTTTCCTTTCTTTATATATATATGTATTTATGTGTTTCTATATTGGCTTGATTTCTGTTTGCAATGTTTTAAAAATCGATCGTATCAAAAAATTTTCACCTAAAGCAAAATTTCGGACAAATTAAACTTCAATTATTCATTTTTATAATATAAGAAACGTTCATTGTAATGAATCATTTTATTCTAGAAAGTATATTTACATTTTCCTCTCACAGTTTTACGAAAATGGAGACCATATTTTTGCGAAATTTATCAGTAAATGAATATTCATGAAATCGCAGCAGAGATTTTCCTTAAAATATATTCCTTTAAATTTTTGGAAAAGTTTCGAACTTTTACTTTATGAGATACTAACTCTTGTACCTTCGGCTCTATTCACATGCATATCTGCTGTATAAATAAACAAAATATATAGGTATAATATATATCTTAGAATTTAAACTAAATAAAACACAAGAGACACAAAATAAAGTATACGTAGAATAACGCAATAGAATACTACTTATTAAACAAAGAAAATTGATACATATGACAAAATATAAATGTATAATTATTTAAAGTAGTTTTATAAAATAAAATAAAGAAAATTATAAAGAACACAGTACCATGGATAATAAATTTTTTTTTCTTTAATATGATTTTTTTTTCTTTGCGTGAGGGGGGTGGGTGATTAAAAAATAAATAAAAGTTATGCCAAACAACATTTTACATTTATATTTTTTTATCCTTGCAATTTCGAGAATGAAAATTCGATAAAAATTATGTCTTTTGATACAATTTTAATAAAAATTATTTGATAAAAGAATACAAATATGCATTATTTTCCCTCTAAGAAAAGAAATCGTTTTCTGAGTCAAAAATATTTTATCCATTTCATACTTGTAAATCAGTACTATTGAAATTTACTATCCAGAATGTAATGTTAAAATACCCCCTGCGCTTCCATTTTTCAAATAGTCATATTTGGATGAGATTGGTTAAATGATTATTTATTCCTTTTGAATTCAAAATGAATGCCCAGTTTTGTGAAAAATACACTCATTAACAATCACATAAATTTCCTAGAGGATTGGATAAAAACAAATTAACAAAAGCATTATAAGTAACTAGTCATTCTCGATATTTTGGAATTCTATAACAGCAAATTTAAAGTTTAGAATTTTGTAAAATTAAACAGTTTGAGGCGCTGTAGACTGATATTATTTTTAAAATATTACTGTTTAGTAATTATCTAAATATTTTTTGTTTAATCGATCTTGATAATTTTCATCTTTGTCCCCTTAATGAAAAATAATTTTATCTCCAGTTTTTTAGGGTATTTTTCCCTTTACTGTAATGTAATGGATATATATATATACACAGGGTGATCAATTTAAAAAGTATCCGTTGGTTTTTCTTATTTTCCTTAAATATGACGGATGTGGCAACTATTCTAACATTGAACTGTAATTGTTCGAACCTTGTTTAAGTGTGGGAGACAATTTTCAACACTGTTGGACTGTTACAACTTTATTTGTGAGGTAAAACAGAAATGGAGACGCACAATTTTTTTAGTCCTCTAATAATTTTATTTTTGAAAAACATAATTTAATTAAAATTTTTTACATTATCATTCCTACATTACATTTAGATTATCGTTATCAATTTTACATTATCATTTCATAGGCTTTTCCAGAGAAGTCCTGCAAACATCGATGAATTAAAACAGATCATAACTGAAGAAATCTCGTCAATAACACCAACAATGCTGCGAAGTGTGTCAAAAACCCGGTTCGACGTGTTCATGTTTGCATTCAAAATGGTGACGAACATTTTAAACATTTTCTGTGAGGAATGATAATGTAAAAAAATTGAATTAAATTATGTTTTTCAAAAATAAAATTATTACAGGATTAAAAAAATTGTGCGTCTCCATTTCTGTTTTACCTCACAAATAAAGTTGTAACAGTCCAACAGTGTTAGAAATTGTCTCAAACTTAAACAGGGTTCAAACAATCATACTTTCATACTTCAGTGTTAGAATAGCTGCCACATCCGTCAGATTTAAGGATTATAAGAAAAACCCACGGGTACTCTTTTAAACTGATCACCCTGTATATACCATTTCAGTAAATATATATATATCCCATACAGCCACTGATATCCATTAGACATATAAATTACATCCAATGATCCATAAAAGGTAAAAAATATCTAAAAATCCTTTTTCGATGTCGAATAGATGTAACACGGTAGATCAAAACAAGATTTAGATATTTTCAATATGTATTAGATCTAACAAGTGCAAGTCCAATTATTGGATATTTGGAGATTCATTGGATAAGTAACGGACATCTTATGGATCTAAAGAAGAGTTGCTAATAGATATCTGTAGGATATTTATGGAAGTTTAGTGGATAATTTTTTAATTTTTATACATTTTTATAGATTTCTTATGGATGTCAGGGGCTGTATAAGATACATTGTCTGATGTAGATGAAAAATTAATGAACATTTAATGAAAACTAGCAGGCTTTGCCCGCTTCGAAGGCCACTAAATTGAAAGGAACCTCGTTTCTATATAGCTTTATAAAAATAAAATAAAATAAATTACTGAAATTGTTCAAAAGCTTGCTCCAGGTCCCTGCTGCATTCAGCAGCGATTTGGTCATCCACTGCAACTCGGGCGCTTGTCCCTATTACCTGCGACAATAGTTTACCAATGAGCTTCCATTTAGGTGCTTATTATATAACAGTTTCGAAATAGATAGTATCGAAAAAATTGGAGTTTCCCTTTTACATTTGAATCCCAGTTACATGTGAACAACACTATACGTGTTGTTCACATGTAACTCGGACTGGTCTCAAACGTAACTGGGTTTAGACAACATAATATTTGCTTTTACGTTATTTCATATGTTTTTTTTGTTTATCCAATCAACCATTAAATGACAGCAATTTCACGCCAAATATTACAATATGCTGTGACCGGCTACGTCTGTCGCATGAGACAATTAATTTTTTGTGTTTATATATAATTCATGGGTTGTAAACCTGATAGTACAGCCTTAATATAGTTCTCTTTGGCGGCTTTTGAATTTTTGTCACCATTTTAGACTTAATCCATTGTAACAATAAGACTTAATCCCTTGTAACAATATGCTATGAGTGCTATTTCTGCCGTATTTTAGACAACTAATCTTTTTATGGTTATATATATTTCCCATTAAACATATTTTTATTTATTTATTTAAATATTAATTTGAATTTTTCAAATATTTCTGTTCGACAGCGTGCAAGTGCAGTAACACACAGAGGCTCATTTTTTTTGTATGATAAATTAGCATATTGATTATTATATAAAAAAATAAATTAATAGGTAAACATTATCGTGTTACACAACTTTATTATGTCGCTCCATTGGCGGCTTTTGAATTTTTGTCGCCATATTAGCGATGGAATTTTTTTTTTTTTTTTTTTTTTTTTTGTATGAAAAGGGGAAGACTATTTTGCTAATAATTTTATCAGACTCTTTTTTGTTTATACATAAGAATCCTTTATATTCTGCTTATATTTTTAATGCTTTTTAGGTTTAAAATAGTGCTTGTTGAAATAAATTTCCTGTCTTTAAAACTGCATTTATTCTGTAAATTTTGTGTAAAAATAAATCATTTATGTTTTTATATATTTGATGCGCTACTTAGATTAAAATGGCTGTTGCTATATTAAACTTCTTGTCGAAAAACATTCGGTGTACTTCAACACCAAAATTTAAAAAATCGCCCAGCAGGATCTGTTAATGAAGCTGATAAAATAAAAATATGGTTCATAGAGTTTAAATAATCTATTTAAAAAAAAATTTTAAACCCAAATTATTAATCTATCGTATCACATACATAGATATAGTAATAATATATAGATTGATCATTGGGGACAAAAAAGTGATTCCTTTTCACTCGGGAAAAGACGGCGATTTTACCAAAATATGGCAGTCTTTCCCCGAGTGAATATACACGGGAATATGCACGAATGTTTTAGCAAATAAAATTCATGAATAATTTATTTACTAAAGGTGAATGAAAAGCCCCAGATATAGTTTCAAATTCATTCTTCTTTTTTTTCCCTTCAATACCACTTAATGGCTGATTCCAAAGCTTTTTTTTCGGCATCAAAAATCTTTGCACGATAATATGGGGATGATAGATCTATATATATTATTATATCTATGATCACATAAATCTTTTCGAAAATAGAATAAAACTTAGTTTGAAAAAAATAATAATAACTTTTGTTTATTAACCAAAATAATTGATGAAATTTGAAATGCAAGTTGGTCTTGTGGGGTACAGGCTGTATATTATATTTTTGTGTTCGTGAGAGTAAATTTAAAAGAATTTGAAAGAAAATTTAAAAGAATTGCAATTTTTAATCCCTTTTAAAAATCATGTGACTCAATGTGAAGCAGATTTTTCATTTTTTTTCTCCTAACGGTTTCCATACAATCTTCTGCTGTTGCCACCTAAAATTCATACTTTAGTTAATTTTAAAAAATCTAATTGTCCGATTGATAAGCTGTTTAATGCATCGGATTTAAAAAAAATTTCCCTTTCATTTGCTATCTTATTTGTAACGATGCGACTGATATTTCTAATTTATTTTCTAATCTTTCTGATTTATTTTCCTCATTTTAAATAAGTGTACTTTTTTTTTTTTTTTTATTTTTTTTTTTTTTATTATTATTATTTTGTTGAAAAAAATGGCAACAATTAAATTATGGATAAAATTTTAAAATTTAAATGTCTTATTTATCAGAAATTAGAAGTTTTTTATTTTCACATTTTAATTAATTAAGAAAAAACTAATCATCCGATTGATAAGCTGTTTAATGCATCGGATTTACAAAAAATTTCCCTTTCATTTGGTGTCTTATTTGTAACGATGCGAGTGATATTTCTAATTTATTTTCTAATCTTTCTGATTTATTTTCCTCATTTTAAATAAATGTACGTTTTTTTTTTTTTTTTTTTTTTTTTTTTTAATTATTATTATTATTTTGTCGAAAAAAAAATTGGCAACAAGTAAATTATGGATAAAATATTAAAATTTAAATGGCTTTTTTTTATCAGAAATTAGAAGGTTATGATTTTCACATTTTAATTAATTAAGAAAAAACTAATCAAAAATTCGAAAATCTGACTTCGATGTGCACAATGACCCTTCGGGATGCACCTTTGCGTTAAATCTCGTGACTGTCCGAGCTACCGTTTTCGAGATCAGTGAAATATACATACAAATATTGCTCACTTAAAGATTTACTTAATTTTAAATTTTAACACGTCGTTCAATAAGTTCCGGGACTAATCCCAAGATAGCGTCGATAATGAAATATTTCTGTGTGAATAAAGTAAACCTAACTTTCATAAGATACACGTTAAAGTTTCATGATATTTCGATGGTTTGTTGCCGAGATATCAAAGTTTTACTGACCCTACTTTTCATGTTTTCAAAATGAGGGACAAAGCTGAATTTCGTGGTTTGATTAATCATTGCTTTGTGATAGCAAAAATATTGTTGAAATTTAGCAATGGCTTAACAGTTTCAACAGTATTTTTGTTTATCAAAAAACAATGTTTAAACAACAAACGAAATTCAGCTTTATCCCTCATTTTGAAAACATCAAAAGTAGGGTCACTAAAACTTTGATATCTCGGCAGCAAACTGTCGAAATATCACGAAACTTTAACGTGTATCTTTTGAAAGTGAGGTTTACTTTACCCACACAGAAATATTTCATTTGCGACGCTATCTGGGGATTAGTCCCGGGACTTATTGAACGATATGTTATTTTAATAAATTATATAAAATAACACATTAAGATATCAAAATCATATATATATATATATATATATATATATATTCAAACAGTGCACTCAGACGTACAGTCGGTCAAACAAAAAACGAAACACCCCCACCTATCTCATTACCTAATTATCGCAGAAACATGCAGTAGGCACCAATCGTCAGGAAATTATGTCTACTTTTTTTGTATGTAGGAAAAAATGACATTGGGGGTCGTCTACATATTAAAAATGGGTCCAACTTTGAAAATTCGAATGTTAACCCACTAATTTGACGACAGAAAACGATTCTAGAGCATCAAAATAGCCTAGATATAAATTTGCACGAAGATATCAACATTGGTTCCTGAGATATTTAAGGTTTTTCTTTAGGGGGTTATCTCCAAGATTATTTTTTTATCATTTAGGTCAGATTCAACGAATTTATCTTCTATTATTCAATGCGTTTCATTCATCTACAAATTTCTAAATACATCAAAAGGAATATAATTTCAATGAGCATGTTAATGAGGAAATTTCGAACTATAAGAAATATTCTGTCCAAAAAAAATAACATAGGAGGGTCTATTAACACCTGCGTGTGTGAAGGGGAGGAGGAGGGGCACCGGCATTCAAAATTGATGTTTTATTATCGCATTTTCAAAAGATTTTAATTGAAATTAGATTTCTGTTATGCTTTTTCGAAAATGATTATAGGGATTTTGATGAAAGTTTGGGGTTAAGTGTTTTCGGGATACTAGACTTACCACCATCTTCAGAAAAATTTGCGTTGGCTGTTAATCCCTTATCGGCCAATGGCAACAAATGAAATAAATTGGGTTTATTCGGAAACTGATATAAGGATTTTGATGAAAGTTTTGCGTTAAGTGCTTTTGAGTATGCTTAAACGAATGGAATTATCACCATCGTCATAAAAATTCGTTGTCGCTGTTAACCCTTTAAAGGACAATTGCAACGTATGTCAGAAATCGGCTTTACACGGATATGGACTAAGCAATTTTTATGAAAGTTTGAAGTTAGGGCTTTTTCATGAGAAAAAACAATTGTATTTCATTTTCAGATAAATTAGCGTTTACATTTAACCCTTTACCGGCCAACTGCAATACATAGCAAAATTTGGGTTTATTCAAAAATGATTCTAGGGATTTTGATGAAAGTTTGGGGTTAAGTGTTTTCGGAATATTAGACTTACCATCATCTTCAGAATTATTTGCGTTGGCTGTTAACCCCTTATCGGCCAATGGCAACAAATGAAATAAATTGGGTTTATTCGGAAACTGATATAAGGATTTTGATGAAAGTTTTGCGTTAAGTGCTTTTGAGTATGCTTAAACGAATGGAATTATACCCATCGTCATAAAAATTCGTTGTCGCTGTTAACCCTTTAAAGGACAATTGCAACGTATGTCAGAAATCGGCTTTACACGGATATGGACTAAGCAATTTTTATGAAAGTTTGAAGTTAGGGCTTTTTCATGAGAAAAACAATTGTATTTCATTTTCAGATAAATTAGCGTTTACATTTAACCCTTTACCGGCCAACTGCAATACATAGCAAAAGTTGGGTTTATTCAAAAATGATTCTAGGGATTTTGATGAAAGTTTGGGGTTAAGTGTTTTCGGAATATTAGACTTACCATCATCTTCAGAATTATGACAAATGAAATAAATTGGGGTTATTCGGAAACTGATATAAGGATTTTGATGAAAATTTTGCGTTAAGTGCTTTTGAGTATGCTTAAACGAATGGATTTATCCCCATCGTCATAAAAATTCGTTGTCGCTGTTAACCCTTTAAAGGACAATTGCAACGTTTGTCAGAAATGGACTTTACACGGAAATGGACGAAGCAAATTTTATGAAAGTTCGATGTTAGGGCTTTTTCGTGAGAAAAAAACAATTGGATTTCATCTTCAGATAAATTAGCGTTTACAGTTAACCCTTTACCGGCCAATTCAATACATAGCAGAAGTTCGGTTTACTCGAAAATGATTCTAGGGATTTTGATGAAAGTTTGGGGTTAAGTGTTTTCGGAATATTAGACTTGCCACCATCTTTAGAAAAATTTGCGTTGGATGTTAACCCATTATCGGCCAATGGCAACAAATGAAATTGGGTTTTTTCGGAAACTGATGAAAGGATATCATGAAAGTTTTGCGTTAAGGGATTTTGAGGATGCTTAAACGAATGGAATTATCCCCATCGTCAAAAAAAATTTGCTGTCTATGTTAACCCTTTAAAGGCCATTGCAACGTATGTCAAAAATCGGCTTTACACGGATATGGACTAAACGATTTTTATGAAAATTTTAAGTCAGGGCTTTTTCATGAGAAAAAACAATTGGATTTCATCTTCATATAAATTAGCGTTTATAGTTAACCCTTTACCGGCCAATTGCAATACATAGGAGAAGTGGGGTTTACTCGAAAATGATTCTAGGGATTTTGATGAAAGTTTGGGGTTAAGTGTTTTCGGAATATTACACTTACCATCATCTTGAGAAAAATTTGCGTTGGCTGTTAACCCCTTATCGGCCAATGGCACTAAATGAAAAAAATTGGGTTTATTCGGAAACTGATATAAGGATTTTGGTGGAAGTTTTGCATTAAGTGCTTTCGGGGATGCTTAAATGAATGGAATTATCCCCATCATTATAAAAATTCGTTGTCTCTGTTAACCCTTTAAAGGACAATTGCGACGTATGTCAGAAATTGGCTTTACACAGAAATGGACTAAGCAATTTTTATGAAAATTCGATGTTAGGGCTTTTTCATGAGAAAAAAACAATTGGATTTCATCTTCAGGTAAATTAGCGTTTACAGTTAACCCTTTATCGGCCAATTGCAATACATAGCAGAAGTTGGGTTTACTCGAAAATGATTCTAGGGATTTTGATGAAAGTTTTGGGTTAAGTTTTTTCGGAATATTAGACTTACCACCATCTTCAGAAAAAATTGCGTTGGCTGTTAACCCCTTATCGGCCAATGGCTACAAATGAAATAAATTGGTTTATTTGGAAACTGATATAAGGATTTTGATGAAAGTTTTGCATTAAGTGCTTTCGGGGATTCTTAGATGAAGAAATTATCCTCACTGTCATAAATATTCCTTGTCGTTGTTAATCCTTTAAAGGCCAAATGCAACGTATGTTAGAAATTATCTTTATACGGAAATTGAGAAAACGTTTTTTCTGAAAGGTTACAGTTAGAGCTTTTTGATGAGAAAAGACGATTGGATCTCTGCTTCAGACAAATTAGCATTCACAGTTAGCCCTTTACTGACCAACTGCAACACATAGCAGAAATTGAGTTTACATGGAAATGGATATAGCGATTTTGATGAATATTTCGGACTAAGTTTTTTCGGGGACTGCTAAAACGAATGGTATTCCCTCATCTTCAGAAAAAAAAAATAATGTTCTCAATTAACCCTTTATCGGCCAATTGCAACATATGACAAAAATTGGGTCTACTTGTAAATAGGTATAAGGATTATGATGAAAATTTGAGGTTGCATAATTGATTAGAATTATTTTAATTGTCAGAAAATTTCTTGTTCTCTGTTAAACCTTTAAAAGCCCATTGCGACGTTTGCCAGAAATACGGTTTACACAAAAATAGACATAGCGAATTTCATAAAAGCTTGGAGTTAGGAGTTTTTGATGAGAAAAAGCTTTTTGAAATATCCTCATCTTTAGAAACAATCGCATTCGTTGTTAACTCTTTATCGACACATTACAACATACGGTCGAAATTGAGTATATTCGGAAATGGATAAAGCGATTTTTATGAAAGTTTGGAGTTACGGCTTTTAGATGAGAAAAAATGATTGGACTTATCCTTATCTTCAGAAAAAAATCGCGTTCTCAATTAACATTTTATCGGCCAGATGCAAATTATAGCAGAAGTTGGGTTTATTTAGAAATTTATATAGGGATTTTGATGATAGTTTGGGGTTAAAAACTTTCTGGGTGCTTAAAGAACTGGACATATCCTTATCTTCAGAAAAAAATTGTTCGCAGTTTACCATATATCGACCAGTTGCATCAAGCTTTAGAAATAAGCTTAATCGGAAATGGATATAGTGATTTCAAATAAAGTTTGTGGTTAGTGTTTTTAGGGATGCAAAAATGTTTGGACTTATTCTCATCTTTTGAAAAAAATGGCGTGATCAGTTAAACCTTTATCGACAAATTGCAACATATCGCCCAAATTCGGGTTACTCGGAAACAAATGTATCGATTTCGATGAAAGTTTGGGATTAAGTGTTTTCGGAGGTGCAGAAAGTTTGGATTTATACAGAAAAATTAGCGTTCGCTGTCATAGTATATGGTAAAAAAAGGTTTCGGGTTCCAGTTCATGACTTCATTTGTTATTTTGTTTAAATTTAGTACGAGAGAATGTAATCGATTCAAGCAATATTTGTGTGTATCGAAATATTTGGTAAATAATGAGGCAGGTTCAAGTCTATAACTGTGTATCTTGTTTTCTTTCTTTTCTTTCTATTTATATATATATATTTTAATACAATTTAATTTAATCAAAGGTAGCTGATATTTGTGCGTGTTGAAGTATTTGGTAAAGAAGGAAGCAGGATCCAGTCCATGATTGAAATTATAGATATTTTTTTTAATGAAAATGCCTAAATTCAAATAAAAGTAGGTGATATTTTCAAATACCTAGCTAGTCGTTAATTTAGTTAAATAGCGATTGCAAGTTTTGTACTGGTAACGCTGCCGAAGGCAGCAGGAACCAGGAACAGTTGGCTAAAAGAATTAAAAAATGCATTTTCACCGTGTTCTGATCCATTCTGAAAGTTTCAAATGTGTAGCTTTTCAGGAAGTTAGTTAAATAAATTTTCTGTCGAATCATATAAACGCTTCCGAAGGCAATAGGGACCTGAAACAGTTGACTAAAAGTGATAAAAAAATGTATTGTCACCGTGTTCTGAGCTATCCTGAAAGTTTCAAATGTCTAGCTAGTCGGGAAGTTAGTTAAAAATCGATTGCAAGATTTGTACTGGACAAACAAACAAACAAACAAGAAGTGAAGTTAATAAAAATAATTACAAGATATAAAGAACTTTTATATACCATGTTTTTAAATTTTCTGTTGAATCATATAAACGCTAATGAGCGCAGCGGGAATCCGGAGCAATTGGAAAAAAGTATTAAAAAAATCCCTTGCTATCGTGTTTTGAGCTATTATAAAAGTTTCAAATGGCTATCTAGCCGGGAAGTTAGTTAAAAGTAGATTGCAAATTTGTACTGGTAACGCTAACGAAGAGAGCAGGGTCCCGAAGCAATTGGTTAAAAATATTTTTAAAATGCATTTTCACCGTATTCTGAACTATTCTGAAAGTTTCAAATGTCTAGCTACTCGGGAAGATAATTAAATAAATTTTCTGTTGAATCATATAAATGCACCGAATACAGTAGGGACCCGAAAGAGTTGGCTAAAAGTATTTTAAAAATGTATTTTCACCGTGTTCTGAACTATTGTGAAAGGTTCAAATGTCGTCAGGAAGTTAGTTAAATAAATTTTCTGTTGAATCATATAAACGCTGCCGAAGGCAGTAGGGACCTGAAACAGTTGACTAAAAGTATTAATAAAGTATTGTCACCGTGTTTGAGCTATCATAAAAGTTTCAAATGTCTAGCTAGTCGGGAAGTTGGTGAAAAATTGATTGCAAGCTTCGTACTGGTAACGCTGTCGAAGGCAGCAGGAACCCGAAGCAGTTGGTTAAAAATATTTTTAAAATGCCTTTTCGCTGTGTTCTGAACTATTCTGAAAGTTTAAAATGTCTAGCTAGTCTGGAAGTTAAATAAATTTTCTGTTGAATCATATAAACGGGTAGTGACCTAAAACAGTTGACTAAAAGTATTAAAAACATGTATTGTCACCGTGTTTTGAGCTAGCCTGAAAGTTTCAAATGTCTAGCTAGTCGAAAAGTTAGTGAAAAATCGATTGGAAGCTTCATACTGATAACGCTGCAGAAGGCAGCAGATACCCTAAACAATTGGCTAAAGGTATTTTAAAAAATTCATTTTTACCGTGTTCTGAACTATTCTGAAAGTTTCAAATGTCTAGCTAGTCGGGAAGTTTTGTTAAATAAATTTTCTGTCGAATTATATAAGTACTGCCGAAGGCAGTGGGACCGGAAATAGTTGACTAAAATTATTAGAAAAATGTATTGTCACCGTGTTGTGAGCTGTCCTGAAAATTTCAAATATCTAGCTAGTCGGGAAGTTAGTTAAAAATCGATTGCAAGATTTGTACTGGACAAAAAAAAAAAAAAAAAACATACAAATAAACAAACAAACAAACAAACAAGAATCAAAGTTAATAAAAACATGGTAATATGGTAAAATATTACAGGGAGTTCAAGTATTTTCCCCCCTTGCTTAATTTTACGCTGTTGCACTTCATATAATTTTAAACCATAAATCGTAATGATATATAATTTTTTGTCGTGTTCCTGTAAAAATCTATAAAGGCTATCTTTACCAAAATCTATACAATTTGTGCGACGGTAATGTATAACATGTGCATAAATTTTCAGTTTAATAGAATAAGGTGTTTAGATACTATCGCATTTTAAAACGATTGGGCCCATAGACCATAATGACAATTTTTCGTTCTGTCCTTGTAAAAAGGAAAAAAAAAAAACTATACATGCTAGATTTATCAAAATCTATACACTTTGTGCGAGAGTGATTATTAACATGTATAAAAGTTTTTTAACTCAAACGAATAAGGCTTTTAAATGCTATCGCATTTTATTTTATTTGGATCCATAGACAATAATGATAAATAATGTTTTGTTGTGTCCCTGTGAAAAACTATTAATGTTAGATACATCAAAATCTATACACTTTGTGCGACGGACATTTATAACACGCGTATTAGCTCAAAAGAAAATGGTATCTAGACGCTATCGCAGTTTGAAAAACCTGGCCCTATAGGCTATAACGATAAATAATATTTCTTTTTTGTGCCTGTAAAAAGTACTTTTAAGTGCTAGATTCACCAAAATCAACAGTGATCGTGCTATGGTGCCATACAATAACTTACTATATTTCAACTTATTTGAACAGAGGATTTAGGCGCTGTCGTATTCACTCACACACATACACCCATTCATAATCGAAAACTAGTAAAAATGAATTCAGTGTAATTCAAAAGTATAGAAAGCCCATAATCTCAAAGGTCGGGTTTTTTGTCACGATTACAATACTTCCTTTACATACGTAAGTTCGGAAAGTAAAAATCTGATCTCTCAGCTATGAAGTTCTGTCCAACTCAAAGAAATAATTTATTCTGTAATAATATTATATTATTTTAATTGGTTAATTTATATTTCCAACACTATTAATAATAGCGACTATATAAATTAGAAATCACAATTCTTCTAAAGAAAATTACGAAAACATTATATAATATAGTAAAGAAAGTGATAAATAAATAAAAAAAAAAATAATAAATGTTAAACTACATTTTTAAATCGCATGTCTAATATTATAATACAATTTATTTCAGAATTAAATTCCAATTTATTTCAGCTGAAAAAAAAAAAAAAAAAAAAAAAAAAAAACATTGTTGAAATAATTAAAAATATATGAAAGTGAATTAAAACTTTTTTTTTCTTAATATCGTCTGCAATAAAATTTAAAACTGATTGTTGTGAATGCTACTTGTAAATACAGTTGTAATCGTTATATGGCCCCCAAACTTGATCTTCGATCGTTTTTCTGGAATATCTCGAGAACTATTTGGCCCAATGGGCTGCAAATTTGCATACGCGTATTTTAATGTGCTAGAAATCGATATCTGTTAGAAAAATTATAGGTCACAATACATAATTTTTTAAAATATTAATTTAGTATTTTTTATTCTATAGATAAAAAACATTAAAAATCTTAATGAAACTCATAAATATGTTTGGAAAACCTGTTATTAACACCATAAAAAAAACCAGGTAAAAAAAAATAAAAATGTAGGAGATATGAATAAAAATGTGTAATCAGACTTTAACATTAGAAGCTCGAAAGTTTAGACGTGTATAACTCCTAAACTTATACACCATATGACTTCCAAATTTATATCTGGGGATGAAATTGACTGTAGAATCGATATCCGAAATCAAAATTATATGTTACCATTGAAAAAATTAAAGTTTGACACGATTTCAATATGGAGACGACCCCTTAAGCTATTTTTTTCCAATTAGCTTAAAAGAGAACAAAATTCCCTGACGAATGGTACCTTCGGTGTCTTTCTGCAACAATTTACTGATGAGTTAGGTGGGGGTGTTTCGTTTTTTTTTTGACCGACTGTACAAATAATATCAAAAGTGATTTTGTGCACGTCTTCTAAAGCTTGAGTTAGTGCATCAAGAGACAGCCAGTGTTATTACATTGCAATATACATTATGATATGTTGGTTTAAATAATAGTTATAAGTACAGAAATAAATTATTTAAATTTAGTGAATTAAAAGCTTTAAACTGAATAATGTAATTCTTGGGAATTATAGGAAACTGGAAGCAGGGAAAACAATTAGTTTAAATAACGTCGCAAAGCTAAAGTTATTTCAAACTATCATTATAACAAAATACATAAGTGCACGATAAACTATTCAACGAATTTTAAATGACTTGAAAATAAATTAAGATTTTACTCGTACTGAGTTCTTAAATTTTTACTTTCTTCTATTTGTATAAGAAGAAAGCATTGCATTCATGAACATTTTCTCACTCCAGTTTTCGACGGATGTACACTTATTGGGATGTCCTGATCACGATTTGACTGGTTTTCGAAAATGTTTTTCTGTGTGTCATTGTGTGTGTCTCATAAAGTTTGGGGATGACGAATCTCACGAACTCGTGAACGAAATTTAACCAAACTTGGTTTTTAGTTGAACCCTGCTCTAAATGAGTGCTGATTTTATTTGGAGATCAATGGATTAACAGGTAGTACTGTGATTCTATTTTTTTTTTTTTTTATGTTTAGCATTGAGGTATAGGATAAAATTTCGTATAAATGTACATATTGAGAGTTGTTTTTGACGAATTATTGTAAAAAAAAAATAAAAATTACTGATAATAGTAGTAATAAACTAAGTAAAAAGAGTGTGCAGGTAGAAGCATCGTCCCCCTTCCCCGGCGGGGGGGGATGTAAATTTTCAATATGGGTATCTTTCATAGATTCATTTCAGGACATAGTCATAGATAGAAGAAAAAAAAAATTCCCCTTTTTTCTTATTAAGAGAATATAACGGCAAATTAATATAAAATTTATTAAATAAACTAAGATTTAGAATAATATCTAAAATTAAGTAGAAAAAATTAAACTCAGATTACGCTATTATAGTCCTTCAACTTAAAAAAATGAAAAAAAAAAATCCTAATATAATTGGTTTAGAAATTTCATTAACAGTATTGTCGATTATTGATTAAATAATTAATGATCGGTGATTATCGATCAATAATCAAATCGAATATTCGATTATCTCATGTATTCCAAGAGATTCCCTGTTAGTTCCTCTTTCTTTAATGATTGTATGTATATACATTTTATAACAAAAAAAAAAAAAAAAAAAAAAAAGACGCACCAGGAAGAAGTGGGGATAAACACTGGTAGATGGGGTGGAATGAGTGGTCCGAATTAGACAAAAATTGGTAGATGTGATGTACATGTGAGAAAAACAATTGATTACAGTTTCAGAAAATTTTAATGATTTAATCAAAAGAAAGGGCCTCACAAAGTAAACAAGTCAATAACGCGTTGATCCACTTCTGGCCCTTATGTACGCAGTTATTCGGCTTGGTATTAATTGATAGAGTTGGCAGATGTGCTCCTGTGAAGTATCGTGCCAAATTCTGTCCAATGGTCTGCGTTAGATTGGTAAAATCCCGAGCTGGTTGTAGGACCCTTTTTATGATGCTCCAAACGTCCTCAGCAGAAGAGAGATTCGGGGACTGAACTCAACCCCACAAATCACTGAAGTACCAGTTGCATGTAGGATCGACGATAATAATGAATTGGTGCTTAATTCCATCAAAACCTGTATGTATGTCAATTTGTGTCCAGTTTGCATTACTCCTTCTTGGTGCGTCACTTTTTTTGTTATAGAGTATATATATTATGATAACAGTAAGAATAAGAAAGGAAAAAATATATATATAATATGCAATAAAAGTACAAGTTGCTATTTCGGTCTAAAAATCTGGGATTCTTTTCACTCACTGTAAAAAAATTGTGTAACGTTACTCCATAAAACTGGTGGAAGCTTTGCTGCCTCCAATTTTATGGAGTAATTTAACCGATATAACTGATGTAACGTTACACATCTCCTCCAATTTTATGGAATTATTTAACCGATATATCTGGTGTAACGTTACACATCTCTTGAAGCAGCACGGCTGCCACCAGTTGTATGGAGTAATGTTACACATTTTTTTTTTTTTTTTTTTTTTACTCTGATGCATTATATTCTTTTAGTCATTTAATGTAAAATTCCATTGTATAGTCACTGCAGTCCAATATTCTAAAAAAATTCCTTAATGAATTAAAAAGAATTGTTTTTATTATTAGTATTATTTTAATGGGCAAATAAATTTTCTATATGAAACAATAAATGCTTTATTAACGCTATTTACTTCTTAAATAAATTAGCTTTATATTCTTACGTGCATTAAAATTCATATCGTGTTAACACAAAAAGGATAATTCATCTTTCCTTTTAAAACTAGAAATATGTTTGAAGACTCCAAGCATGCAAATATAAAGTCATTTTAAGAGCATTTATAGCATGTTTCGGATACAAAGCTGCCAGAAACGTTTGTAATTAATTTATGGCTTCAAAGAAAATCTCTTAATTTTCATTTTTGAAAGCTGTGGTAAGGAGAGCATAATATTCAGCATTGAAACGGATTGATAAATCTGGAAATTTCAACTTAGTTACTTCTGAGAATGTTATGTTTAGACAAAATAGCATATTAATAATAATCAATGTTGATATTTCTATTATCGTCTTTTCTGAACGATGTTTTGACGAATGCGGCAGAAATCATTTACATTTTATGTATTATTTAACTATATATTTACCATTCTTTCAAATTAAGTAAATTAGCATGTAATTCTAAATACATTAATTTAAAATTGTTACATTTTTAGAGTTCTAATTTTTCACTGTATGCATTACAGTATTCTTGTTTGAATAAAAGTTGAGAGAACATATAAGATTTTTTTTTAAAAAAGTTAAATTTATCAAATTAGAAACTTAATTTTAATAACATAATACTAAATAATCCTAAAAATTTCGGAACATTTAAAGAAATTGTCTTAAATATTGCTGTACATCTAAAGTTATTTCAAACTTATAATTTCAAACAAAAATTCTTAAAAAAATACACAGGTACACGAGAAAGAATTAAACGGATGTGAAACGTCTTCACAATAAATGGAACAACTTAGCTCTTAATTTGCTTTATTTGGTAAGTGGTAAAAAAGATAATTGTTCTTAAAGGAAATATATATTATTTATATGAGAAAATGCGGTTATAAATTTTGAAAAAACAATAAACACTTTTTAACATTTTCCAACAAAGTTAAAACGTGTTAATATGACTTCGGTTTATCTGTCTGTTCGCGATCTAACTTCCGTAAATATTCGTGAATTTCCTTGAAACTGATACATGTTATTGAAGTTCACTATGGGATGTTTTCTATTAAAAAGTAGTGTAAATACCATCGCTGATTTGTGTACAGGGACACCCAAAAGAATTCCATATGACTGAGTTTTACGAGAGGTATTTCTTCAAAACATATTTTAATACCTTTATTTTGCACAAATCGTAATGGAATTAAAAATTAGTATTCATATATGCATATATATATATACATATATATATATATATATATATATATATATATATATATATATATATACAGCATTAAGATTTACAGGGCCACATAAAAAATATTTAGATACATTAGAGGCTATAACTGAAAATTTCTGGAAATGCGTTTTCGTTTTTATACACTGTTTAAACACTTTCTAACAGTATTTAAGTTTGATGATTAATTCAGTTAATTCACCTACCTATCTTTAAATCAGTCTGCCCGCGCTGTAGCGCCCGTAAATATATTCAGAAAATTTTCAAATTGTTATACGTTATTCAAGTTAACTATGGCATGTTCTTGTTTAAAATATTATAAATAGCATAACTGGTTTGTGTGCAGGGGCACCCAAAAGAACGCCAATTCGTCGCGTTCTATGATAGGAATTTTTATAAATCATATTTAAAAAACGTTGTACTGCACAAATCGTAATAAAATTGATATTTATTATTCATACGGTAAAAACTACGTTTATTTATTTATTTATTTATTTATTTTTTTTTTTTTTTAAGAATATGATAGGTTTAGCGTTAATATTTATAGGGTACCGCTCTGATGATCATTATTAGCTGTCGAAAAGATAAGATTATTGCGTTGGTAACTTCAGGATAAGTTGTAAAAAAAGTCAACTTAAAAATTAATTATAGATGAAAGAACACTACCCAAGAACGGATCCATGAGGCAATATATTGGTTCAGTAGTTCAGATAAATTTGTTGATTATTCCAAAGAAGCTAATTTTTGGCGTGACCATAGATGGCAATAACAGCATGGAGGGGGGGGGGGACAACACCGGGCACAAGGTCCTATGTAAGTTCCGTCCAAAACTGGAGCGAAAAATGGCATTGCTTTTGGCGTTTTTAATTTTATTTACGCCAAGTTCAAAGTTTAAGATAGAAAATGGTTGCAGTAATCGTTACGAATATTTTTATGCATTCTTTTGAAAAGGCGACCAATAATTCCCTGACTTTTGTTAGTGAATATTGACATGATTTCGCAAAGCTTTTAGCTCCTAAGAAGTAACCAGCTAAGCAAATATTTTGTCTGGATCATGTAATTTAATTAGGCGGCAAGAGGGCACATGCGTTATATTTCTATGTAAAATTAAAAGAAGCTGAATTAATTATTATCTGGGTTCACAAAACAAAAGGAAGAAATGAGTCAAAATAATATCATTTACAGAGCGAAAAGAATTTCCATTGCGTTAGAATTGTTAAAAGAATACTGGAAATCGATCAAAGATTTTGTTTCAGTTACATTGAAAAAGATAGAAAAGGGAGCATATAAAAATTTAAAAATATATATATTGCAAATTTATTATTTATAGGTTAAAACTAGTTATATCGTTATATTTAAAATAGTTGTTTAAGATTAAATAATTTATAATTTATTTAGAGAATTTACCTACCTTTTAAAAATAAAACAAATTTTATAATATGTGATAATCTACATCACAAACGCTAAATTTTTCAAATGCATTAAAGGCTACAATTGCAATTTGCTGGTATTGCATTTTCGTTTGTGTTAAGTGTTTTAAACAATTTTTAATAATATTTAAGAGTGCTTATGAATACATTTAATCTATCTGCCTTCATTTCTGTCTTTCTTTGTGTCTGTTGCTTGAGGAAGTAGGCAACGCATATTGAAGGTTAAACAATACTACAAATACGTACAGTTGAAAAATGTAATAATCTATACGAATCTCCTGATTTTTTGGTCTTGCGTTTTTCTTCTTAACAGTAAAAAAAGGCAAATTAAAATAAAAATTTGAGTAAAAATTTATTACATAAAATGAGATTTGGGGAAAAAATAATTGAATTAAATTAAATAGAAAAAAATAATTATTACAATATCACAGTACTCCAGTTTTTGAAAAAAAAAAAGGCAAACGATTTTTAAAAAGATAGGGTAAGTGCACCAGTGATTGACACTTTTAGAGCAATCTCTGATGTTTTCAATGTTCTAGTCATCAGAAAATATTTTTAGAAATCTTAAGTTAGTACAGTCGGGGAAAAAAAAAAACGCAACACCCTCTGTAATTTCGTTACTAATTGACGCAGGAACATCTAATAGACATCATTCAACAGGAAATTAAAAGCACTTTCTGAATATGTGGTCAAATTTTGAATTAGGGGTCGTCTACATATTGAAATGAGCGCCAACTTTGATTTTTTCAATAAGAACACCCAATTTTGACTTCATTTTCGAATTTCTGAGAGTCTGGCAGTGCGGAAAAGTATACTGTTTGTATACTTTAGTATTTATAGAGTTATAATGAAAAATGTGTTAGGGGGTTATCTATAAATGTAGAAAAATAAAATTAAGATCCTATAAGAAATAGAGAAAAGTTTAATTCTCACACCGGATATCTTTCAGGAAAAACATAATTATGGAAATTAATGAAACACTGCCACTTTTCCAGTTCCTTAATTATCCTGAATTAAATTTTTTTACATTTGTATATACTTCAGTACTTTTTTAGATAATTTTAGGTCTGTTTAAATACATTAAACTTGCGATTAGTCCATACAGTACTCTGAAAAAAGTGTAATATTTTTCAAGTAAAAGTGTCTATTATGGCTGTACTGATCACAAATAAAGCCTTAATTTTCTTTCGTAGATGTAACATAGTATACGAAATGAAATAATATATATATATATATATATATATATATATATATATATATATATATATACAACAATGCATAAACTAAATCTTTTCGGATAAATTATTGTAAGGGTTCATGTAGTAAATATTAAACAATGTTAATCGCAGTTACCAGTTTTGGGTCAGTTGAACTCTTTGGAACTGTACGATTCGTTTTATAATTTCTATGAAAATATAATTTCTTAATTATTCCTTTCGCGACTGCTGACATAGATTCACTCCATTTGAAAATTTGTAACTCTGTCAGTGGGCGTCTCTTTCGTAATTTGTGTGTTACATATTTCTTAAGTGTGTACCCAACCCAGTGTTTATATTTTTGCAATGAAATATACTATGGATAGAAATATATTGATTAGAAAGAATGTAATTATAATGTATATCTATTTGTAATATAATTGTGAATACAGAAAATTTGTTCTGATATATTTTATTTTGAGAGTACAACGCCTGTAGGCGGGTCTTACTGTCAAAAGACAAAATCCTGCAGTCGCAAAAAGTGTTAAAATATATTTATAAAAGTTAAAGTATGTTTTTAAAAATGTATAAAGTTAAAATATATTAATAAAATTTTAAAGACTAAAGTGTCCTTAAAATAATAATCGTCCCCCTACAAAATAAATAAGAAAATAAATAAATAAAATAAAATAAAGCAATATATGAAGCAAATGATTAAGACTTTTTAACAATGACGGTAGTTAAGAAACGATTTTACAAGTCTGTCTTGCATTCCAATTCGATTCGTTTTTTATATTTGACAATTTCACATTAAACCTATTTTTCTCTTTAAAACAGTAAACCCCGCCTATTTCGTTAATTTTTTTTCTTCTAGAGTTTGTTTAAAAGATTCAAAATTTATCACCAATTAATCGATGAAGTATATCCCACTTGTGCATATTTTTGTCAACATGAAATAAGGGGCTTAACACGAATACTCAATGTCACATTTACTTTTTTTTTTCCCGTATTGTTTTGTTTTGAAGAACGATGAAGGCGGGGTTTGCCTTCTTTAGAAAACAGGAATTCTTGATGCGAGCACTAATGTCTAAAAATCAACATTTTTGTTTCATTGCTTTGCGTTTCACGTTGTTGTTATATAATTTGACCCGTAAATAAAAAATAAAAATATTTTGTTTAATTTTCTTTGTTATTTTTTAAGATTTTATTCGTTATCTCATGCAAAATTTTATAAGAGACGGTCCCCTAAACCACTCCAAAAGAAAGATTTATTTATATCTCGAAAACTAATAACTGGAATGAGCTATAAATTTGCACACCCATATTTTTCAGCATTAGGATTCATTTTATGTAAAAATTAATATAGGTCATAATTCATAATTTTTATGAATATGAATTTATTAATATTTTTCAGAATTAAAAATATTTTTCAGAATCAAAAGTAATGATGGATTATGTTTGGGTTTCTTCACTGTATCTCGTAAAAAAAAATTATATCGATCAAGTTATTTTTGGTGAAGATATTAATAAAAGTTTGAAATATGAATTTAACATTAGCACCCTCAAACTTTGAGCGCTTATAACTCTGAGAAAAAATAAGTAAAATATATAACCAATATACTTTTTCGCGTTGTCGTGATCCCAGGAATTCAAATATAAAATAAAAATGGGGTGTTACTATTGAAAAAATCAAAGTTGGTGCGCGTTTTAATATGTAGACGACCCCCAATTGAAAATTTCAGTTCATTTTCTGAAACTACTCACAATTCCCCATCGAATGATACCTATTACATTTTTCTACATCAATTAGCAACGAAGTTACGTTGAGTGTTGCGTTTTCTTTTTCCCTGACTGTACATATGATATGAAAGACATTTAGAACCACATATATGTTAAAATATATACATTTGATAACAATTTTTTTTTTTTTTTTTGATGAATTTTTATTTGACACCCACTCAATGTTCCAGTAATTGACACTGCCAGTTTTTCATTTTATCAGTAATTGGCCCCCTATAGTCCAGTGTTTGACACTGCTAGTTATTCATTTTACCAGTTATTAGCACCCTAATGTTCCAGTGTTTGACATAAAATGTTAAAATTCTTATATGTAAAACATATGATTTTATTATTTTTCTTATTTATTAATTATTTCGGGATAGATGTCAATTACTGGAGCATGCCAATCGCTGGAGCACCTACCCTAATTACCAATACTGTCATTTATTAACTGACGATCTATAATTATCGATCGATAATAGAATCAACTATTCAGTTACCTCGAGTATTCCACGAGGCTTCAAATTAAGTCTCTATCTACCTTAGTACAAGTTATATTTCAACATGCAGTTTTTTTTTAAATCATTTAATATAAAATCCCTTTATTGATTTACCATTTCAACATGTTAGAAAGTTCCTTCTATGGTGCATTAATAAGAAACATTGTTCTTTAATAACAAATAAATGTTTTCTTACCAGTAATCTAAAATATATAAATTTACTGAGAAAAATTACTAAAGCAATATATTTTTAATGGGCACATAAAACTTGTCCGTGAAACAATAAATGTTTTATAAATAGTATTTAGTACTTCTTAGAAATAAATATTTTTTTACTCTATGGCTGTGTGTATTTAAACTCAAATTATGTTAACAGGAAGAATGGTTTATTTTTTATTTTAAAAATAGAAATATGTTTAAAGGCACTAACGATGTCAGTATAAAAACGTTATAGCAACAATTATAAAATATAAATTTGACAGAAATGGGAGTTTTTAATATTTAGATTTCAAAGAAAGTCATAATGATGGACGCATAATATTTAATATTGAACTAGATTAATGAATCTAAATATTTCAATTAAGTTGCCAAAGAAATTATTATGGGATACATTTTAACAATAATCATCCCTCTCTATATAAAAGACTAAAAGAGTTTTTTCCTGTAAGCCCGTGGCTGGACGCAAGTTCATTGGCTGAGAGAGATTTTCTTCTGTTTGTCTATGTGTTTTTGCCACCAGCTTTTCATACTTTAGTTAATTAAAAAAATTGTCACCAGTTTCTCATACTTTAGTTAATTTTAAAAAATCTAATTCTCTGATCGATAAGTTAATTAAACAGACAGATTCAGAAAAAATGCCCCTTTCATTTTTACCTTATTTGTAACGAAATTCTGTTTAGATTTTTTAAAATTAATTAAAATGTGAAAATAATAACCTGGCAAAAGCTTTAAATGTGGACATTTAAAATTTTAATTGTTGCTAAAAAAAATAAATAAATAAATAATTACTTTTTTTTTTTTTTTTTTTTTTTTTTTTTTATTTCAAACATAAAATGAAATATGCTTTCACGCGAAAAATAAAAAGTTATGAAATATTTTACTCATGCACATGAAAAAATGAAAATTGAAAATGGAGTAAAAAAGCAATTTAGATAAAGTTGCACGACAGTTCCAAAAATTAATAAAAATATAAATGAACGTTAAATAAATAAAATAGTCGTCTGCTCAATCACGTGATATTGAAAAACAAAGAATCGAATTCAGTAAATATGGAAAGGAAAAGAAAACCAAAGAAAAGAAAGAAACAACAACAAATAATAATAATAATAACATAAACCAACGGAAAACCAAAGCGGGCTTTAAAGCAATTCATGATTTCTTTAAATTTTTTTTTTTTGTTTATAGAGCGATGTCGAAAAAAGTTTTCTTTAAATATAGTGACCAGCGAAGCGGGAAAAGCCTTCGTTGATTTCATAAATTAAAAAATGGTTTCGTTAACTAACTTTGACCTATTGGCACGCAGGAAGCATCAGGCCGAGTTTTGTACATTTCGAGTTTGATTTTCAAATTTTTTCCGCATTCGGAATTCGGTTCGTTCCCGAACCGGAGTTTTGCTAGTTATTTATATTTCAGTTAGCGTTTTTTCTTAAAACTTACAAACGATTATCTAAAGAATAGTGTAAAAATCATCTACATTTAAAACGATTATTATTTAATTGTATAATTTCCGATCTTTGAAGTTATGTAAAATCTAGCATATGATTTTCAACATATGAGCTTAAATTTGTTTACGAGTTGTTATTTTCCATCGTATTAATTACTGTGTCTAACAGTTCAAAGAATAAATAAGAATAAAAGAATAAAAACATTCCATAAAATAATGTAAAATCGGAAGCAGCTAAAGCAATTCGCCTGAATATTAATGCACAGCTAAAATTGTACCAAACATATAATCTATCACGAAATGTTTATCAAAATAAGCAGGTACACGAGAAATTATTCAACGATTGTTAAATGAGTTGACAATGACAATAAATCAGACAAAACATAGGTTGTAATTTACTTTTATTGATGAGTGGTAAAAATGATTAACCTTCCTAAAAGAGAATTATTTTAATTATACGACATCGCATTTATAGATATAGAAGAGGAATTAAATTAATTTACTTTTCTGTATTTAGAGACTTAAAGAGAAAATTAAAATAAATATTGAATAAAATTCTAAAATTCATTAACTAAAAGGAGATATACAATGAAAAAAGAAAAATAATACTATGTATAATTAATATATCACAGCAAAAAAACTTCAGACTTCGGTCAGTAGAGCTCTTCGGTTATGCAGTAATGAGACACTTTTTAAGTTGGAAATTAAAAGAATTTTTCAGGATTTAATAAATAACGATAACTCTCTTAACTGGTTAAAACGAATTTATCGTGAAATAATTATCCACTTCCCCTCTTTTTCTTTCCCTCCTACAATTCCCCCCTCTCTTCCAATGCAGATGAACAATTCAATAACTACAAAAAAATTAAATTTCCATGCCATATTTTGGTTTTTCTTCAGAATGTATGGCTAAATTACTTAAACCACATAATATTTATACTGCCTTCCGAAGGACTAAACAATTAAAAAACATTCCTTTTAACTTTAACCTAAAATTCCCTTTTCGGATCTAACTAGCGTATTATACTCAATTCCATGCAAAGATTGCAAATATGTTTATATAGGTGAAACTGGCCGTTAAGCCATAATTAGATTGCAAGCGCACAAACGATCGTATAAAAATTGTAAGCAACATTCTAAAATTGTAATCCATTCAATAGAAACCGATAATATCTCCGATTTTGATAATGTAAAAGTTTTAAACTCTTGTTTTAATAAGTATAAGTCTCGTATTTTCTTTGAGGGTTGGCATACTGCCAGCTAGCTATCTCCACACTATGAATGAAGAATGCGCACACTGAGGAAAAAATATACCGCCTTCATCTAGAATGAATAAATAGTCATTTTCAAAATCCCTTAACTATAAGATTATAGAAATATAGATAATTATAGAAATATAGATTTCCGAGCTATGCGCATAAGGCACGCCAATAAATAGAATAGACGAAATGATCGAGAATTTCTAGTCTACACATTTCTAGATTGTGAAACAACATTCTGAATATTTTTTATTGTGAGAAATTCTCGCTTGATTTTCTAGAATTGGGTCATAAACCAAGATTATAGTTGCTGAAACCCGCCACTTGCATACACATTTATTTGCAGAGATTTTTAATTAAATTGCCCTCGAGAATATAGGCAAATGCTCTACAAATCTTATAGGGTTTCTAGAACTCGCTTTCAAAGGGGACTACTCTGTAAAAAATAGTTTCTTAAAAATAAGTATATATTGTCGCAAAATAGCTCCGAAACAATATATACTTAAATTTGAAAACCTATATACTCATTTTTGAATATACTGACATGTTCAAAAATGGGGTTGATCAATAAGAATCCGAATATCCGTATGTTTGGTAAGTCAATGTACTCAAAAATGAGTACATGTGTTTTCAAATTTAAGTATCTATTGTTTCGGAGCTATTTTGAGACAATATATGCTTATTTTTAAGAACCTATTTTTTACAGTGTAGAATTTATAAAGATGACATGGAACTATTTTTTCTAAAGCCACAATTTAGATTCTAGATGACAGTTACAGAATTTTTTCTCGGTGCACTGGCACCTCAATATTCCATACTACTATAAACTCTTTTAGCATGTATGTAATGTTTGCAAAATATGTTGTTTTTAATACTGATGGGGAAACTCCATTTTAATTCATTTTTAAATGTATATTTTAATTGAAATTTTATTATCTCGTAATAAAAAAGTTTTTGTTTTTAAGTATATAATTGAGACGGTATGATGTTTGTATACATTGGATGAAAAAATATTTTTCATGCCTCATTACAAAAAGGGAGGTAAAAGATATTGGCTCAAATATCGTCACAGAACTTAAATTATTTTATTATAATATTGCATGGAAGTTCTTATCAAAATAAGGTACTACATAAGACGTTACTGAGCGGATGTTAAATGACAACTATCACAGACACAATGTAATTCTTAATTTTTTTTCAGTGTTGCACGGTAAAAATTATTAATGTCATTTAAAAATAAAATATAATAAAACAAAATAAATAAAAAGGTCGTAACACGTTTATAGAAGAAAGAATAAAATTTATCTCCTTTTTTATGTTAAAATACTAAGGATGGATGGATGGTTGGGTTTAATGTCGCACTAGTGCTGCGCAGATGGGCAATTGGCGACTGTCTGGGACACACCCCTAGAGGTGGTCCGGAGACATGCGATCACAATTTTGATCCTCCGCAGAAGGGATGGCTCTCCCGCTTCGGTGACCCCCAGAGGTATAATTTTTTATGGGAACATGGAGGACATTGCGGCCACGACAGATTTTACGTGCACCAGCCACCATTAGTGTACACGACGGTCTTCGGCTAATTATATCGGGTATTCTAAAAAAATTCCCAAACAGAATTCAAACTTCATGAACAATAAAAATGGTAATCCTTCCCCACTAAAAATAATCTCAAGATTTTCTCTAAAATATTCGAAGAATATCTTAAATTATTTGGCCCATTCTTAAGAAAGTTTACAAAATTTCTTTATAATGTCTTCAAAATTTTATAGAAAAAGATAAATTTTTAAAATATTTTAAAATATTTTAAAAATGCCTTAAGAAAATACTATTTTCTCAAGAATATCTTCGGATTATTTTTAGTGGGGTTAAAATACAGTTTATTATTTCGCTCCAAAAGTTAAGTTCTTTCATTATTAATTATTTTTCTGTAGTCATTTAACATAAAATTCCTTTATAGTCATTCCTGATCATCATTATACAAAGATTTTTCGTAATACATTAAAAAGAACTATTGTTCTTTATTAACAAATAAATATTTACTTGCCAATAATTTAATCTAGACATTTATTTTGAAAATTTTCTAAAGCAATATTTTTTTAATGGGCACATAAATCTTCGACGTGAAACAATAAATGCTTTATTAGCGCCATTTACTTCTTAGTAAAATTTACCTTTAATCCCTTTTTATGTGCATTAAAACCAAATTATTTTAACTGGAAGGATAATTTATCTCTTATTATTATGTTTATAGGCATTAAACATGCAAATATAAAGTCGTTTTAAAAGCATTTATTGCATGCTACCGATACGAAACTGCCTGAAACGGTAAGAATCAATTTAAACTTCAAAGAAAGTCTCTGAATTTTACTCTTTGAAAGCTATAATAATGAAAATTTAATATTTAACATTGAACTAGATTGATGAATTTGAATATTTCTATTTATTTACCCCAAAAATTCTACCTGCGGTAGAATAAAGTTTCAACCATAATCAATTTTAACGTTTCAATCAAATCATCTGTCGTAACATTTGGGCAATGAATATTTAAAATATATTGTAGGAATAATTTACAATAAATGGATTATTATTATAAATCATGTCTTTATTTGAAATTAACATTTCATTCTTAATACATGAACTTAAATTTGTTAACTTTCAGAGTTGTAATTTTTTACAGTATATTATATTATATGTTATAGCTTAAATAATAAATGCAGGATTGAATGAGGTCAAAAGAAAAAGAAGAAAAACATTTGCTCACACTGAGAAAAAAATATATACCGCCTTCATCTAGAATGAATAAGTGGTCATTTTCTAAATCCCTTAACTAGAAATGTAGATTTCCCAGCTATGCGCATAAGGCACACCAATAAACTGAATAGACGAAATGATCGAGAATTTCTAGTCTACACATTTCTATATGGTGAAACAACAGTCTGAATATTTTGTATGACGAGAAATAATTCTTTCTTGATTTTCTAGAATTGGGTCATAAACCAGATTATAGTTGCTGAAACCCGCCTCTTGTATTCGCATTTATTTGCAGAGATTTTTAAATAACTTTGTCCTCGAGAATATAGGCAAATACTCTAGAATTCTAATAGGGGTTTCTAGAATTTGCTTTCAAAGGGGACTAGAATTTATGAGGATGACATGGAACTATTTTTTTCTAGAGCCACAATTTAGATTCTCGATGCCAGTTACAGAATTTTTTCTCAGTGCAACAAATTCGAAACTTAATTTCAATTTAAAGGAATAAATAAATAAATAAAATAAAGAATCATAGAAAATTGTTATTGGTAAGAGAAATTAGCCTAAAAATATCTGCAAAGTTAAATTTATTTCAAACTTATAATCTAACACTGGAGTTCTTAATAAAATACGCTAGTACATGAGACATTAATCAATGATTGTTAAATGATTTGATAATGAATGCAGGTAGAACACATCGCTTGGTTTATTTCTGCTGACGAGTGTTAAAGGTGATTAATGTTCTCAGAGGAAAGATATTTAAGTATTATTGAGCGTAATTAGAGATGTAGAGGAAAAAATAGTTAAGCTAGTCCTTAAAAAAAAAAAAAAAAAAAAAAAAAAAAACCCTAAGGGAGTAAAAACAAAAGAAGAGTGCGTACGGAATCGCCTTTTTTGTAAACACTCTTCTATCACAAGAAAATTCTTAAATTTCTAGGTTTTTCTTATGACGAAAACTGATACATAAATTTTGTCGGTAAGTACCGTAGACAATACGGAAAATTGTGAATGGAATATTAAATAAAAATTTAAAATTAATTAACTTAATTGACATAACTTAAGTTAATTAACTAAAATTAATTTTAATTTTAAATTAAAATTAAATACAAAATATAAAACACATATTATAAAAGGGTTTCAACTTTAATAATGAATCGCATGACCGTTTTGATGGACGAATCAATAATTGATAAATGTTGATCGAAATTGAAATCATATGTTTAATTATTTTGTGTATCCCACGATATTCCCACTTAGGATTCTACTTTCATTGACATCAAAGAAAATAATATCAAAAATATAATTTGTTATTTCGTTCCAAAAGTCAGATTCTTCCGCCATATCACTGTAGTAATCTCAAATATCAATTTGACAATTAATTGGGCAATCATTTTATGTCAAATTTAATTGTAATCTTTTCATTCCATATTGTAAAAAATTTTCGTCAGTGCATTAACACTTTCGCAAATGGTGGAAAGTATTATTCTCTCTAATTTTAAAACTCCAATAATTCGTACTGAAAATTTTAAATAGGATTTTACATTTACAACTTATTAAAAAAGAATCGGTTACATGTTTTCTTCTAATTTTGCTCGAAAGCACGTGGCCTTTCTTCTTCAGGGAAAAAAAACACTTTTTTTTTTTTAACCTGAAGAAGAAAGACCACATCCTTTCGAAGCTGGTAGTGCTTTCATTAATGTTATGGTGTGTGAATAAGTTTTTAAGTTTAAATATTTATTGTACTCCAGTTCTTTAATTTATTATTGTAATTAATTTATCCATGAAAGAGATAAAGAACGGCTTTTCTTTACTAATATAATAAATGTTTGTTTACTAGTAACTTAGAATCGACATTTATTGAACACAAATTTCTGTAGCAATACTTTTTAATGGATGCTTAAATTTACTACATGAAACAATAAACGTTTTTGGTGCTTAGAATAATTTACGTTTATTCTGTTGTTATTTGCATTAAAACTCAAATTATGTTAACAATAAGGATAATTCATCTTTCCTTTTACAACTAGAAATATGTTTAAAGACTCTAAACATGCAAGTACAAAGTCGTTTTAATAGCATTTGTAGCATGCTTCAGATACAAAGCTGCCAGAAACGCTCATAATTAATTTATGACTTAATGGAGGAAAATATCCTAATTTTCTTTTTTGAAAGCAATGATGATGGAAGTTTAATATTTAAGATTGAACTACATGAATGAATCTATATATGCCAAGTTAGTTACTACAAAAATTATGTTTATATAGCATAATATTTTAGTTATAATCAATATTAATGTTTCAGATGTTATCTTTTCTTGAACTTATGTAACAGCGTTTTAAGGTATACGGTAGAAGTTATTTACATTTATAATATATATTAAATGAATTATTATTCAACTGTATATTTCCCATTCTTTGTAATTAAATAAGTTTGGTGGAACACTAAATACCTGAACGTAATTTCGTTAACTTTTAGATTTGAAAATGTTCACAATATATATTATAATATTTCCTCTTGGTTAAACGTTGAAAGATTATGCCAGGTTAAAATGAGAAAAATATTGTTTAACTTTACCAAATAAAAAAAATAATTTGAATAAAATATTCTTAAAGTACCATTTAAAATGAGGAACGGTTAAAGAAATTGGACTAAATATTGCTACAAAAGGCAAAGTTATTTCAAATTTAAAAGATGACAAAATTTCTGATCTAAATACATAGGTATATGCGAAAGTACTCAGTTGTTAAAGATAAATTCAGGAACAACAGAGCTCTTAATTTGCTTTCTTCGATAAGTTAGAAAGGTGATAACTCTTCTATTTTATTTATATGAGAACGCAGTTTCAATTTACGATAAAGTGTAAAATTAATCTTTTTGTTTATTTGTTTGTTTGTTTGTTTCTTCATTAAGAGTCTAAAGTAAACTTCCTTTCTCTCAATTCTTTACTCAAATAAAAATTTGAGTAAAGAATCTAAATTTCATTCTAAAAAATGAGACTTGGGATAAATCTATAATTAAATAGAACAAAATAAATAAATAAATAAATAAATAATAATAATAATAAAACAGAAACAGAAAGAAAGAAAGAAAGAAAAACATGGGTTACGTAAATAAAGCACTTCAGTTTTTTGAAAATTTTCAAATCATTAAAAAAAAAAATTCTTTACCAATATTGTCGATGATCAAATAATCTATGATTTATAATTATCCATCAATAACAAAATCGAATATTCAGTTACCTTGTGAATTCCAAGAGATTCCCAATTAGGATTCTCTCTTCATGAACTTTAAATACAACAATGTTTATAATATACTTTTGAAAATTCATTACAAAGTACAAGCTGCTTTTTTCACCATGCATTTCTCTGAAATCATTTAATATAAATTCCAACAACTGATTTTCTACTTCAACATATTAGAAAGTTGTTTCCTCAATGCAATAAAAGAAACACTATGCTTTATTAACAAATAAACGATTTCTTGCCATTAATCAAATATAGACATTTACTAAGTAAGAAAAAATAATGGAGCTATATTTTTTAATGGGCACATAAATCTTCTGCATGAAATAAATGTTGTATAAACGGTATTTATTTCTTGGGAAAATATACCTTTAGTTAATGACCATGTGCATTTAAACTGAAATTATGTTAACAGAAGGAATAATTAATCTTTTTTTTTAAATATAGAAATATGCTTAAAGACATGAAAATTAAATCTAAAATTAAACAGAAAAAAAAAAAAGAAAGAAAGAAAAGCATGGATGAAATAAATCTAAAATTTAATAGAACAAAAAAAAAAAAAGAAAAAGAAAAAAAAATGGTTAATAAATTTCCAAAGAACATTTTTTATTTTACATTAAAAAAAAAAAAAAACTTTTTTAATACTGTCGTTTTGAAACTGATAATTATTAATTTTCTTTTTCTTTCAAAGAAAAAAAAAATGATGAAATTTTGGCAAAAACAGAATTTAGTTTAGTATGGAGTACTAACAGTTTATATATATATATATATATATATATATATATATATATATATATATATATATATATATACATATATATATATAACATCGCTTTCAAATTATTCAGTTATATTTGATTTCGATTAATGTCCAACTATCGTAAAACTCCATAGATTGAGACTAATAGTCCTCCGTACTAAAAAGAAAAAGAAAAACGTTTTTATAGTATCAGTATAAAAACGTTATAGTAACAAGTATGGCATGCTTTGGCATAAATGCTAATAATTAATTTATAACAAATTAAACTATCGCTAATGACTAATTTATGACTAATTTAATCAATGAATCTCCAAATTTTCCTTCTTGAAAGTAATGATAATGGACGTATAATACTGAAAGACTAATTCATGACTAATTTAAACATTATGAATGTCCCTAAATTTTCTATTTTGAAAGTCGTGATGATGGACGTATAATATTTAACTGGATTACTAAATCTAAATATTTCGATTAAGTTGGCAAAAAAATTATGTTGAGATTGCATTTTAACAGTAATCTTAAGTTATCGTCTTTTTTTAAAGCTGACAAACGGTAATTTAAACAATGCGGTAGAATTCATTTACATTCCTTTCTTTAAAATTAATATATAATCCTCAATATATGAGCTTAAATCTGCTTACTTTAATGTTGTAATTATTCATAGCATGCATTATGATATGTTTGTTTCAATAACATTTCATAGAGTATAAAAGGTTAAAAGAAGAAAAACACCTGTTCAAAAAAAAAAAAAAAAAAAAAAAAAAAAAATTAAAAACTTATTTTTAATAAAGTTAGAACCTGATTAAGCCAAAGGTAGGTCACAGGGCCAAATGTGCATTCGGACCCCCTGCCCATCATTTCCGAAATGGCTTCTTCTATTGTTTATATATATAGATATATTGTTAGAAATTTGCAAATAATTGTAGTTATTTTTACGTAATTTCATTCAAAAAGGCTTATTCAAGTTATGAAAAGTTAATTTTCTGCATTTTTAGCTTGTTTTCGTCTTGAAATAGCTTATTTTTCTTTAAAAACCCGTTAAAAAGCTTCATTAAGGCAGGTAATGTCTTTCGCATCAAATTTGGCGACTTTTTTGGCAACCTTGGTGATAAAATCCTTATTATCGATATCTTAAATATCTAATGTCTAATTTGATTGGTTCAGAAGTTACTGGAACATTCTCAAATTTCTACGCGAGTATATAAGGAATCGCATCGCAGCCAAATCAGTTAGTTTCATGCCAACCGTCATTCTGCTAAGAGCTCCTGACTAAGATCTCTTTACTGTTTGAATACAGCGCATTGCTGTCTGTTAATGCTATGGTGCATTTTATACTGGAAATTTGATGTTATCAGCAGTTATTTAAGCTGTGTTTACTGATGAAACTGGAGTTGATACTTGGTTTATAGACCTGTAATCTTCTCGAATTTTCTGTAAGTAAACTGTTGAGTCTCTAGAAGATTCGCCTTTCATTCAGAGACAATTCACGAAGACCGAGTACGCAACAATATATATATATATATATATATATACATGCCTTACATTTTCTCGTTACTTCATTCAAAAATGTATATTCGAATAAAATATTACCTTTGTAAAACTTTTGCTTTTGATTTCAGAAGTAAAATTTTGATGATGTGTTGTTTTCAAGAGCAGTTTTTGTATATTTTTAGTTATTATTATTATTATTATTATTATTATTATTATTATTATTTTCTAATGGTAAGTGAAATTTTAGCTCCTCCTCCACTTAGTAAAGAGTACGTGGACACAGCTTAGTCGACCCGCACGTTAATCAGGCCTGGAGTGAAGTAATTTTATAGGATCATATAAAGCTGTAAACAGTTAAAACAATTGATTGAAATATTATATCACAGCTAAAATTATTTCAAACATAATAATCAACCACGGAAGTTCTTATCAAAAAACACCCCCAGGTACACGATAAATTGTTTAACGGATGTTAAACGACTTAATGATAAATGCAGACGGTTATAATTTACTTGTAAAAAGGATTAATGTTCTTAAAAGAGGGTTATTTTAACTATACGACATCGCATTTATAGATTTAGAAGGATAAATTTAATTTAATTTTTTTTTCTTAAGACACAAAAAAAGCAAATTATAATAGAAAATTTCATAAAAATCTAAAACTAATTAACTAAAATGATATCCAGACTAGCGTTTAAAAAATAATAATAATAATAATAAAATATTATATATGATTATGCTATCAAAAAAAAAAAAAAAAAGAGAGAGAGAGAGAGAGAGAGAAAGAGAGAGAGAGAGAGAGAGAGAGAGAGAGAGAGAGAGAGAGAGAGAGAAAATCAAGTGATTAAGCTTTAATAAAATCATTAAAAAATAATTACAAGATAAAAAGAACTTTTTATATACCATGTTTTTAAACTTTCAGTTGAATCATATAAACGCTACCGAAAGCAACGGGAACCCGGAATAATTGGCTAAAAGTATTAAAGAAATCCATTGCTATCATATTTTAAACTATTATAAAAGTTTCAAACGGCTAGCTAGTTGGGAAGTTAATGAAAAATCTATTGCAAGCTTTGTACTGGTAACGCTGCCGTAGGCAGCCGGAACCCAAAACAGTTAACTAAAAGTATTAAAAAAATTCATTTTCACCGTGTTCTGAACTATTCGGAAAGCTTTAAATGTCTAGCTAGTCTGGAAGTTAGTTAAATAAATTTTCTGTCGAATCATATAAACGCTGCCGAAGGCAGTTGGGACCTGAAACAGCTGACTAAAAGTATTAAAAAAATGTATTGTCGCCGTGTCCTGAGCTGTCCTGAAAGTTTCAAATGTCTAGTTAAACGGGAAGTTAGTTCAAAATCGATTGCAAGATTTGTCCTGGACAAACAAACAAACAAGAATCGAAGTTAACAAAAACATGGTAAAAAAAAAAAAAAAAATATATATATATATATATATATATATATATATATATATAATTGATTTTTAATCAAACAACTTTCAATCGAAAAATAAACGATTATGGTCGATAATAGAACCAAATATTCAATCATTTCGTGCATTCCTCGAGAAGTCCAATTAGAATTCAATTTTCAGATTAAAAAAAAAAAAAAATTATGTTAAAAACACATATTTGTTATTTTTCTTCAAAAGTAAGGCTATTTCCTCATTCATTATTTCCATATAATTACTATTTAATATAAAATCGAGTTATTGTATTTCCCTTTGACCATTCTATAATTTTTTTTTTTTTCGTTGTATTAAAAAAAAAAAAAAAAAAAAAAAAAAAACTTTATTATTATTTTTTTTTAATAGCGATATTTACTTACCAGTAGTTTAATACAGGCATTTATTGAGAAAAATTCTCAAAGTAACATATATACACGTGAAACAAATGCTTTATTAACGCTATTTCTTTATTAGAAAATTTTCCTTTAATCTGTTGTTACGTGGTTTAAAGCACAAACTAAGCTAACATAAAGGAAAATTCATCTTTCATTTTAAAACTAGAAATATGTTTAAAGGTAGTAAATATGCCTGTATAAAATCATTTTAATGTCATTTATAGCGTGTTGCGGATACACAGCTGCCACAATCGATTGTAATTGTCTTTAAAGAAATTCTTTTAATTTTACTTTTTGAAACCTATGTTGATGGAAGCTTAATATTTAACGTTGAACTAGATTAATGAATCTAAATATTTCAATTTAGTTACTATAAAAGATATTTTGAGATAAAATAACATTTGAATTGTAATAAACATTAATATTTCAATCATCGTTATTATCTTACATAATTATTATTTTAACATATGCAATGTGATTTAAAGAATACAGTAGAAATCATTTACTTTATACATTAAATGAATTATTAATTGTATAATTCCCATTCTTTGAAATTAGATAATAAGCATATAACACTCTGTACAGGAACCATAAATTTGTAATTTTTAGAGTTGTAATATTTCTCAATTGTTATGATATGCGGTATGCTTTCTTGAATAACAGTTGAAAAGAGTACATCAGGTTAAAAAAAAAAAAAAAAAAAAAAAGCATTTGTTCAACATTAAAAACGTAATGTGAATAACGTAGGAATAAAAAATCATAAAATTGGGTTTTTTCTGAAAAACATTGCCCTAAATATTGCTACACAGCTGAAATTATTTCAAATATCTATCATAGAAATTCTTATCAAAACACTTAGGTACACGAGAAATTAATCAAGTGCTTTTTATAATAAGTGGTAAAACTTTTGAAAAATGTTTCTTTAAGTTAGTGTTTCGTCAAACAAATAATGTTAATTATAATGACGTCTTGCTTAACATTAAATTAATAGGCAGACAGCAAAAATTAGATATCATTTCTGAATGCTGCAAAATTCCCGGAAGATGGAAAAACCGATACGATGGAACAAAATCTTAAATTTTGCATCTCAGTGCCTTAATAAAGCTTTGGTGAAAACTTAATTTTATTGGTGTGTGGCAATGATTTATGTTCTTAAAGGAAAGTTATTTAATCATATGACAGCGTGTTTATAGAAACATATTTTTTCTTACAAAAGGACAAAATAAATAAATAAATAAATAAATAAAATAAAATAATAGAGTTCTAACAGATGACGTCACGAGCATGTTTGCTGAGGGACAGTTGACCCCACTGACCCATTTTATCATTGCGGAATAGTATTACAAATTTATTGTAACACGGTGTTGTAAATGTATTTGTAAAAGCATAAAAAAAATTCGACTACTACGCTTCCAAAGGCATGGAAAAATTAGCGCTGTCCTTCAGCAAAGTACCGTTGCTAAGAAGAAAGTCACGTGATTGTTAGAACTCTATTAAAATAAAAAAATGAATAAAAATGTAAACAAAAAATAAATAAATAAAATAAAATAAAATAAAAAATCAGACAAATATTTTAAAAATTTATTAAAATTATCATTGATTTTTGATTGAATAATTGACCGACAAACGAATAAGGATCGATATTTGTCTTGCTCATGCATTCATAGATTTTAATAGAGACACAATTTGATTATACTGTCGCAGTAGCTTCTTTTTTTTTTTTTTTTTTTTTTTTTTCGAAAGGAATGCAAACAAGTAAAACGATAAGTTTTTTTTTTTTTTTAAGTACTGGATGCTTAATAAAACAAATGCATAACTTACATTTATCATATGTTATTTTGATATTAATAAACATCATATATCTAATCTGAATTACTTTAAATAAAGCAGATTCTTTCTTTAGAAAACTGGTAAATATATTTTAATAGAATTTCAGTTAATAGTCGCGCTTTCTCATATTTTTTTATAAAAAATTTCTTACTTTAATAATTATGTCAGTTGCATAGAGCGATTTTATTTGCTTTTAAACCAAACTCGGCTATTACGTCTCCAGCTATAGTGTCATTAATACTTCGATTCATAGTTGAAGTTATAACAGGAATAATTTGACGCCGTTGTAAACAAACCTAATATTTTGCGAAAAGTTTGTTCTTTGCTTAAACAAAACTAGTGTTATCTATTAATTTTTATAAATAAATATTTACTTACCAATAATTAAAGATGAATTTATTTTCAGAAATTTTTTCTAAAATAACCTAATGTGCTTTTATGTATCAAAAGTTAGGCGAAATTATATGTCTGATAAATCTTAGCAATATTTAACTTCTAACAAAAGTTATATTAAACTTAATGTCACATGCATTGATACCCAATTTATGTTAAACAAAGAAAAAAAAAATTCAATTTAAGATAAAAATACATTTAAAAGCTCTAAACGTGGCTGTATAATAGCATTTGTGAAATGCTTTGGAAATAAAGCTGCTATAAGTAATTAATTTATAACTTCAAAGAATTAAATGTTAATTTCTATTTCGAATGTCTTGATAATCGACATTTAAAGTATTTAAAATTAATGAATCTAAATATTTCAATTTAATTTGCACAATAGTTATTTTGAGGTAAAGTAACATTTTAAGTATTAAGAATTACAATGTCGGCTATTGATGTCAGGAAATTAAGCGTAATAATTTAAGCTACCGTATTTTTCGAAATTTATGTAATGAAGATTTATAGAAGACGGGACAGTATATAATATTAATTCTTTACTGCAAGATTTTATTAATCTGACTGGAAAATAATTATGGTTACATTTTCACATACAGTCGGTAACAAAAATATCCGAACACTAGCAAAAATTCCTATATAAAAAAAGTAGAGACTGTTTTGTTAAATAAATCCTTGTTGAAGCATGTTATTAGACTGACTAAGAACGTGATTCGACAAAGATTTATTTAACAAAACAGTATTAACTCTACTTTTTTTACACAGGAATTTTCGCTAGTGTTCGGATACTTTTGTTACCGACTGTACATGTATGTCTCTAAATGTAGTGGTGGAACGGTCTTGGCACTCAATAGACAAACCAGATATTTGAAGTCTATTCATCTTTATTAAAGTGCATCCATTGTTATATCAAGCACGAGTGTCTGGAGTTCAAATTCTTTGACGATCGACATGTTACCGATTTTCACAGAGAAGGCCGGTCAAAGGTGCACTGAACTGTTAAAACACCGTAAAAATGGGAACTCTAGCAGCTTTTTGTTCTATGTATTTTATAAATGGGACTTAATCCATTTACAGGGTTTTATTACTTCTTATTAAATAATTATCTATCTCATTAATGGTTCGGGCTCTTTGAGCCTATGGGAAAAAATGAACATGCATTAATATTTAACAAATATAGTGACTACAGAAAAAGAGCAATCACACTAAGCCAGACAATTATTTTTTTAAATTTCTCTTCTTATCGGATTTTGCGTTATAACGTGATTTCTTCAAGGTGTTTAAAATTATTTTACCATCAGCGTTCCCACACAAAAGGAAATTTTAGTTACCAAAATATTTACCTTGTATTATATATATATATATATATATATATATATAAACGATAAGTCAATTCCAAAATCACTATATGAAAAAAGAGGTAATTTAGTTTTCCTTTGTGAGAACTATTATTACAACACAGTTGAAATGAATATTTATCTATTAATAATACACAAAACATGCATGGTATTCAATTATAGCTCTCAACTAGAAATATTGTTTATGTATTATGCGTATGTTCATTAGGTATTAGCTGTAATTAATTACCTCTTCATCATAATTCACTATGTTTTTCTTAGACTTCACATTATGTAATTTTTAATTATTGGGGAATGGTCGAGGAGTGTATGCATCACAGTAAAGTTTAGACCATGAATGGCCTGAAGGATCGAATACGAGCTCCGTAAAATGTGTACAAGTACGCATTTTCCTTTTATACACATTTTTCCACGCAAAATATGTGCGCAGGCTATACACGCTACAATTAATCGTTGATTTTTATGTATTGAATGTAGCGGCAAACAGGTTGGAACCAAAATGTAAATGCACTGCTACCAACACAACCGTTTTTCTCAGAAGATTTCGCAGCAGAAATTTTCTTTCAGAAATTTCGATACATTTAGTCTTAGAAATTAAATATGATCTATTTTTTTTTTCTTTAAATAAAAAAAGGGGGTTATAAATCTGATATAAAAATTCCAAATGCTGTCGTTTTTTTTCAATGATTTGCGTACGGGAACTTTTAAGTACACATTTCATGGTCAAGAGCATAATTGCTATTTAAGTGATAGCATAATTTTCAAACACCCTGCATGTATATTATACATGCAATATAATGATGAATTATTATATATATATATATATATATATATATAACATGGTTAAATTAAGAATAACGTATTATTAAATGCCACCGAAATTTACAATAACCAGAAAAAATTAATTTTTAACTAAATTAAATAACATGTGAAGACTTTAGCACAAATATGAAAACAATTAACAATTAATAGCTTAAATAAAATATGAAAGAAACCACAACAAACTTACCATAACAAGTATATATATATACAATGAAGAATTTAATAACGTTATAAAATTTTGAAATTAATAGATACATGATAATACCAACAACACACACATAAATGTTATTGTAATTCAATTTAAATATTAGCATATATTTTTTCTGTCATTCATTTACAGTATCAATTACTAGCTAAATTCATTTTAAATTACTTACGCTATTCTTAGCATGTAGGACCATAACTCTAAGACCAATAAAGTGTGATTTTTATGCGAAATTCAAGAAAGTTATCGAACGTGAACCAATAATTTTATAAAAAATATGAAAAAAAAAAAAAAAAAAAAGATAACTGGAAGTAAGAATTGGAATAGGAAATGCTCAAAAATAAAAGTATTCACTCTTCAGGGAACGTGTACTTATATATTATGTGTGCGATAATATATATTTGATTGAGATAATATATATTTAAAATAAATTACACTTTTTTAGAATTTCACAAAAATTATGTATTTAGTACTATATTCCAAAGATACAATGCTAAGTAAAATGCTCGTATAATAAAAAAATAACGGTAAGACTATATATAAAATCCAAATAATCGGATTGAAATATTACTAAAAATGTGCAATAATTTGATGAAAATAAAATGTATGAGATTAAAAGAAAGTTAAATCTTCAACATACATATATTCTAAAACGCATAAAATCAAAGAAGAATTAAGAATGGGTAATTGGTGATCAGTAAAAGATGTATATATATATATATATATATATATATATATATATATATATATGTATATATATATTAAATTAAATTAAATTAAATTAAATTACATTTTTTTTAGGTATATTTAAATGCTATTGTTTGTCCTATTGTCAAAATAATTCATCTAATGATTTCATATTCGGAATACATATTTCCTATAGCTTTACTTTTCTGTTACAACATTCACAGATTTTTTTTTTTTTTTTTTTTTTTTTTTGATGCGGTTACTCTAACAATCAATCAAACCAATTTTATATCATGATCAATCATTTTTTATGATTCTTTTGTACAGTGTGCTGAAAAAGAAAACTTACAAAAATCAATAAAATATGCATTTACGGGGGGGGGGGGGAAGGACCTTGAAATCATATAAATAAAGAAAACTATTATATAGATTAATAATTAATAGCTTAACATGCATTGAGTGTTTAAATGAATGTAACATTTGACAATTGTCTTTAACTTTTAATTATTGTGCGACCAGATAGTTTTTTTTTTTTTTTTTTTTTTTTTTTTTTTTTTTGAAATAGCATATAAGGATAAGTGTTACGTTTCAGTAAAGGTTGTTATATTTCTACATATGACTTTTTTTTTTTTTTTTTTTTTTTATAAATAATAAATAAAAATTTAATTGAACCATTGCAAATGAATAAAATATGAATGTAAGAGAAAAAACAAGGTCCAAGTGATATGTATAAAATAACGAGAGTGTAGCTTGATAACTACGCCACGCATTGTAAGTTTATATGGACACTCAACCTTTAAAGAGAGAGAGAGGGGGGGAAGGAGAGAGAGAGAGAGAGAGAGAGAGAGAGAGAAGAGAAAAAGTCAAGTCTTGTTCATTCTGTATAATTAGATAATTTCCTGTCATTGAAATCGAAAAAGTGTAAAAAGGGAACGGAAACTTGTTTAAAATTTCAGTAAAAGTTGTTAATTTTTTACTTCTGATTTTTCTTTCCTCCTTTTATTTACTATTAAGAATGCATTGTACGATTAAAATTGATGTATAACATTTAAATTTTTGAGAATAAAAATTAGTTTTTATTTTTTTTAACCCGTTTATTTGCAGAAAAAAACAAGCTTTAAGTAATATATATAAATAAATGAGCATGCAGCCTAATGGTGACACCATACTTTAGAGGTTTAAATGAATATAGTACCTATTATTATCATTATTATTTTAAATTACAAGCATTATGAAATATATATATATATAAATCTTTTATTAAAGCTTAAATATTATTAAGAAAAATAATGGTAAAATGTTAGTAAAAATAGTTAATAGCTTCTGATTTTTTACATTTTAATATGCATTTATTTTAAAATATACTACTATTACAATGTGTGAAATTTAAAAGAAGGATAACTTAAAATAAACTTATAAATTGGATATTGTATGCATTTACGAAAAGAAAACAAGTTTTTCAAGTGATTACGCTGCAAATATTACCTAAAAAGATATTTTCCTAAAATTAAAATTATATATATATATATATATAATAAAATATCAATAAAAATGGTTAATAATTTTTTACTTTTGCTTTTTTAACAAGCAATATATATTTAAAATACACTAAGGGCATTACAGTTTAAAAGAAGGATAACGTACAAGAAACTTATAAAATAGATGCTACATGCATTTTCTGAAAAAGACAAGCTTCAAGTAATGTATGTGAATAAACAAATATATACTTTAATGATACCACATGTAATATAGGTTTAAATGGATATTGCAACTAACTTTTTTTTTTTTTTTTTTTTTTTTTTTTTTGTCAAGCTTGTAAATATTGTGAGACAAGATACCTTCCTTTCTTTAAAGCTGAAATAATAATAATAATAAACAAAAAACGTAGTCTCAGAAAAAATGGTTAATAACTTACGAGCTTTATTTTTTAATATGTATCATATTTAATATACACAAAAGTATATTACAATGTATAAATTGAAAAAAAAAAAAAAAAAAAAAAAAAGAAAAGCAAGAGAAATTAAAAGAACCTTATGAAATGGATATGATATGCATTTATGGAAATTTTTATATATTAAAAAACAAGCTGCATGTGAAATGTATGTGGAAAAAAAAAAGAATATGCAACTTAATAACTGTACTATGCATTATATGTTGAATTAGATATTGAACATGTAGAAATTCTTTTTTAATTAAATATATATAAAGATTGGGCAATTATATGGCTTCTTTTCTTTAAACTTAGAATAATATTATATATATATATATATATATATATATATATATATATATATATATATATATATAATAGAATTTAAAGAAAATCATTTCCATTTTGTGAAAAATGTTAGCAACATGTTTTTTATGTGCATTTTTTAATTTATATAGAGGCATTTATCACCAATGTCCAGTTACCATAGAGGTTACCAGTTACCAGTGCAAAATAAAACCATGTCCATTTTCTTTATTCATGACAAATATATTTCCTTGTAGCACATCAAATACATGATAGTAACTGTCTTCACAAAATGAGCACAGTGTGGTGTACCTTGCCTCCGGGGTACAGTTATATATATATATATATAAATAATTCAATAAACGGTTTTAGCATTTGATTTCTTATTTTTACTGTTGAACATATACATTTTATTTTATTTTATTTTATTTTATTTTTTTTTTTATGCATGGAGTACTTTATCCATATATATCTTTTTAAATTCTATTGAAATTCAAATATTTTCTTGAAATGCAATGTTTTCACAAACTGAGAATTTTGTTTTTCTAAACGAACTCTTTTGCTCGAAGGACCAAAAAATAGAATAAAATAAATAAGTAAATGATAATAAATAAATCATGTTTTTTAAAACCCTTTTTCCCCAAAGAGAAAACCTATTGTCAAATCTCAATTGTACATTTTGTATTTTAAAAAATTGAATTGTAACATCTTTGAAGGCTGCATGCATAAAAATATGACCTTGAAAGAAAAAAGAATTCTCTGGATAAATTCATCCTTAAAGAAAAGAAAAAAATAGTTGTTATATTCATAAGTTATTCTTTAAAAATATGCTTAAAATTGCTAAGCAGTTAATTATATAAAGAATATTTCTTCTTTTCATTTTCGTTATTGTTAAAGAAAACTGTAGTTCCGAAATACGATTCTATGCTAACGTATGTTAAGTAATACGATAAGAGGAAAAAATCTCCGGTAAGACATATTCAAAATGAATTATTCTATTCTCAGAATATTCAACGTTTTTTCATCTCTGTCATAAAATATGATCTAAAACATTAAGGAAAGAAAAGAATAGAAATAATAGAAAATCAGCTTATATAAAAAATGAATATCGATATTTACCTGTAAATGTTAAAGGTAAAAGTTTATTCTTAACACAGAATATTTGTGTATGCAGAAGTGTCAGCTTGTATGTAAATACTGATGTCCAAAATGGAAAAAGAAATAAAAAATTTTTTCTCTTTATGATGCAGAATATTATGCTTCTGTCTCCATCATAAGAAAAGTATATCAGTCTTTTATCGATTGCAATGTGAATGCCTACTTTTTCATTTTAGAAATTAAATATAAAATTTTATACGATGCGTGCTTGCGTTCATAGTCATAAAAATTCGTACATTTTGTTAACTATTAGGTATGTAAAGTACAAGATATGTGTTATTAAGAAAACCATATACAATCGAACCTCGTTAACGTGAATCTCAAGGGGGATAAAAAATCTGTTCATGTTATCAGTAGTTCATGCTATCAGTAACTAATTTTCATATAACTAAACTAATCTTCATTTTGACGGGGATTGTGGAAGCAGTTCATGTTAAAAGTAATTCATATTAACAGTGTTCACGTTAACGAGGTTCGACTGTTTTAGATAAAATATAATTTTTCAAGGTGAACTTTTCATAAGTACTATAGAAATAAAAGCATAAAAAAATTTTGATAAATTGGTGCAGTTGCTAGCATTTTTATTATTATTAGAGTAGTAGTAAAATTATTACGATTAAATTACAATGAGAATTACGCCTTCACTCCTTTTTGCTACAAACTGACTGCAAAAGGTACCTTAACCCTTTCGCTACCAGAGCCTCAGGAGAAAAACCGCCACCACAGCCCAGACGTCTTACTATTTAAATATGATACCAATTGTCATTTATTTTTGTGGGATGTATCTATAACGTTCTAACTAAACCAATAACATCCTGTATCTATTTTATTGTTTTATAACATAACCCGTCTGTGTGCGACACGATTTGATGCAAACAATTATCATAAGCTGATAATGAACACTCGTCACATATTTGTGACACCGGGCTGAGGTAAGAAAATCGGATCGTCACATATATATGACGCTGGTAGCGAAAGGGTTAATCTGTTTTATTTAACTTATTCATTTAAAAAGTGTCAGTAATTACACTCTAATTTTACAGGAAAAAAACAAAACAAAACCAAAAAATATGCTGGCGCCAAAATTACCAGCTGATTTTACTCTATTACATTTCACAGAGAACTTTTGTGACCTCAAGTAAATTTATCACCATATATTTTTGGGGAATATTTTATCAGACCATAAAAATATTTCTCGATAATTAATTCACATTCATTCTGAAAAATGAGAGTTCATAGATAAGCATCATTTGTGACAAATGTATTTAAGTTTACATCATTTTGTCAACACTTATGCATTTGCGATTGTCTTTATCCCTCAAACCCCTTCCCTACACACACACGTATACCTTAATCATTTAAAAATGGCAGAAATTAGGCGGTAATTTTTACAACAAAAAATGCTGGGCCCAAAATTATCCGCAGATTTTGTTGTAAATTTCTCTATCTTATTTCACTTAGTACTTTAATGAATCAAATAAATTTATTGCGATAATTGCTTGGCAACATCTTATCAAACTACCGTAATTTAGTGTATATAAGCCGCAGTTTATTAAAATGTTGCAGAAAAAAACAATGCTCTTAGATAAACCGCACCGGAAGGTAAGCCGCGGCTTATGCAAGCATTGTTACGATGATGTGACAGATAAATAAGGAAAAAAGATATCAGTCTTCTGACATCTACGCAAGTTAATAAAAATAATAAATTATTAATTATAAATGAAAAAAATAAATTATTCAAAAAGTAATTCGGTATAAAGAAAATAAAATCAAACTATACCAGTATGCAGATGTAATGCAACAAATGTGAGAAACACGGGAACAAGATGGTGGAATCCGGATATATATACAAAGTCATAAATTTAATTAATTATAAAAAAAAGTAATAAATTATTTTAAAAGGCACTGTATAAAAAAATTAAAACAAAAATTAAAGCCAGTATACAAATACGATGCAAAAAATCAAAAACAAGTGAACAAGATGGTGAACTCCAGACGTATATGCAAATTAATCAAAATATGAGATTATTAGTTAATAAATAAGAGATTATATCGTGAAAATAAGAGATTATAAGCGTGAATCAATTGCTCGAGAAACTCCGAAAACTTCCGTTTTCGGGGGAGATTGATTGTTCCAAGACGTATGGACGACGGAATTGGGCATTATCATTAGATAGCCCGCACTGATATATAAGCCGCAGTCCCCCCCCCCCCCAATCATTTTTTTTTATATATATAGATAGCCCGCGGCTTATCTTCACTAAAATACGGTATTAAATATTTTTCTTGATATTTAGTTCACTTCCATTCTTATAAGTGAAAGTTCATGGATAAGTATCATTTCATGAAAATTTGGTTAAGTTTCCATCAAGTTGTCAACACTTTTCATTTAATATTGGGCTTCATCCTCACCCCAAAACACACATCTTATTCATCTAAAAATGACAGTAATTATGTGGTGATTTTTACCACAAAAAATGTTGGTGTCTAAGCTATCAGCAAATTTTGCTATAAATTTGTCTATATAGTACTTCACAGAGTTCTTTCACGAATCAAGTAAATTTATTGCGATATATTTTTTGGCTACATTTTATCAGGCAATTAAAATATCTTCCTCGATATTTAGTTAACTTACATTCTTAAAAGTGAAAGTTCATAGATAAGTATCATTCGCAGCCAATTTAGTTAATTCTCCATTGTCAGTATATATTTTTAATTATGTTTTTACTATGAAAACCTTAATCCTAAAACTTTCAGATATATATGATGAAAAAAAAAAAATTTTTTTCCAGTTTGATGGATGAGTAGGGCAACGCCTAATAATCTCCTCACGGCCATAAATTGTGTTTGATGGCGCTTTCCTATAACTTATGACAAAGAGAAATGTGTTCTGACACAAATTCAATTCTCGAAAAGGTATGGGCTGATTAATAAAGTACTTATGTCCGGCTATTTTTGAAACAGCGTCTTTCTGTGAAGATGGAGGTTTTATTTAATATTTGGGTATGTTTTATAGAAAGATAGTTTGAATTACTTTCCATAAATTACATAAAACATTATTTAAAAGTACATCAAAATCATCAACTCATACAGTGCACAGTCATTCCATAATAAGTGTTTTATTTAACAGTTTTGTGATAGGAAGAACTGATTTTATTTATCTAAGTGTCTAGATAAATCTTTTTTATGTAGCGTAGTATACAGTAAACCTATTGTTCAAATGAACGTGATATTTTTAACAAATATGTACATTGTATTATTCACCTTAAAAATTGTTGTGGTTACAAAAACTGTAATTTCATTTACCTTATAATTAAATTTCTTTAAACTTTTTAATCATCAGATATTTTATGCAATTTTAAACAAATATATTTATATCTATGTATGTATATATACATTATTTTGAATAACTTAGTTTAAATATAAAGGAAATATTGAAATATAACTACGCTTAGTATGGTTATTATAAGATTAACAACAGTTTATTTTTGATATTTTAATAATGTGCCGGACAGGTAAAGCGAGGGGTGAGTCCTGATTGGCTGAGCCTGTCTGTGAAGTCACAGTAAAAATTAGCCTATATGTAAAATCCCCATTTTTTCTGTAGCAGACGAAGGATTATAGGCATCTACGAACAGGGTGGCCAAAATTAAACTGACAGTGTTTACAGTGTTCTCTAGAGTTATCCAATTGCGCGAATGGCGCCAAATTTTGTAGGATGATATAACAAGACGGGGGACGAAGTATTGCACTAAAAAATATATCAGTTCCAAAAGTCACCGCTAGGGGAATACGTGGCGCTGTGTAAAATAAATGAGAATTCTAAAAACGCAGAATCAATACTGAAATAAAATTACCTTTTATTTAGCACATTCAAATCAGGTTCAATGTGTCCACCGTTTTTGTGGGCCACATATTGCATTATGTGCACAGTATTCACAACAGCAGTAAGTAACATGTCTGCAGGAATCTCCCGTACAATCCGAAAAGCGTTTTAAGCTGATCCATTGGCAGGTTCTGTCCAGTAAGTCTCTTAACCGGTCAACAGATCAAACTTCTCAACGCTCGAAGTTACCGATCCATTTGAGGCGACGACTAAACAAGTCCTCAGTAAGTGAAATTGCAGATAAAGAAAGTTTACACTGTTTATGTAATTTTTTCGCTTTTTTAAAAAATTGTTACAGCATTGAACTTGAATTAAACTGTTAAATGTACTAAATAAAAGGTAATTTTATTTCAATATTGATTCTGCGTTTTTTAGAACCTCATTTCTTTTACTCAGCGCCACATATTCCCCTAGAGGTGACTTTTGGAACTAATATTTTTTTTAGTGTAGTCCTTCGTCCTCCGTCTTGTTAAATCATCCTACAAAATTTGGCGCCATTCGCGCGATTAGATCCCTCTACAGAACACTGTAAACTGTCAGTTTAATTATGGTCACCCTGTATATATGGTATTCTAAATTTTATACAGTTTGAGATCTCTGATTCTAAATCTACTTTTAGATTCTCAAATTTGGCAGTTGATTGCTGTTTTTGTATGGAGGAAGCCATATCTATAGGCTTCGCATACTTGAGTTTTTTTTATTTTCTTGTTCTTTCATTTGGAAGAAGAACAATACAATATATACACTAGTTAAATCTTGATAAAAATGTTTTTCTTTAAAACGTTAAAATTTAGGAGTCCATTAAGAGTTGCCGAGAGGTTCTTATCTTAAAAATTGTAGACGGGAGGTGCCAAGTTCGAACCTAGTTGGAGCTGTTCGGAGGTTTCTATGGTCTACTCCAAAATTAAGAACTATGACTCCTTAGAAAGACCTCAACGGAGAGTATTTAACCCAGTCTTAGTTCCCTAATGCCCAACTGACCTTAACCTTTATACCACCTGAAATTTATGAGCGAAGGGTCTTACATCGGTAGAATTGTACATTAATCAGGCCCTGTTTGTAAAAAATGTAATTATTTCAGTCTTAAGTCTTAATTCTAAAATAAATACGAAAAGAGAAATCGTAGTTACTAAGAAATTAAAGAAACACGGTCCTAAATGATAAAATTTTAGTGCCCTTCTTTGTTCTTTCTTTAAAATGAATTTCTTTATTAAATTATTTTTCGTGTACACAGATAACAAAATATTATGTTTAGAATCAAAATAATTTGCCTAGTTTGAAAAAAATCCTGGCAGCGCCGCTTACTTTTAAGATAAATGGACCTTTTAATCGTGATTTTTAATTACTTCTTTATCGCTCTTCACTGCTCGAGCGATTTTGAAGCTTTCGCACGTAAGGTTAAATATAATCCGGGGAAATTAAGTTAAGAGAAGCGCGGAAATAATTCCCCAAGTTCTCATTAAGAGATATTAAGCTTAGTAATTAGTGATGAGATTTAATTTGCGTCCGCTGAATCATACAGATTACAGAGAAGAAATTTTCCACCTAGATTCTGTTATAAAGAACTGTAAAGAACTATCTTCCTTTTTTAGATTCCTGTGTCACTCCTGTATCTATATAAGAAAAAAATATTGGATTTGTGATAATTTTTTATCTTTATTTTCGAAAGATTTATATGTTTTCAAATGACCTGTACTTGATTTAAAACTTTTTTGAAAATGTCTGTCAGTATGCATAAAATAATAATAATAATAATAATTATACAGACACGACATTATTTCATTATTTAAAACATGAAAATCTGACATTGACAGATTTTAATTTAGTGCCAGAGGCCTACTGCTAAACTTGTTAATATCGACAAATTCTTCTTTAGTTAATTCGTGACGATCTAAATTCCATGATAAAGTTTTCATTAAATCAAACCAATGTGTTTCAGCTGCAGATACTGTAACAAATAACGTTGGAAGTCCAAACTGTCTTATAGCCGCAAAACAACGTTTTTTCTCTTTTTCCCAATGAGGGGGAGGTGTGCCTTGGGGGGGACTCATGTCAAAGGTGTGCCTTGGGGGGGGGGACTCATGTTAAAGTTGTACCTTGGGGGGGGACTCATGTCAAAGTTGGGCCTTGGGGGGGGACTCATGTCAAAGTTGGGCCTGGGGGGGGGGACTCATGTCAAAGTTGGGCCTTGGGGAGACTCATGTCAAAGTTGTACCTTGGGGGGGACTCATGTCAAAATTGGGCCTTGGGGGGGGGACTCATGTCAAAGTTGGGCCTTGGAGGGACTTCATTCAATAAATCCCCATTCAATAAACCGACTGAAATAGGCCCTTAGCACTATTAAGAGTGACGTATAAAAATTCGATAACGCTGTACCGACTGAAATAGGGGTACCTTGGGGGGGACTCATGTCAAAGTTGGGCCTTGGGGGGACTTCATTCAATAAATCCCCATTCAATAAACCGACTGAAATAGGCCCTTAGCACTATTAAGAGTGACGTATAAAAATTCGACAACGCTGTACCGACTGAAATAGGGATACCTTGGGGGGGACTCATGTCAAAGTTGGGCCTGGGGGGGGACTCATGTCAAAGTTGGGCCTTGGGAGGACTTCATTCAATAAATCCCCATTCAATAAACCGACTGAAATAGGCCCTTAGCACTATTAAGAGTGACGTATAAAAATTCGACAACGCTGTACCGACTGAAATAGGCCTCAAGCACTAAAAATGTGAACACTGTGCCTCACGAAGGAATGCACAAAATTCAACTAAAGATGGTATTTAGTTGGAATTTAAAATAAAATGATGCTCATTACATTTGGGAATCAGTCGCTCAACAGGTGGCGCTACATCCCATTTATTTATTTTTTTATTTTTATTTTTATTTATTATTATCATTATTATTTAATTTTAACATGTCGGTTTAGGGGCAAAATTTCGTATAATTGTACATGATGAGAATTAGTTTTAGCGAATGATTGTAAAATTGATAAGAATTATTCACAATGGCAATAATATGCTAGAAAAACAATTGTATGCATGTAACAGATTCACTCCCCCCCCCCCTCTGGGGTGTGTAAATATTCAATACAGGTTTCTTTAGAAAAAATAAAAGTTCAATATCTTTAAAAAGAATGATTGAACCATACATCTGCGATAAACTAAAACAAATTTTACGAATTTTAATTTTTAACACTTTCTAACAATGTTTAAGAGTGATTATGAATTCAATAAAACTATTTGACTGTCTTTCTGTCTGTCCATTGTGTGATCTTATTGGGAAAGTACATTGAGGCAGTGGCGGATCCAGAACCTAACTTTTTTTTTTTTTTTGGGGGGGGGGGGGGGCTAAGAGTTTTCAAGATGTTATTCCAGATCAATGAAAAATTTACCATTGTAACATCCAGTTGGGAATGTTAGTGCTTTTTTTTTTTGGGGGGGGGGGGGGGCTAAGAGTTTTCAAGATGTTATTCCAGATCAATGAAAAATTTACCATTGTAACATCCAGTTGGGAATGTTAGTGCTTTTTTTTTTTTGGGGGGGGGGGGGTGCTTCAGCTCCCTAGCCCCCTCCCTCCTTAAATCCGCTACTGCATTGAGGGTTAAATCATGAAATAAGTACGCACAGTTATAAAGTGATAATAATCCTTTGCGAGCCGAGTGATTTTTCGTTTTTGTTCTCTTTACTATCATTATTAGTACGACAAGACTATTTCTTTCAATCTGGCATTTTGCGTCCTTACCAATTTATTGTGCTCCACTTCGAAAATGCCCGCCAATATCCAATTTTACCATTTAATTTTGTGAAATCCGTAAAAACTTTTACATATATACATTTTTTTTTTTTCTTTTTTTTTCACTTAAGATCGAACTCACATCCTTCGGGTTCGTAGTTGTGTACTTTGACCACAGAGTCAACGGGTCTTGGCTGAATAATCCCTGATTTTTAATATTAGTGTTTTCAAAAAATTTATTTATTTTATATTTTTTCTCCCTTTTCATCGGTGAGGATCGAACTTACAACCTTCGGGTTCGTGGCTGTGTACTCTGACCACTGAGCCAACGGGTGCCTCGATTGAATATTTCCTGATTATTTAGACTAGTGTTTTCGGATATATGTATATGTATATATATATATATATTGAAAGGGAGTTAAAATACAAATATAAGTATTCCTGTCGTAATAAATTAAATTCTGTTATAGACAGAATTTAATTTTCCAGTGGTATAATATTATATGTGATTATTTCTGTCATAGACAGAATTTCTCCCGTAGTTTATTTATTTATTTATTTTATTTTATTTATATTTATATATATATATATATATTTTTTTTTTTTGGGGGGGGGGATCGTTTTAGAAGTCAATGTTTTTTCTTTCAAGCATAAACTATTTGAACTCATTTAAAATTTTTGCAGCTAGCAAACATGAAAGGATGTAATTACATGAAAGGTACGAAATATTGTTTCAATAATTTTATAAAACTTGTCATAAGTAACTACGAATCAAGACATATACTATTTTTTAATAAAGAGTGATACAGGGTTTCATAGTTTTCCATTACTTAACACAAATTTATGCACATTTTTGGCCACCATTAAAATATATCTTAATATATATAAATCTCGTGTCACAATGTTTGTCCTCAATGGACTCCTAAACCACTTAACCGATTATAATAAAATTCGCACACCATGTGCAGTTCGATCCAACTTGAGAGATAGGATAGTTTAAATCTCAAATTATAGTCGCAATTTTAATTTATTGCTAATTATTTGTTATAATTTCAATATTTCATTATTTCAATTTCTAATTATGATTAAATTATTTTGAATACATCATTCGAAAGATATTTTAAAGTTCTTTTAAATTATCGAAAGTTTTCACCAGATTTACACGTTTTGAGGTGTCCTGAATCAGTTTTCTTTTATATCTCAGAAATTAATTTAAAAAAATTTCATAAGTAATACATCATTTGAAAGCTTTGTTGACTTGATACACATTTTAAAGTACTTTTACATTATCGAAAATGGAATTCGAGATTTCACCCGATTTACACGTTTTGAGGTGTCCTGATTAGGTTTTTTTTTTTTTTTTTATCTCAGCTACTAATTAAAATAATTTTATAAGTAATAGATCATTAGAAAGCTTTTTTTGATTTGGAATCGAACAGTGGATTACAGAAATTTCTACCGCCAGATGGCGCTGTAATACATTCAAATTTCAATTTTTCAATTTCTAATTATGATTAAATTATTTTTAATGCATCATTCGAAAGATATTTTAAAGTTCTTTTATATTATCGACAGTTTTCACCAGATTTACACGTTTTGAGGTCTCCTGAATTAGTTTTCTTTTGTATCTCAGCTACTAATTAAAATAATTTCGTAAGTAATACATCATTAGAAAGCTTTTCGAACAGTGGAATACAGAAATTTGTACCGCCAGATGGCGCTGTAATATTTTAAAATTTCAATATTTCAATTTCTAATTATGATTAAATTATTTTTAATACAGCATTCGAAAGATATTTTAAAGTTCTTTTAAATTATTGAAAGTTTTCACCAGATTTACACGTTTTGAGGTGCCCTGAATCAGTTTTTTTTTGTATCTCAATTATTAATTAAAAAAATTCATAAGTAATACATCATTTGAAAGCTTATTTTAGTTGATACACATTTTAAAGTACTTTTGCATTATCGAAAATGGAATTCGAGATTTCACCCGATTTACACGTTTTGAGGTGTCCTGATTAGGTTTTCTTTTGTATCTCATCTACTAATTAAAATAATTTCATGAGTAATACATCATTTGAAAGCTTTGTTGATCTGGAATGGAACAATAGATTACAGAAATTTCTACCGCCAGATGGCGCTGTAATATTTTTAATTTCAATATTTCATATTCTAATTATGATTAAATTATTTTTAATACATCGTTCGAAAGATATTTTAAAGTTCTTTTACATTATCGAAAGTGGAATTCGAGATTTCACCTGATTTACAATTTAAAGTGTCCTGATCAGGTTTTCTTTTGCATCTCAGCTAATTGAGTAAGACCGTTCAAAATTGGTATATGCAAGTTAATTAGGAGGGGCTGGAACGGTGGGGAAGGAATAGGCGCGCAGCGCGCATGGGTTTGGGACCCGGTGCGAGTTTTTACCCGATGATAAAAGATTTTTTTAAAATTTAATTTTCTTAATAAAAGTTTGAGTTGAGAAGGAATATGCGTGTACAGCGCACGTATATCCTCAAACGTGCGCGCGCAGCGCGCATGGGTCTGCGCTGCCGAAGGCAGTGGCGTCCCGGTGTGAGTTTTTACCCGATGCTAAATGATATATTTTTTAATTCCTTTTCTTGAGAATGAAAGTTTATGAGTAATAACATGGAATTTTGAGAAGTCATAAGGATGGTGAAGGAATACTTGCGCGCAGTGCACGGGTCTACGCTGCCGAAGGCAGTGGGGACCAGGTGCGACATTTTTCCTGATCAGATTTTTTTTCTTCTTTTTTTATCACATGATAAAAATTAATGCAATTTTGAGAATTCATTAATTATTGTGATTCATTTAAAAATAGTGACCAGCGAAGCGGGCGTAGCCTGCTAGTATTCATTAAAATTCATCTTACGTCGTGAAATTGTCAGACTAAAAAATAGGAAAAGGAAAAGGAAAAAAGAAAAGAAAAATAAATCGTTAATTTTTTATCGCTAATATATTAAGTGGCAAAACTTTTCATCGAACTCTGTAGCGTTATTATTGAAAATCGATGCAAATTAATTCTAAAGCACCTTCTTTTGAAAATGAAAAGCTAGGGAGAAAAAATGGCGCTGTGTCTATTAAACTATTTAGATTCTGAAAATAACTTCATTCTTAATGAATTCACCTTTTTGTTGTTTCAATCATCCTACGTTTTGAATATTGCTGCAGAATATAATTAAGGTAAAATTAAGTTAGATACGAAATAATTTTCTGGATCTTGTTTAATATTACAGTGGTATGATTTAATAATTAATGATTTGTGAGAGTTGTATGTTGATTCTATTTTCATTTATTTAATATTTTTTTCAGTTTTACAAATTTATTTACCATGTATTTCGTTTATATATATATATATGTTATGTTTTATTAATATTTACATTTTTAGACGGGAAAAAAATGCATAAAATAAATTGGATATTGCTTATATACTTTATTATTTAATACTGCTATTTATTAATTTAATTTTAGCGAATTCGAAAGTAACCCTAATAATTCGTTAATCCAATATTCCAGTTCAAGTTTTGAGATTGAATAAATTAGTTATCTGTTTTACTTGTTTTTCCTGCATTCAGATACGTAATAATTTTTCAGTAATTGATAATTTCTGCACAAAAATGATTGGGGAGGGAGTATAAGTTTTTATATGTATCGTTTATATAAATTAAATACATTATGTTGTTTTTTCTTATTTTTCCCTAAATTTTTGCAATAATTACTGTAATTTCGCGTTTATAACCCGCGGGTAATCTATAAAAAAAAAAAAAAAAAAAAACCTGGCTTTGTATGTCTTACGGGTTATCATCCGGTGCGGGGTATCTATCCCAAAGAAGGAGAAAATCAAAGCATCTCTAGTGAAAGGTAGCTGAATACGTTTGGGATTCTATTGTCAAAACGGTAAAATCTGGATTAAAAAAAAATCTAGCTTATCAATGTATAATTACGATGAAATTGAGGACAGTGAAAAGGAATTTGATGAGGAGGACAATAAGGATGATGAAGACGAACTGTTCCAAACAATATTGCAACATTTTAATTCTGATACAGAAAAATTCGAATTCGCTGGATTTGAATGAACTTTGTAAATAAATTTATTATTAATCTATAATTTTTTTATAAATTGAATAAAGGTGTTAATCATTAGAAGTTACTCCAGTTTATAGTAATTTAGACAAAAATTAATAATAAGTTATGATTATTTGCTCTTTCATTATAGGTAAGCAAATTTATTTGTTTATTATTTATATTTATTTGTATTATTGTTTATTATTTGTATCTTTTCCTACTTATTACTAAAATAATAGCAGTTGGTATTGAAATTACAAACGGCGATTGCCGACCATGTGGTTTTAGAAGTGCGCGCTATCTTCTAGAGCGGGATATCTTTCAGTTATAATTATTTTTAGATAAACTTTTTATGCTGCGGGTTATATACGCGAAATTACGGTAAATGAAATTTAATTAAAGGTTTCTTCATCTAAAGTTTATCATAATATAATAAACTCTCTCTCTATATATATGTGTGTGTGTTTCAGAAATTATATGTAAACTAGGCGGCTTTCGTCCACTTAACGGTCCATATTGCCAGATAAACCTATTTTCAAATTCGTGATATTCGCCAAATCAAAAACAGCGGCCAACTGTCTTAATCAATAGGCAATAATTAAAAATAATAATAATAATAATAAAAAGATATATTTAAAATTTAACTTAAAAAAAAAAAAAAAAATCAAAATAATAGAATTTAAGTTACTAAATGTAAATTAAATTCAGTCATTTATAAAAATTAACTTCAGCTCAAATTTATCAAAAGTATCGCAGGTTTATTTGTTTGGGGAGATAAAACGTAAATACCCAAAATTTATTCCTTTATTTTTTTACTCTGAATCCAATCCTGATAACAGCAACAATACATTATTGCAATTGCGGCGGCATTTTCTTCTGCTAAATCTTCCATCCTCCATTATTTTATTCATTCCTCCAAACCAAGGATATTTTTTTTCTTTATTTGAATACATATTTCTAGCTATGACGCTACTTTCGAGCATTATCCTCGTTAAACTTGGGTTTTTATTATTAAGAAGACAAACTCACAGTTATAAAAATTAAATTTTATGAATATTTTTTGCACACACTAAGCATAGTTAGATGATAACCAAACCGCATTAAACACCCGTGTCTGAACCGGGATCGACATCCACTTCTTGTTTAGGCAAGATTCACAATTCTTTCTCGTGTGATACAAAATATAAATAATAATGTAGCTTTTAATATCAGTATTTAGAGATATGACATAAGACAATAGTTTACTTCTATTTATGATGGGGTATTCTTCTACTAGTATAGTTCTATTTGCAGAAATAATTACTCTGCGCTGAAGAAAAAAAAAAAAAAAAAAATTCGAGCTCTGATACCATTTTTGCTGATTCTTATGTAAAATGACCTCCTGAATCCGAATAGGACTTCCAGTTTGCTCAGTCACCGTCCGTTTTCTAGAAACACCACCCCCTCCCTTAATTTTTATCAATGTTCGGTAATTTTATGACCATGAATTTGATTTGGAGAATGAAAAAAAAATTAGTTTAACGCCTAAAACAAAATATATATATATATATATATATATATATAATATTTATTTAATAACATTAATAATTGATTAATATATATATATATATATATATATATATATATATATAGTAAATGTAATATATAATTTCAGTAGCAATTTTCCAACTCTGTAGCCCCTTAGAAGATATTTAACAGTTAGAATAATCTTCTCCTCTCCCCCCTTCCCCCCAGCCCTAAAAATCAAATATATAGCCACAAAATCACTGAAAAGTGATAAAAATAAGAGGCCGTTTCTAAAAAACTGTGGGTGATAAGGCAAAATAGGCGTCTTATTCGGAATCAGGAATTCATTTTACATAAGAATTTGTCAAAATGGTATTGGGGGCAGTTTTCATGCAGTGTTAATAATTACTAATTACTTCTATTTAGAGAAATAATGAAACATAGATAATTTCATCAATTTTGCAAAAATCGCAAAAATTAAATTTTAATATGGTTCTCCATACAAAAAATTCTTAATGAATGAAATGTACCCCTGTATAGTAATAAAACTAGTGGATCTGCAGATCAGGAGCCTCGACGTCTTACTCGTCGTCATGCCTCGACGTCATGCATTAATCAGCAAATCACTTTTACTTATTATATAGTATTTAAAATAATTATATATATGATTAACTCACTACATAAATAGATATGATTATGAAGGGGGATACCGCCTCCCATTAGCCCCTCGTTGTAGTCGTCTGTTTTTATCTATCTGTATATATGTGTATATCTATATTTCCTTGTACTCATAGCCTTGTGTTCCTTTTAACTCATAAACACTTGTACCGAATTTCATGCAAAATAATTGCTTAAATTATCGGAATTGTTTTGTGTAGCCCTGTAAACTAATTATTTATTCTATGCCGACCCTTTTTCAAAGATAACTTGCTTTTTAACATTCTGTTAATGTTTGTTTATTTAATTAAGTTTAATGGAATGTAATCATGCTAAAATGCACTTATAAGAAATAACGTCTACAGACTGTAATGATAGAAAATTCTTTTGAGTGTCCCTATACACGAGCCACACTTGTTATACATACTATTGAAAATTATAAAATAATTCATTGGAATTCATTAATATTGAACCAAATTTGACATTACTGTATGATTGCAGTACGTCATCGGAATTCTTTTGTGGAGTCCTATAAATAAATTATTTAGTCTATACATATCCTTTTTTCTAGAGTAAATATGCTTTTAAGCATCTTTACAATGTAAGTTAATTCTGTTTTGTTGAAAGTAGCATAAACGCGTTAAAATAAGCTTGATGAAAAGCTGGCCATAGACTCTAATGTCACGAAATTCTTTTCTGCGTCCTTGTCAACGAACCATAAGAATTATAGAAACCAATAAAAAATATACAACTTATTCTATGTAGCTCCTGAATGATTAGCAGAAAATTGACATAATTTGGATGATAATTTGACATTATCAAAGCACTTTTGTGAAATCCTGTACATTAATTTTAAGTCTGAGCAACATTTTCTGCAGGAAACATGCTTTTAAACATGCTTTAATTTCATTTTGTTGAAAGCAGAGTAACTATGTTAAAATGAGTTTTAATGAAATCCTTCTGATAAGCCGTAATGATAAGACAACCTTTGGTGTGTCCTGTACACGTTCCATAAACAATATAAGCCCCAAAATTTATATAGCTGTTTCTGTACAACGTCTGAAATGTGTACCAATTTTCAATTCAATCCAAGGGTTTTTGTGCTTGTTATTGCGGCACACACAAATTCTGTCCATAGGCTGTAATAATAAGAAAAACGTTCGTGTGCTTTTGTATGCGAACTATAAATACAGTACACATAAAAAATTATACAACTATTTCTGTGTGGTTAATGAACATGTGTACAAAATTGTAAGTCAATAGAGTGATTTTTGCGTCCGCTATCTCTAGAGGTACAATTTCTGTCCATAACTCGTAATGATAAGAAAAACTTTGGTGTGTTCCTGTACACGAATTACAAGTAGAATTCACACCCAAAATTATACAACTATTTCTGTGTAGTTAAAGAACATGTGTACGGAATTGTAAGTCAATGGAGTGATTTTTGCAGCCGCTATCATGAAACATACGAATTCTGTCCATAGGCCGTAATGGTATGAAAAACTTTGGTATGCCCCTGTACACGAACTACAAATAGGATACACACGTTAAACTATACAGCTATTTCTGTGTGGTTACTGAACATATGTACCAAACTGCAAGTCAATAGAGTGGTTTTTTGCGGCCGCTATCGCGAGACATACAGACACCAAAATCTTTTTGAGTCTCCAGATGGAGGCCTCCAGTGACGTTTCGGCAATAATATATGACATAGGTTTCCTTAAAATAATCAAAATGCACTATTGGGGTTTACTTCCAGTAGACTGTAATGTGTCTGAATTCTTTTCTTTGTTTTGTAAAATTCTATAAATGATACATTGTATTTTTAATGAGAACATGTCGTAATAATCTCAATAACTTTGATCAGTTTCAGAGTAGTACAACTAAGTTTACAGAGAGTAGAACGTCAAATAGAGTAGAGTATCATAACATAAAAAAAAAAAAAAAAAAAAAAAAAAATATCAGCGAAAAATAGCACTTTAATGTGAAAATTCTTCTTTATTAATAAAATTTTATTGCTTTTGATATTTTAGTATCATATACGCTTTTTCGTAAATAAAAGAGAATGTAATTAGATTTTAAATGTAAATAGAAATCAAAGAAAAAAAAGAATGAAAAAAAAGAGAGAAATGATTCTTTTTATCTTATTAAATGTTTCGATTAATTAGTAATATGATTTCATGTTTAATAATTTACGAGGGTTATGATTGTTTTGATTTTTTATTTTATTTAAGAAAATTAGTTATTCATTTATACAGTTTGGATCTTTTATATTTCATATTTCTTTCTCTGTCGAAAGAGAGAGATCAGTAATTAGACAATGTTATTTTATGCAATATTTTTTTTTCTTATTTTCCTTTTTAATCTGTTCTTCATAATTATAAATTTATCAAAATAATAAATTTATTCCCGCTCCCTTTTATGCTTCTCATTATATTTTGCTTCTTTTTCTAATTATTTATTCGAGTTCTAAATGCAATACTTTTGATGTGAAATTAGTTTTATACGCTGATTTAAAAATCTTAATTAGAACCAATTCGTTTGCAAAATTTTTTATAAACTTATTTATATTGCCGTGAATATCAAGATGTAATATTAAAAAAAGAAAAAAGAAAGGAAAAGAAAGAAAGCTATGCTTTAACGGAATTTTTATATTGACTTTTTAATAAGTTAACTTTTTTATTTTTTACTTTTTTGAATTCTGAGATATTATGAAATCTACATTTATCTAAATATCTTCTGATCCTCCCCCCCCCCTCCCTCAGGATAAATAATAATATGTAAATTAATTCGTAGATAGAAAAACTGTTAAATTCTAAGAAACATTTTATTTTGAAGGTATGTGAAATATAATGAAGACTTTTATGTAAGGAATTTTACATTTATTATTCAGACATGTTTTATTAAATGGAAAACATATAAGAAAATTTTCTTGTGATATATCTTATTTTACATGCTACACTATTAAAATTTGTGTGGTCTGTTCGACAAAATTTGTGTTCTCAGAATCTATAACCAATTATTTGACTTTTATTTAGTTAAATATTTTGCCTTAATTTTATGTTATAACGCAAAGTGCCTTATCATGATAAATTATTTTACTATTTTTCGGTAATAGCTACAGTAATACCGACATTTGGTTCAGTGTTGAGACAAATTTTGAATTTTACAGGCGCTATAAAGTTTACAAATACGTTTTTACTTTTATTTATAAATACATACTATGACTCGTTTTGTACACAGAACGAAAAATTATTTATTTATTTATTATTTTTGAAGGGTGTGATTAAATAAGGTGTATAGAACAATTTAACTCTGTGAATGCTAGGCGGCAATACATTTTTCCAGATGTTGCAGTTAAAAACATTACGCTTCTGAACTAATACATTTACTTTTTAAATATTTAATAATGGTTTTAAGAAAATTTTTTTTGCTAAAGATTTTCTTTATATATATATATATATATATATATATATATATTTAGCTATACAACCGTAAAAGTACAAGTATGCTTCAAAAATTTTGTTGTTAAGGAAAATATATAAATATATCTGAAAACTGAGTATAGTTTATTAAAAATTATAAATGTTAAAAATAAAATTATATTATTAATTTATATTTAAAATCAATTCAATCTTCTTCTTTTATTTTTTATTTATTTATTTATTTTTATTAATTAATTAATTTATTTATTTATTTATTTTTATTAATTAATTAATTAATTAATTTATTTATTTTTAAGTATCAAAATCTGAAACTATGTTTCAAAATTTTTAATTGCAGAAGTAGCATTTAAGCTGTAGTTCCTTTAGAATTCACTCATAATTTAGTCACTGTAATATTAGGAATATTGCTTTTCTGTGATCAGATTATCCATCCTCTTTTTACAATCTATTAATTGTCTGACTAATATTATTTAACAAAAAATAATTCTCAAAAATCTACTTTATAGTCAATTATATTAAAAAATCTTTTTTAAAAATGGAAAAATAATACTAAGTTCTAAAAGCAAAATGTTTTTTAGGATATTTTTTATTTTATTTTCTTTCATGTTTACATTTTAATAATATTTGTATTTTGTCAAAACTTGATAAAGATTATAATTAAGCTGATTTGTTTTCTCGAATGAAAAGAATAAAATAAAACTAGATTTTGTTATACGATATTAATAATTGGGTAGGTAACCGTAAAGGATTATCAACTCAGTAATAATATAAAAATTTAATTTTATGTGTCTTTTTTTTTTTTTTTCGCATTTTTTTCTTCTGTTTTAATAAAAAATTGACCTCTCAAATAAATATATTTTCAACAAAAATTCTGTATTATTTACTTGTGTGATCTACAACTGATTAATACAAATTTAACCCTATTAAGTATTTTCTTTTTATGTATTTTTCTGCCTTTTGTTTGCTTCTTCAAAATAATTAGCTAAATATTAAAAAAAGGAGGGGGGAGAGGGTTATTTTCTTCAACTTAGTTTCTATTTTTTAATACGAATGTTTTGATTAAAATGGTAACATAAAAGAAAATCTTTTATTTCATTTTTTAAAACTAATTCAGCTGTGTTTTATAGAAAAAATTAGAATTAGTATATAAATTATCAAACTAGTTTACACAGAAATATTTTAAAAAATAAGACTAAAATAAATAAATAAAAAAGAAGAGGAAAAAGAAGAAGAAATGCTCAAAAATTATTCAAAAGATTAACAATTTATACTTTGAAATTAACTGTAAACTTAGTCATTTGTATAGCTCGCCTGCTTTGTTTTTCTGAGAAATAATAAAGTATGAACCCTTTCATATAATTTTAAAAGTTAGATCTATATATTTTAATTTACAATTAATAAAAAATATATTTTTATTCAAGATTAATAAAAACTTACAACGAAAATCCCTCTAAATAAATATATTAGTTATTTTATTAATTCTGTAATTTTTTATTGAATTACTACGAAAATAAATTTTTGAGCTTTTGAATTTAAGAAACAAGAAATGCTAAAAGTTAATTCTAGAAGATCTATTTTTTAGCAATATTATTAAAACATGATGTAAAGGATAACCAATTCATTATTTTTGAATAAATATACCTGAAAACGCAATTTTGTGGTTAAAAATCTGAAAGCAACATTTTTCATAAAAAATTAGACTTGTTTTTTGCATTAGGATTTTCTCTGTCTTTTAACTTGGTGAAATAGAATTTAATTATTTTGGAAATTAAATTAGGAATTAAAAAGAAAGAAATATTTTTTTAGATTATACTTGATGTTTTTTATCAATAATACTATTAATTTATTATTTTACGATGTTTTTATTTTCAATTATATATAAATTAATTGCTCATTTTCATATATTTCGATGCAATTTCTTTTTATTCGTTTTCTTCTTGCAGAAATATGAAGTCTCAGAATGAGGAATTTAATATAAATTCGATTTGCTTTAATTAGTTATCTGATATTACATTTCTGTAAACTTATAAGAATTTGTCTTATAATTTTACTTGTACTAAAAATTATAATTTTTTTTATGAATTAATTAGTTAATTCTTTGAAAAATGCTTTTTTATAATACTTCAATCCTTAAGCTCTATAATACAATTAAAATGTTCTTCAGCCAAAATTTCTTTTAAAATTATTTTACACTTTGTTTAAATTAAATATTTTACACTAAATTCAACAACAAAAAAGAAGAAAAAGGTAGAAAATTTAATTAGAAGCATTCTAGAGGAGAACTTATCAACATTTTAATTTTGTATCAGGTGATTCTTGTAACGGAATATACTATCAACTTTTTTCTTTTTAAATGCGTGTGAAATATAATAAGATTAAGGATTTTTCTTCTTCTTCTTTTTTTTTTTTTTTTTTTTCTTTTTTATCATGTTTTCAACGTCATTTTCAATTTTAAATATATTTCATGAGAGACTTGTTATATTCGCTGACAAAAATTTTGTAAAATGGTTCTAATGATTTTTTTTTATAACACATTTTTTCTTCTTATTATTTTTTTTAAAGATATGCTACATAAAAATTATACGTTTTGCTTGTTTCACTTTCAAGTGATTCGATTTTTATGACTTTCGACATTTTTACCCAGAATGTACCAAGAACTATTAAATTAATAGAATTATATTTATATCCATTGGAAAAAAAAATAATAAGAACAATCGGAAATTATTGGAAAACTATACTACTCTCGCTTTTCTTTCCGCAATTTTTGCCTACAGCTAAAACTATTAAAAACTTAAAAAATAGAATTAAAATAAAATAAAATAAAATAAATAAATAAAATAAAACTTTTGGTATCGTTTTAAAATATTTATTTTAAATCAGTTTAGCAAATTTGTTTATAGAATGAAAGAATTTTGTTTTAAAATATAGTTTTTTTCTTCTGTTAATTTATTTGTGTTAGGAGATTTTGTCGTTATAAATATAGTCTCAAAACTTCCTTATAGAAACAGAAAATATAAAACTTCGTTAATACGCGTGCGATGTTTATAAATGTTAACTCATTTTTCTATGATTATCGATTTATTAAAAAGAAAAAAAAAGGGGGGGGGGGAATATGCTAATTAAACTTTTTTTGTCAAGTTGAACCAACCTTTGGTACAACTATTTCTTTACCTTTATTTGCTAAACACTTTACTTTTATTTAATGTGGTATTTTATTTTTATTTAACACTTATCTCACATTAAACGCTAAATCCTCATAAATATCTCACCATACTGCAGTTTTATCTACACCAAATGCTAAATTCTTTTCAAAGTAAATTGAAATATGGAACAATGTATATTTATTCACTTCTTTACTTTGAATCTAATTGTGTTTTTTTATTTCTTATAATTTTCTACATATTGAACATAAACGCTGAAAAACTGTATGCTATCTTATTCACAATGACATAAACAATCGTCTTTCTTAGGTAAGATTTAATTGCAATGACAGAAAAACAAATTAATTTTCCATGTCTAAAAAAAAAATAAAAATAGATGACGCATAGCTATCGAATTTCATACCTTACTTCTAAGAAATGTACACCAAGATGAATAATTTTAAAAAGAAAATTGTTCATAATATAAATGTTTCAGTCTTTTGATTAATTCGTTTTAAATTTATTTCCGTGCAACAGAATTTTTCTTTCCAACTAGTATAACTACATGTAATTTAAATAAATTAAAGAAACAAAGAAATTTTAATTAAGTGTGTTTAATGGCAAAGAAAAATTGTAGTACAATTTGATCTAAAAAGAAACTATAACTTTTATAGTTTAAACTAATTAGCGTTCAGGAGAAGATAAAATTATTTTTCGTCTTTCCTCATTAATAAAATGTTTTACTTTTAATATAATCCATAGTTTTGAGGATTTTATATGATTAATATTTCACTAGCAATTAAAAATAAATAAAGAGTTTTAAGCTTTGGGTGAATATAATTATTAATCATATTTATAAAATTTTAGGAGACAAACAATGAAAGTTCATCATATTATTATCAGAATTATTATTTTGTTTATTATTATTATTATTTATTTATTTGTTTACTTACTTATTCATTTATTTATTTATTGGAATAGAACTGCTTTATTACACAGAAACCTGAGATTTTTTTTTTCCTCAATAAATAACTTAACATCGAGTTTGCGGTCAATTATAAAATTCTTTCTTTCTTTCTTTTCATTTTTTTTTTTTTTTTTTAAGTTGAAAATACGAATATTGAAATTGTTCAATCTTTAGACAGAAAAATATGAACTTATTTTTCAAAACAAAATAGAAAAAAGTTTTTTTTTTTTTTTTTTTTTTTTTTTTTTTTAAGTGTATGTGTATTTATATATATATATAAAATGTGAAATAGATTTTTATGATGGCCGTATATATTGACGTATTAACTGAATACAATTTAAAAACATAACTTGAGAGAGTACATGCGAAGTTTTGCAATAACTCAGGAAATCTTCAGAAATAGACATTATTCAATTTGTAGACTTATTTTATTTAAAATTTTAAAAATAATAAACATCTGTGGTGACCATATTCGTGAATATAAAAATCAATAAATTTTCGAAGATATTTCAAAGTACGGAGTGGAGGGGGAGCCAGGAGCCCCAACAACGACGTCTTGATAGCTTACATTTTTGTGATGAAGTTTATTAACTGTTGAAAAGTTAGTCTTATTTGCGTTGGCCGCTAAGAATAAGCTGGAAAAAAAAAAAAAAAACAGTCAAGTAAAAATTAATTAAAGATTAAAACTGGTTACCCAAGAACGCATCCAAGAGGCAGTATATCGGTTAAAGTAAATTTATTAAATATTCCAAAGCATCTAATTTGGAGCGTGACCATAGTTGGAATAACAGTATAAAGGTTACAGCATGGAGTGGGGAAACAATCGCGAGAATCAGGCCGGGCCCAAGGCCCGAATCGCTCTTGAGCCTTTTACATCTTACATAGTCAGCAAACAGTAAGAAAGTGAGTGCTCCTAAACTGAAGCAAAACAAATGACAATGCCTTTGGCGTTGAATTATACGCCAAGTTCAAAGTTTAAGATAGAGAATGGTTGCATTACGTTAGGAATATTCACATGTATATTTTTAAAAAGCCACGAGTAATTTATTGACCGTTGTTTGGGAATGTTGGCATGATTTCGCCAAGATTTAGACCCTGGGAAAATAACTAGCTAAGCAAATATTCTATTTAACCGTTGATGTAAAATTGGTGACAAGAGGTTGCAGGAGTTACATTTCGATGTAAGATTAATTGAGACCGAATTAATTTTTTTCTAGTTTCACAAAACAAAAGGATAGAAATAAGACAAAACATTATCATCTACAGAGCAAAAAGAATTTCCAGTACGTTAGGCTTGCTAAATGAATACTGGGAAGAGATCAAAGATTTTTTGCTTCAGCTACATTGAAAAAGGCATGAAAGGGAAGATATAAAAATTAGAAAATGCATATTGTAAAATTTATTATTTATAGGATAAAATCGTTATATTTTAAGTAGTTGTTTAAGATTAAGGAATCTAATTTATAATTTAATTTATTTAGATAATTTGCCTATCCCTTTAAAGAGAAAAATATAATTTTTATAATATGTGATAATCTATATATATATATATATATATAAATCTTCTGTAATCTAAATAATTCAATTTTATAGTATTTTCAGATTATATTTAAAAGCCACATGTTTAAAAACCAACGTTTTAAGATAGAAGAATATAATTTAACTTTTAATTTTATACTTTCAATCTTATCCATTTAATTTAATAAAAAAGCTCTGAAAGATAGCGAGTTTTAACTTTTTTTCGCTTTTTAATAATTAATCTTACTGCATGCAAAATAATATATTGTTTATATTTTGGAAGGAATTTTTATCTCTAACAATAATTCATAGAATTCTACCTCTAATTCATAAAATACTACTTATGTTATATTTTCTACTTTGGGACAAATGAATACTGAAATAGTATCATAGCCTAAAAATATGAGATACATAAAAATTTTTGTAAACAAACACCATATTTTGATATATAAGTTTAACCCCACAGGCAAGTCACAAGTCTTGCCACTTGCCTCCTTCCTTCCTTTCTTGTTTTTTTTTTTTTTGGCCTGGATTTCGATTTAGTTTGTTTTTCTGTTGGGATTTGGTTGAGTTAGTTTGTCGTATCGTTTGTTTTGCGGGCTGTTAAAAATTAAATTTGGTTTCTTTAAATATGTGTATTTCATCCCCTGATGGATTTTTTTTTCTTCACCTTTCTGAGCTTCTCCTACACACAGAAATTGTTCATTAGTCTTTGTGGTTTTGGTGATCTTGTGTCTGTTGCTTGGCTTCTACTGCACTTAATGGGTCATTATTGCTCATTACAGGGTTCTCTTTTTTCACCTTGAAATATTGTCCTAGAGTCAACCTTCTTTTCATCAGAGTCTAATTACACGGTCCTATTTCAATTTGTACAGGTATTGTTGTACAGTGGATTGGCTATTGTTGAACTTGATAATTGAATCAATTTTGGAAATCTTGTTGCTTTGTTTGGCATGTGTATGTCTCTTTGGTGAATTGTTTGACTAACTATTCTTCGTTCTCATTCTTTGCTTCTACTATCAAAAGGATTATATATATATATATATATATATATATGAAATATAATACAGTATAGTATAGTATATAATATAGTTGATTTGGGTAAAAAAAAAAAATTAAGCACAACAGTGCGCCAGGCCATGAAGTATACACAATTACAAAAACTAATAATTATTAAAGAAAATTTGATCAAAACACTTTGCTCGTCAAATACTCCAAAACACAAACTTTCGCTAACTCATGAACAAAGTTTAATTGCTTGGAGCCCAGTTTCCATGTCCACAGTGCAATCGTTCAGAATAGCGCTCTGAACAACGCAGTTGCTTTACTCCCTCTCGGAGAAGTCAACTCATTCCTATTTATGACTGTTGGCGGTGAGGTTTAGCGGTATTTAAGTCTAGAAACCCATGGAAAGTTCTAGATCTCGACCCCCGTGCATCGGACAGCTTCGGAACTTCGTGAACCCTAAACTATTATTTTTTGCCAAATTTGGTCGCCAAGCTTGAATTCATCGAACGCGATCGAACTGCCTGTTTTTCTTTACTTCGCCTATTAAACTACATTCACTGCAACTGATATAGAAGAAAAGACTTAATTCGTTGAAACAATATATTGATTATATGTAATTCATTTAAGAAATTATGCATTTAAAACTTTTGATAGAAAATATCTTATTAGCTAATTTACATTTTAAGTGTTGATGATTTTTAATAAAAGTATTTGTATAAAAAATATAATTATATATATATATATATATATATATATATATATGAAAAAGAAATTAATATGACAGATAATTGAAAAATGGAATAAATAAATAAAAATAAATAAATAAATATATTTACAAATTGAATATCGCTTTTCTGGGTGTAATGCTGTAACAGTTAATCGAATAAAAACTTTACATCTTCTAACCCTCGAGGTTTGGCATTACAAATGAAATGTCCAAGAATCTAAAAGTTTGTAGACAGAAGTTTTTGACATTAATCTGTTATTAGTTTTTAGAATGGCAAATAGTTTAGTTCGCCTTTCAGATGTTTACTTTCAAAGAAATTGGAAATATTTCTCAGTAAATGTTTGTATATTGTAAAAGCCTTCAGTAAAGTTATAATGCGTTTGATATCAAAGATGACATGCTTCTCAAGAAATATATAGTTAATATTTTATTTTTAAAGATCTAAAATAAAATTAAAATTTCAGCTTAGTGTTTTTTTTTTTTTTTTTTTTTTTTTTTTTTATAAAGTGTAATATTGGAATTAAAAAAAAAAAAAAAAAATGTTATTTTTTACATAAAAGAAAATAAGTATATATTTAATGAATTACATAATATTTAATAAAATAATAAATAAAAAGTTTGTTAGAAATACCATGATATGGTTAAAAAATCGAAATAATTGTTTGAGATCGAAATAATAGTACGTACGGCATTTCGTCAGACGAACAAAGAAAGCACGGGTATTCTTCTGAGGAAGCGTCGAGATGTTATTTTGACTCGAAACGATTGTTGCAATGCTTTATTTTTTCTTTTTGCTGTTTTCTTGCAAAAATTTCGTGTATTGCTTTTTAACACCATGCATTTTTTACTGATATTTATTAAAGTGTATTAAATTATGGTGTATATTTATGCTTACTAGTTTACGTACATTTGAGAAAATTATTCACTCCTGACTCATTTGATAGTAAATATTTTCGTTTTCCTTGTAGATTATGTAAAACCAGAATATAGAATTTAAGAAAAAAAAATTAAAAGATAAAAGAATTAATTTAAAAAAAGTGTCGTATATATAAGGTAAGTCACAATGAATATAGCGATTACAAACGGCTATAACTATTTAATAGAAAATAATTTATCGATAAGATTAACACAGAATGTAGATGGAACTTCAAAATTTTGTATACGTACGTCATAGATGCTCTATGTGACTTCCCTTGGTCACACGGATATCTAGGTGGTAGTCCATTTCACGCCATACATTTTAAAGCATTTGTTCAGTCATCGACGCAAGCGCATTACAGATGCGTACTTTGAGTTCTTCAATTGTTTTGGGCATGGGAAGCACACACACCCTGACTTTCACATAAACCCATAGATAAAAATCGCAGGGTCTCAAAGTACGCATTTGTAATGCGCTTGCGTCGGTGACTGCAGACATGCTTCAGAATGTATGGCGTGAAATGGACAACCGTCTGAATGTTGTCCGTGGGACCAAGGGAAGTCACATAGATAAATTTCGGAGTTCCGTCTGCATTCTATGTTAATCTTATCGATAAATTCTTTTCCATTAAATAGTTATAGCCGTTTGTAATCGCTATATTCATTTTGACTTACCCTGTATATTTAAATATTTTAGCAAATACGTATATTATTTTTCATTCGCGTCTAATTTCTTCACGGCAAAAAAAATGTTCTTTTTAAAAATCAAATCGTTGATAGTAAATGTGCTTATATGTTTTTATTTTTAAAGATAGATATGCATTAAAATTTTAAGTACAGATTTTTGTTATTGAATTGTCAAAATACCGTGTAATAAATAAAAATTTATAATGAGAAAAGTAATTTTTCCCCTATGAGAACCATTACGAAACAACAGCATAAATATGGTCATATATGTAAAATTTTTAGGTTTCAAAAAATTTATGAAAATTTTACATATAGAATAAAAGCAAAATGTTTCTTTAATTATTTTTGCTTGATGATTCTTTAAAATCTGAACAAAAGTATCGAAAATATTTATGCATATATATTTATGCATGTGTACGCACTTTAATTAAATTAAAAAATAATGAAATTGAATTTTAGAGAAGAGTTTATAAAAAGAAAGTAGTATGATAATTCAAAACTTGATTAATTAATAAATAACTGGAACTACTGAACAATGTTCTATAAATTACTTAAAAACATAAACTTGTAAGATTTAAAATATCCTTAATTACATAACAAAATCTCATTAAAAAACAAAACTCATGTACAACAGATTTTTAAAATTATCTTCATAAATACCATTTAAGAATTCGATATACAGAAACTTTTTGTCAAACATATATAATTAAACAGCATGTATCAATTTGAAGCTTCTAATTTTCGACAGTTCCTTGATCTGCTTTCTCAGGAACTGATTCATTTCCTGTTCCGTTTCCGTGTTTCGGATCTTAAAGCATTGTTTTCTATGTTATGTTTAGTCTGTAGTGAAGGACATGATTGAATAGTGTCTTTGACAATTCTCAAAAAAGGATATTGGGAAAGTTTCTTTCACTATTCAGATATATTTATCTCAAAATACTACTTAACAAGGATGTCCTGAGATCTAGAACATGTGATGTTTTCTAAATTTTATTTCGAACTTGAGGAAGTGATTTTATTTATAACGTTTTATATATTTTGTTTGGAAACTAGATTAAAAAAAATATTCTTAAAGATATTCTCATAGAGTTTTATATTCGAAACATCTTGGCTCAGTAAAAGAAATAATTTTCCTCACTGAGAAAACATTCTGTAAGGGACATCTAAAATCGAAATTGTGGCTCTAGAAAAAATAGTTCCATGTCATCCTTATAAATTCTAGTCCCCTTTAAAAGCGAGTTCTAGAAACCCCTATAGAGCGTTTGCCTATATTCTCGAGGCCAAAGTTATTTAAAAATCTTTGCAAATAAATGACAAACCTATTTGAAAATATCTCAAAATAAATGAGAATACAAGAGGCGGGTTTCAGCAACTATAATCTTGGTTTATGACCCAATTCTAGAAAACCAAGCGAGAATTTCTTGCAATACAAAAGATTCAGAATATTCAGAATATTGTTTCACCATCTAGAAATGTGCAGACTACAAATTCTCGGCCATTTTATCTATTCAGTTTATCGGCGTGCCTTATGGGCATAGCTCGGAAATCTGTATTTCTAGTTAAGGGATTTAGAAAATGACTACTTATTCCTTCTAGATGAAGACTGTATATATATATATATATATATATATATATATATATATATATATATTTCAATGTTTTAAATAAAAAGCTATCGTGAATTATATAATAATAGAAAAACATAAAAAAAAAAAAAATGCGCAAATTTACGGATAAATTTATAAATATCGATCTGTTATTTAAATCTATAAAAGGAATAATACAAATGACTGAAAATCTATATAGCTTAGCTTATCCAATGTTCATCTAGATGGCTTAATTATGATAGTTTTAACAGAGTGAAATAATAGAAAAATCTGGAACACGTAAATAATCATCCATGAAGTAGAATAGAATTATTAACCACTTAACTTCCCCGGGAGTGTACATTCGTCTTTCCAAAGTACGATTCACTTACTGCTACAAGTGAAACTACTGACACGATTTGGCAGTGCAATACAATAACTTTGGAAGTGATCTTTACAGTGTTTACGAAAGATTTACTCGTTTTAGAGTTGAGAGAGAACAGGGGCATTGGGAAGCAAATTTCTTAAATTTTCGTCGGCAGGTGAGGAGTTAAACAAACAAACACGCAAACAAACAAAAAAAGAACAAGAAAAAAACTTAGAGCATTTTAAAAGTGATTTCAGTGTTTTGAATACCTTTTAATTTATGTAGAAATACCCATACAATTGTATGAAAAAAATATGTATATGTATAAAGAAAAAAAAATCACCTAATAAAATTATTCGGAATCTAAAGATGCTGTGACCATTCTTCGTAACGTATTTGTAGTGAAATTTTTTTATCACTTATTACGTGACGATTGCAAATGATTTTCATAAATTTAAAAAATGTGCTTTATTTTAGGAAAATAGATAAAATGTGCTCATATTTCACATGAATCAGACGAATTCATGCAATTTCTTGACACATTATAATTTACGGTTTTGATACGATGACTTGAATAATCTACAAAATATTTATTATTATTATTATTTTTTTTTTTTTAAGTATAAAATGAAGATTAGTAAAGAAATCATGATGGAAGAAAAATTATTTCCTAAAGCCCAACCCTTTTATTCCCGTCTTTACAAAAGCTAAACCTTAACATGTTGAAAAAATATCAATAACATACTTAAGTAAATGTAAAGCTCAAGAAGTTAATAGTTATCCTATTAATCCGAAATTATTTCTCTTTCAGATGATCTAAAAATAAAGAAAAATAAAAAAATAAGATAACATAATACAATATCTTAATTAAAACCTTTTAAAAAACAGTTAATATAAAAAAATGGGGGGGGGGGGGCAATGGATATAACGAAAGCCATACAGTTATATGAAGTTATTTCAACGTTTGAATGCAATCTAATAATTAAATAGTAGTGAAGCATTTTATTTTCTTTCGTTGCTTTTAATTACATCTTTAAAGAAAAATGCTTACAATCTCATCTTTTACATGTTAAAGGGAAATGGTGCTTTACATGTAATAAAAAGAGTAGTTTTTGTATGACAAAAAGTAATCGTTTATAATAATAAGAAAGTGCAGAAAATTTTGCATTCTGTGGATAAGTTAATTTTACCCTAATTACTTTTACATACAATTTCTAATTTCCCATTACCATTTAAATATATTGCATCACCATTGTAAAAATTAGAATGAAAGATTTTTTTTTTCTTGTGATGTTATTTACACACTGATTTCGAAATAAGAATCCTGCCTTTTTGTTTTCGCTTACTTATGTATGGTAGAGCAAGTATTATTTTAGGATCGAAATTGATTTTTCCCAAGAATTATATTTTTCTAGGTCCTTTGTACCTAAAAATATATTTTCTAGACATAAGGTATTTAAATGTATGTCTTTATGTGGGTCTCTGTTATTGGCATAACACAAAAAAAAAAGATATTAGCACACATGGTGATATTGCGTAAAACTTTTTACCAGGATCTGACAAATGCAGTGATGCCAGATGGTCAAAATTTATTTCCCCAAACAGGTCTTCAAATTTCCCCAAATCAGGGTGTGTTTTTCGAAAAATTCCCCAACTTGATTTCTACTAAAAAGAGAAAAAAAAATTAAAAAAAAAAAAAAAAAAAAAAAATCAAGCAGATTTTTCTATGATTTAAGCTCAGATTTTTCTCCAAATAAAGGCAATTTTTTAAAAAAATCCCCAAATAACAATAAAGCTATTGAAAGTCTCTAGTCAGAGATAAATCATTACGTTGCCAACATTGACAGAAAGAACTCCCCAGATTTGTCCCCAAAAATTTTAGAATGCCCCCAAAAAGTCCCCACAAACATTTGGTCCCTAAAATTGTCCCCAGAAGCCTCAAAAATCCCCAATCTGGCATCACTGGACAAATGGACCATGTACAGCGCTAAGCGATAAAATCAAAACACGTTAGCACCCAAAACCCAACAGCTGAATTCGAAGTCAACGGCTAACAATTTCCATCGTTCGGAGCCTGCAAAACAGCCTTTCGTCGTTCTGCATCCCACCCGAGTCCCCCCCCCCCCCACTTAAAATAAAAAGGAAAAATTGAAATTATAGTTTAGAAGAATCAGAGCGAGGTGCTTCCGACATTTGAAGTGTCCGATATAGAAATTTACTTTACTACTATAAAAATTTGGATATGTGTTATGAGCCTTATTCTATACTTTTATCAGTCATGCAGTTATATTTCTACCAAACAAATTTCTGCTTATTATTATATATTTTTTGAAAAACATGCCCTCAACTCGACTCGATGGGTTAAAAACTAAATCCTATTCAAGCTGAAATTTGATCCACACAAAATAAATTTTAATAGAGATGATTCGCAAGAAAAAATTCAACCGAATCGTCCAAAACACGATCCACAAGAAAAGAAAACAGAGAAACTGACCTGAACATGACCCAAAAGTAAAAAGAAAAGACTGTCTGCATTTTCTTATATTTAACATATACTGTACTTTATCTTAACCCCCCCCCCTCCACACACACACACACACACTCGAAAAAATTCGTAGCTATGACCATGCGGATTATAGTTGTACTTTATTGAAGATGATCACTATAACCGCTACAATTTGTTCAATATCGTCCATTGTAACCGCTTAAAAAAAAAAAAAAATAATAATAATAATAATAAAATCGTTAACGATATATATAAGCCATTAATTATTGTATATAATTTAAAATTATTAGTCATTTTATAACTGATTAAAATTTTAGTTACGTTTTCAAAAAGCCCTAATTTCTCAGTTTGTTCATCCGTCTGCATGTATAAGTGTTAACAGTTTGAAGGTACTCCAGTAGCAACTCGAACTTATACATTCATCTTACTACTGAATGAATATTTAATAAAATAAATAAATAAATAATGCTATTGTAGCGTGTATAGTATGTTTATGAGGTAGCAGGAAATGGAATGCATCACCAACTATTGATAAATGTTCTATAGAGTAAGTTTTAATAATCCTATAAGCTTTCAAATTCAGCAAAACTTTTATGGGCAGCACAAATAGCATATTTCAATAAAGTTTGTTAATCTATCTGTTTGTCTATCGATCAGTACTACACACCATTTGCAGATTAAGCATTAGACTGAGTTAAAAACTACTGTACATGTATGAAGTGTTAATATGTATAATAAAACACCGAAGACTGCTCTTAATTAAAAATTATCACTTATAATTCCTTTACAAAATTAATAAAAAAAAAAAAATTATTTATATTAAAAATTTTTAATACAATTGTTGGCTATGATTAGGTACTATTCAGTTAGAATGAAATTTTTATAATCTTATATAATTTTATTTTAAAGAATTCCGTGAAATCACGGAAATTTTTTTTCATAAAATATAAATAAGTGAAGATATTTTTAATACTTTTATTCAATACTTATATTTAGATTTTGTAGGATTGTATTTTATAAAATAAAAGTGAAACATGCTATTTCTTGTGCTCTTTAACTTTATAGTAAAATATATTATGTTGTTAAACTTTCTAAAGTGTAAGAGAATACTGATTAAAAAAAAACTGTTAATTTTTATACATTTTAATGTAGGAATTTCTTTTATTTTCAGGTAAGAAAAGTAGAAGAAAAAAAAAACAGACTTTTTTCTCTTTCAAAGAAACAGTTTTTTGCTCGAAATACCTTTAAAAGTATGTAAAAATTTTTCAAATTAAATGTCCAAATTAGTTTTTTAATTACAATTGTAGTTAAAATGTAGTTAATTTGTGTTAATGTCACGGGATGTCATTATTTAGGTATTGCACAGCGAAACGAATTTCGTCGCAAAAAGGAATGTAATTAAAGAAAAGCTGAAACAATCAATTATACTGCGAAATAATTAAACTGGAATTTTTCTTTAAATATTTAATTTAAGATTGCGTTTTGTAAAGGTGTAATTTTTTTTTTAATTATTTGAAAGAGCTTTGATTTATATTATGTAAAAGTTTTATAATATAATTTTAATTATTTTGCAACTAAATGTAGGTAATAATAATAATCTAGTAGCTATTATTAAGAATAATGAGCAAGTTTTACATAAAAATTGGCAGGTGCACTGATAAATTTTAGCACATTTAACGTACATTTAAAATTATGAATAATAAAAAAAATCCATTTTTTTAAACACCTGAAAAATGTGTATATTGGTAAATAAAATTTATTGTGATGTTCTGATTATATAGCTTTAATTTATTTATTTATTTAAATCTTCAACAGATGAAATCAATGTTGTAAAAATATTTTAAATATTTCCATTTCATTGTGAATATTTTCAAGTTATTATCAGAAATTCGTACACATTTTTATCTTACCAAATTACATTCGATGTAATGAGACCCTTAGTATAATAATAACTTAACATGGCATATATTTTTAAATGAACATGCAGATTTTATTGGAATATGCATATATACGGATCAGAAAAATATTTAATTGAACATATGCAATTCATTAGGGTATATGCGCACTTGGCAAAACATGTTTTATTAAATATAATTTTTAAGGAAATGTAATTATTTCTAAACAATTGGTCATTATTTCCACGAAGGTGAAAACGATTTTGTAATGTCAGAATTAGACTATAAATCTGTTTATTATACAACGGCCGAAAAAATAAATAAATAAATAAATATTCCATGGAGCTGTTAAAGTTGTATATTTTTCTTATCTGTGGGAAAAAAAAAAAAAAAAACTTAATTATTTTTATGATATTGAGAATATTTTTGGTTGAAATATTAATGTTTTTTTAATGATAAAATTATATTGCAAATATCTCTATAGATATTTGCATATAAACAATAGATTTTGCCTATAAACAATATCTTTTTGATACATTTGAATTCACATCGATATTATATACTAGTATTTTTGAATTATTGGCAAAATGAAATTATAACTATTTCCATAGTAATGTATATTTTTCTTCAATTCAAATTGGATTAATTATATTAAATATTGATTAAATACTATATTCAATATAATATATTCAATATTATCAGATTAAATATATATTCAGTATTGGATTATATTGAAAATACTTCCAGTAATATAACATGAGATATAAAATATCTCCAATCCATTTATTCTAATTTTTTATGCATTTTGTAAACCATTTCTAAATTATTCTTCTGAATTTTAAATTCCTAAATTAGTTATACGATATTGTGAAAGTTCCCCTGGTACAGCAAACGTTGGTACGCAATATTTTACGCAATAGTATCATCTAAATACAATATTTCTGTACTGATAAGTATAAAGGATTTAAGTCCATATTCTTGATTTTTCAGGAGACGAAAAATAAAGTTTAACTAGCTAAAAACAAATCAGAAGAATCGATTAGGAAAAAGGTATTTCGTTGATTTATACCCTTTATACCATTCAGTGGTTGTCAACCTTCATTTAATAACGGGAAAAGTTGAATTAAATATTTTATACCATACATGAATGGTAAATTTCTGACTTGAACCTTTTTTTACCAATGGATTTTCTCAAAGACTAAATGACATAGAACTTAAATCCTTTATACCAATCGATAGAGAATTTTTTTCTGAGTCTGACTATGTACTTAACTCAAAATCGACATTTTTGGACTTAAATCCTTTATACTTATCAGTACAGATTTATAAGTAGTGCCCCCCTTTAATTATAAATACAATCAAATTTCAATATTTAAATTAATTGTAATTATTTATTTCATTTGCATCTTCTTAATATTTAATTAATGGACAGATATATAATCTTCTATCTATTTATTATATTTTTTTATTCATTTTGTAAACCATTTTTAAATTATTTGCATGATATTGAGAATATTTACATTGCAATGTTTATATTCTTATAATGTTAGGTTTTTATTGCAATTAGCTTCAAAGATTGACAGATCTCATGACATTATATGCAAATTAGTGATATTATATTTTGTACTTTTTCATTGTATAGAAGGCGCCTAATGATATATCAATCAATCGAAATGGTCACTGTGTTAACTAGTTATCTCTCTAACCACTTTTATTTTTAGTCTCGTCTTTTAAATGTCATAACTAAGTATTATATTTATAAATAGTATTTTTTCCCCCTTCAATTATGAGAACTATAAATTTTTAATATTTAAATTAATTGCATTTATTTATTTGACATATGTCTTTTTGATAACATTTAAATTAAATTTTCAAACAACAGATATAATAACTAATATTACAATATTCTATCCATTTATTATATGTTTTGTTTTATTCTATAAATAATTTCTTAAAATACTTAGGTGACGTTGAAAAACAAAAAATGTTTATATTCTTAAAATGTCAGGATTTTATTAACGATAACTTTAAAAATGACATGTATCCCATTTATTCTGTAAACCCATCATGTCTAAATTAGTGATATGATATTGTGAATATATCCACTGTAAAGAAAACTTATAATAATATCGCAATCAGACAAGTTGATCTCGATATTAAAACAACTAGTTATCTTTCTAGTCACTTTTATTTTTTATTGGCGTCTATAAAATGTCACAACTTTAAATACAATATTTATAAATAGTATTTTATTTTCTTTGAATGAAAGCACTATATATTTAAATTAATTTCAGTTATTTATTTGACTCATGTCTTCTTAATATCATTTAATTAACTATTGAAAGAACGCGACATAAAATAAATGTCATTATTAAAACTACGTGATACTACATTTTATTTCTAAAGTAAAAAGTGTATTTTATATCTTAATATATATTTAAAAAAAAAAAAAAAAAAAAAAAAAAGATTCATTCTTTATATTATACCTGCACTTATAAATTTAATATTAATCATACGTAACAGGTGTTGTTAGCAGCTAACTAATTAAACATGAAAGTTTTTTATGCCTAATTTTTTCTCCAAGACTTGACGTTTGATTAAATTAATAAACGATCTCTACTTCAGTTTCATAATAAACGTTAATTATTCATCATTACGGTAAAAAGTAAAGGAGTCTGTCGATTCTTTTTTCCCCACTTTCTTATTTTACAATCACTTTTACTATTTAAATAATTTTAGTACAGTAGTATGAAAACTTAATAAGGTGAAAACGAATGAGTAATATATATATATATATATATATATATATATATATATATAATTTTCAGATGTAGTTTTTAGTTACTGATAGAATTATAGAGTACAGTTGTATTATAATATTAATTAAACTTGGGAAGGGGGGAAAAAATCTTTTATTTTCTTTTGTAATTTTTACATACGTGTAAGAATATTTTTAAAACTCTTAGAAACTGAATTTTACATTGTGAAAGGTAAAAGTCTCTTCTATTATCTAAATGTCTTAATTAAATTGCAAAAAGTTGTTTTAAGGACAGATTTGAATTTTGGAATTTTCCGTAATGTAAATATTAGCACAAAATTAAAAATCCATCAATTCATTTTTCTTAAATTTACTTATTTTCCAAACAAAACTTAATAATACTAAATTTTCTAAGAAGGTTTAAACAATTTTCTATATTATCTTTTTAATAAATTACCTAAATTTGAATACTTTTATATCCTAAATAAAAGTACAATTTTGAGACACTAAGCGTAATATAACTTTCATTTATAAATTCATCCCACTTTTTTTTTTTTTTTACTTTCTTTTATATTAAAAAAAATAATAAAGTATTGGATTCTTAAAAATTTTCGACTTCCAGTTTTTATTGCATTTTATGGTGTTTATTAAAAGTTTTGTACTTATTAATTTTAAAAAAAGTTTATTAAATTATAAAAAATAAAATTAAATAAATAAATAAATAAAAACTCACCTTAATCTAAAGAAATGTTTTGCTTTTACAATGCATGTGTTTATGTGTTGTTGATACTGGTATTTATAGACAAAATTCTAACGATTTAATTAATTTATTTCATGGGATAATTCACCTGTCCCATTAGCCCCCCCCCCCGTCTTACTTCAACATTCTTTTTCATGAAGCCTTTTAGAGAATACTCCTATTTGTAAAATATCGTAATTTGATGATACCTTGCCATTTAATTTTTTTAGCAATTGACTATAAATTTTAAGTTTTGGAGAATTTTTATGGATTTTTTAAAGAAGATGCTTTAATTTTTAAAAAATTCATTTTGAAGAGAACATCATTTACTTCATTTACATATATTCTAAACAGTTTGAAAATTTGCTTCTTTTCTGGAATGGTTAATTAAGAGTATAATCATAGCCTCCTAAACTAGATGCCTACCGCGTGCCTCAGAAACTTGGCAACAGTTCAGACGGTAGACAGCGCCACCTGGTACAGATTGCGCGACTTTTTTATTCAGCATCCATAAAAAAATTTTAAAAATGGGATTTAATATACATAAAAGGCGAATAGAATCGAAGAAACGTCGATTATATATATCCCATATCACTTCTTAAAATTCTGTACTGATAAGTATAAAGGATGTAAGTCCAAAAATGTCGATTTTGAGTTAAGTACATAGTCAGACTCTGAAAAAAATTCTCAATCGATTGGTATAAAGGATTTAAGTCTATGTCATTTAGTCTTTGAGAAAATCCATTGGTACAAAAAGGTTCAAGTCAGAAATTTACCATTCATGTACGGTGTAATATATTTAATTCAATATTTTCTCGTTATTAAATGAAGGTTGACAATCACTGAATGGTATAAAGGGTATAAGTCAACGAAATCCCTTTTTCCTAATCGATTCTTCTGATTTGTTTTTAATTAGTTTAACTTTATTTTTCGTCTCCTGAAAAATCAAGAATATGGACTTAAATACTTTATACTTATCAGTACAGAATTATTGGTGAGAGTTAAGTAAAAAAGTCGCGCAATGTCTACCAAGTGGCGCTGTCCACCGCTTGAACTGTTGCCAAGATTTCGAGCCACGCGGAAGGCATCTAGTTTAGGAAGTTATGGCATACGAATGGTTATAATTTAGCCTACCCTATAGACAGCTTCCTGCAGCTAAAACGGGTGAGCGGATTACCTCCAAACTTGGTATGTTGACAATTCACAAAATGCACGCAAAAAAAAAAAAAAAAAAGAAAAGAAAAGAAAAGAAAAGAAAAAGAAAAAAAAGTTTTTTAAATTAAAAAATGTCTACCAGGTGGCATTTTGCATAGGAAAATGGTAAATATAACAAATAGAATAACACATACAGTACCAAAAACTAATAAATAAATGTTCAAATTTTTGTGCTTCTGTATGAGTCACTTGGTTTGTCATATTTCCTGTTTTTACATACAAAACGCCATCTAGTGAACACTTTTAAACTTTATTTCTTTTCCGCGTCTCATGAATCATCCAAATACCAAATTTTATGGCAATGATCTTGCCAGTTTTAGTTTTAAGAAACTGTTTAAAGCAAGAGTTTAACTATAAGAACCCTGTTCTTTAAACTAGCGTTTATAAAATGAAAAAGAACATTCATTACAATGAAATTAAATTGAAACACATGTTAACTGTTTTAAAGTAAAAAAAAAAAAAAAAAAAAAAAAATCATGCTGAAATTTATTCATTCTAAGTAAAAACTGATTTAATTATTCTTTTCTCTACTATTTAATATTAAAAGAGTGTTAAAAAAAATCTATCTGTTCGACGAAATTTGTTTTCAAGTTTTCGCCACTCTCATTGTTACGCAATCTTTTAAAGACATTAGAGATTTAAACATTAGACATTTAATTTAAAATGCCCCAAAGTAAAATCGGTAAAGAAGATTAAATTGTCACTCTTAAATGATATATTCTTACGCAAGAGCTAGAACGAGAAACAGATGTTTAGATTTATTTATAGAAATTTTACCAAACTTGTTTGACAGTTTTACACGACAGCAGTCAGTGCATATTATACACTCTAGTAAATGCGTACCCACATATATACAGGGTGTAAAATGCAGAAACAATTCTTCAGCCAGTAGTCACTAAAATATAATTCAAAGAGAGAGGGAGAAAGAGAGAGAAGAAAACTCGTATATTTTTATTTTAAAATCTATGATTCAAAAAAGAAAAGAAAAAGAAATATATATATTTCTTTTTTTTTTTTTTGGTGTTATGAAGAATCAAAAAACTGGTTCAGTTAAATCGTTTACGATCTCATTTTAAGATAAAATTCAAGGAACCGTTTAATTCTTAAAATTCAAACTTATTCAATATTGTTCACCATTTTTGCTTTTTTTTTTTGTGTGTGTGTGTGTGTGTGTTGCATGTGTTGCAAATATTCATTACTTTAATTTTCACAAATGTTTTCTAATGTCAAATGTATAATAACCTAGGGAGCATTGCTTCAAAAATTAAGGAAATTGCTGAATTAATTTTGTGTAACTCCTTTTTCCCAGCATATTAATATCGAAGTAAACGTAAATATACTCGTTGTTAAATTTCAAGACCTAACAGTTTTACAAGAAGTTATTTCGTTAGTAAACACTTATTATTACACACAGGCTAACAAGCATTGTGCTGTGCTAACTTACAGAATATTTTTTATTTAAAGAAAAATATAAACTCCACTCATATACATACAATGTGGATAAATATCTAAATTAAACATTTTATTAAACTTATCTAATACTAAATAAGTTCATTCCCTCTAGAATAATTTTTTGATTTGAATAGAAATTAAACTTATTTTACTTCATGTATTTATTAACTGTACGTAACCACTCAAATATTTACGTGGTTTTAACCTCACATTTTTTTTTCTGAAAATGTGTGGGCTTTGTGTAATTATAGCATGCATTATTATAGCAAAAATTTCAGCTTATACAAGTGTTTCAATTCTATATATCGTTTAAAAATAAGTAATTCCCAATAAAAGCATATATATATACATATATATATTATTTATTTATTTTTTTTATTTTATTTTTTTAATGTGGTGCTGATTTCCCAAAATGCTCTTTCACGTTCATTATTAGCATTTAAATATATATTTTGTCTTAATCATAACGTAATTTACCAAGATTTGATAAAAATCGGTGAAAAAATATATCGTCAGTTTCTGGAAAAATGAATTTTTTAAATGTCAATTACGAAAGGTTCACCATAATTGGGGTTACAAAAACTAAATTTGGCATATACATAGACAAAACCCTTTCTTTTAAGATCAAAATAATGTAAAATATTGCAGAAGGTTATTTCTCACGGATTTCTAAAAATTTAAACATGCGTTTTGTATATATACATTTATGCTCACTAAAGGTCATTTTATTAAATCTCCATACAAACATTTTTATTAAAAACACACCGCTGTGATTATTATTATTATTATTATTATTATTATTATTATTATTTTAATGGCATGAACATTGGAACGAGAGAAGAGAGAAGACAGATAGAGAGAGAGAGATTTAAAGAAAGTGTAACAGTTGTTAGCCTTAAAGATAAAGAAGTAAAAAACGAAAAACAAAGAAATGGAAAGAGAAAATAGTAATAAATTAGATAAAGAATATATTATATAAGATAGTAAAAGGAATTATAGATTTAAAAAACAAATTATCGATCATAATAAAAATGACTTTTGAAATACTATTATATGAAATGAATAATTTGATAAATTATTCATTTATTCAATTCAACAATTTAATAAATAATAATTTCACAAATAATAAAAAAAAAAAAAATAAAACATACAAAACAATAAAATAAAAATAATAAATGAGTAAGAGATTTACGAAAAAAGTAAAAAATGTTCATGATATGATTTACAAAAATTTGAAATTGAAAACATGTAGAACAAAAATCAGGAATGCAAAGTAATACATTTAATTGAAGAGTGTAATTAGAGTGAAATGAGCTTTCTATTAAACTAAATATAAAAAGAGAAACTAAAAGAAAACAGAGAAAATTAATATATAAAGAAAAGTAAATATCGCTAAATATAACGCTAAATAACGCTAAAATAATAAATGAGTAAGAGATTTACAAAAAAAGTAAAAAATATTCATGATATGATTTACAAAAATTGAAATTGAAAACAGTAGAAAAAAAAATCAGGAATGCAAAATAATTAATTTAATAAAGATTGTAATTAGAGTGAATTGAGCTTTCTATTAAACTAAATATAAAAAGAGAAACTAAAAGAAAACAGAGAAAATTAATATATAAAGAAAAGTAAATATCGCTAAATATAACGCTAAATAACGCTAAAATAATAGATGAGTAAGAGATTTACGAAAAAAAGTAAAAAATATTCATGATATGATTTACAAAAATTGAAATTGAAAACAGTAGAAAAAAAAATCAGGAATGCAAAATAATAAATTTAATAAAGAGTGTAATTAGAGTAAATTGAGCTTTCTATTAAACTAAGTATAAAAAGAGAAACTAAAAGAAAACAGAGATAATTAATATATAAAGAAAAGTAAATAACGCTAAATAACGCTAAAATAATAAATGAGTAAGAGATTTACGAAAAAAGTAAAAAATATTCATGATATGGTTTACAAAAATTGAAATTGAAAACAGTAGAAAAAAAAATCAGGAATGCAAAATAATAAATTTAATAAAGATTGTAATTAGAATGAATTGAGCTTTCTATTAAACTAAATATTAAAAGAGAAACTAAAAAAAAACAGAATAAATTAATATATAAAGAAAAGTGAATAACGGTTATAAAGTGGGGGAAAAAATCACAATAAATTAAAGTCTATAACATGATGATTAAAATGATTAAAATTCTGAAACTTAAAGAATATAAACTAAAAGATATAATACTATATATATATATATATATATTTTTTTTTTTTTTTAAGAAATTAATATTAAATGGCAAAAAACAGCAAAATAGTTAGATTTTAATTATAAAATAAAATTAACTTTGTTAAAATTAACATTGTAAAGAAAGAATTAAGTAAGAAACTTTAAACACTTAGAAAAATAAATAAATAAATAAAGATTTCCTTGGGTCGATTAAATAAATTAGATGATTAAATAGCTATTAAAAAAGTGATTTTGATAAACAAGCAATTTTTCAGGAAAATTTATAAGAATTATTAATAGAATTTTATGTTTATAAATATGTAAATGAATATCTACATAACGCAACAAAAGAAAGCGTAACAGTTTAGAAAACCCTCCAAAGGAAAGTTGATATTTAAAAACAAGCTTTTCATAGAGAGTGAGTAGTAAAAGCAATCCTATTTAATCTTTATATACTACATTTAACTTAATAAATATTATCAAATTCTCAATAGTTCTGTAGCTATTAACTGGATTTTTTTTTATATATATACATAACACAACAAAAGAAAGTGTAACAGTTTAGAAAACCCTCCAAAGGAAAGTTAATATTTAAAAGCAAGCTTTTCATCGAGAGTGAGTAAGTAAAAGCAATCCTATTTAATCTTTATACACTACATTTAACTTAATAAATATTATCAATTTCTCAATAGTTCTGTAGCTATTAGCTGCATTTATATATATATATATATATATATATATATATATATATAAATACATAACACAACAAAAGAAAGTGTAACAGTTTAGAAAACCCTCCAAAGGAAAGTTAATATTTAAAAGCAAGCTTTTCATAGAGAGTGAGTAAGTAAAAGGAATCCTATTTAATCGTTATACGCTACATTTAACTTAAGAAACATTATCAATTTCTCAATAGTTCTGCAGCTATTAGCTGCATTTTTTTTTTTTTTTTTTTTTTTTTTACATAACACAACAAAAGAAAGTGTAACAGTTTAGAAAACCCTCCAAAGGAAAGTTAGTGCTTAAAAACAAGCTTTTCATAAAGAGTGAGCACTAAAAGCAATCCTATTTAATCGTTATACACTACATTTAACTTAAGAAATATTATCAAATTCTCAATAGTTCTGCAGCTATTAACTGCATTTTTTTTTTTTTTTCTTTTTTTTTGTACATAACATAACAAAAGAAAGTGTAACAGTTTAGAAAACCTTCCAAAGGAAAGTTAGTATTTAAAAACAAGCTTTTCATAAAGAGTGAGCACTAAAAGCAATCCTATTTAATCGTTATACTTTAGAAAACCCTCCAAAGGAAAGTATTTAAAAACAAGCTTTTCATAAAGAGTGAGCACTAAAAGCAATCCTATTTAATCGTTATACTTTAGAAAACCCTCCAAAGGAAAGTATTTAAAAACAAGCTTTTCATAAAGAGTGAGCACTAAAAGCAATCATATTTAATCGTTACACACTACATTTAACTTAAGAAATATTAACAAATTCTCAATAGTGTTGTAGCTATTAGCTGCATTTTTTTTTTTTTTTTTTTTTTTTTTTTCCCAGGACTATCATTTAAGCCCCAATTCTACTTAACTCAAAGCTATTACTCTAAAAGGAATATCTTATATTTACTTTTCCCCCCATAATTATTATCTGCTTTAACTAGAAAACATTTTCAAGTAGAAAAAGAGTACTTTAGATTTTTTTAGCAAAACTTGCTATATGAAATTATTAAATCTTTAATGTTGCCGCTCTTGTAATGAAAAAATAAATTATCTTCATGCCCTCATATTTTTTTTTTTAAGTGTTTTCATACTTAGATTAAAAAATTAATTTATTTTTTGTAAACAGTGAAAGGTTTTATTTTTTATTTTTAGATGATAGATTAAATTCATTACAATAAATTTCAAATGATTTTTTTAAACCACTTTAATTTAGATTGCTTTAATGTTTGAGTTTATTTTCAATTCTCTTTTTATGAAATATTATTTACTAAATGTAATCAAATTTTTTATAAAGGTAAGTATTTACTTGCTTTTAAATTTTCTCAAATGTTAAAATAATAATAATAACTATTTTAAAATAATCAATATCTTTCATAAAACAAATTTTAATTACATTAAAATTGTGTCTAAAAAACTTGGAAGAACTATTTCAAATTCTTACAGAATTTGCAAATTTGCTGTGTTCAATATTATCCAATTAAAGCTCTAATTAATATTTTTTAAAGCTTTTTTTTTTTTTTTTTCAAAGAAAACTAAATAACTTGTTTGAACTTGTAATAGAAACCTAATAAACAGAAAGTCTATAACAAACCAGTCATAATTCTGTTTATTTCAGAACATAAAATTAAACAAAAAATACTAGGTTTATTTATTTATTTATTTTTTTAAGAAATTAATATTAAACAATGAATAACAAAAACGTAATTAAATAAAACAAAATTTATTAAAACTACCGCTGTCAAGAAACAAAAAAAATCTCAAGTAACTCTTTTAAGAATATCTAAAGTTTGAAGAAAAAAAAAAAAAAAAAAGACAGAATTTAGTCTTTATATAAAAATGTAAAGTATGTTATTCCATAAAATAAAAGAATATCTACATAACACGAAAAAAAAAAAAAAAGATATAATAGTTTAGAAATCCTTTCAAACAAAAGTTAATGTATGCGAACAAGTTTTACATAAAGAGCGCATAATAAAAGAAATCTCCATAAATTCTTAAACATTAAGTTTATATTAAGAAATATTATCAGCGTTTTTTTTCTTCTTTATTTTCATTAATGCTGCAATTTTAGATAGCTTTAAGCTATTACTCTAAAAGGAATATCTTATTTCTGCTTGTTTATTTATTTATTTTTCCTTATAATTACTAACTACTTTGCTAGTAAGTATTTTAGAATGAAAGAAAATTACTTTATTATTTTTCAGTAAAATTCTTCAGAAAACTGCTTTATGAAATTAGTAAGTCTTTGATGTTACCACGCTTGAAATGATATATTCATGCACTCGTAATTTTATGTCTTTTCGTACATATAATATTTCGTTATTAAATTTAAAAAATATTCGATTTCTTATAAATTATTCGATTTTTTATAAATATTGGAAAAAAAAATCATTTTTTGCAGTTATTTAGTTTTATTGAATAAAAAAAAAAAAAAAGAGAAAGAAAGAAAGAAAAAGAAAAGAAAATTTCCCCTTTATTTTGTATGTCTTTTTTTTTTTTTTTTTTTCTTTTTTTTTTAGCAACTTTAATTGAAATTATTTCAATGTTTGAGTTTTTCTTCATTTCTTCTCTTACAGTTGGTTATTTATTTATAACGATCAAATATTGTTTATTCGAAAAAATGAGTATTTACATGATTTTAGAAAATTGAATAGTTATTCACTAGATATTTAAATATAATCACAGTATTTTAAGTTAAAATTTATTATCATAAAAGGCATAAAATACTGGACCATTTTAAGAAATTAGTTTTAAATAAGGAATAACAACAAAGTAATAATAGCATTTAATCAGTGAATTAAATTATAATTATTATAATCATCATTGAAAAGAAAAGAGTATGTAACAAAAACAAATTTATGTCAAATCAACATAGCTAAAAACCTGACCCTCCCCCCTCAGAATTTTATGAAATTGGGCTCATTTATTTTTTCTATAGAGAAATGAAGGTATACCAATTAATAAGTCCCTACCTCTTTTAGTTTTTGGTATACAAGTCTGCAAAAATGAGTAAAAAATGCAAATTTTCAAAATTCTTCTAACTACAAATCAACCCGTATTTTATTTCCTGATTAACTTAGAGATATCAAATTGATATCATTAGAAAGCTTATGATACATATTTTTTTTTAATTTTCCTTTTAAGGTCAACCATTTTCACCTTAGACCTTCCCTATCTCAAAAAGTACATATTTATATATATACTTTTTTTTTTTTAAGTTATATGTTATTTTTACGTTTGTTGTGTGTAATTATAGTGAATTTAAAGATGGGACGGCCATGGGATGCTGAATTATAAATTAAAATGCAACCCTCCATCAGTATTTTCATACTAACATAAGTTTTACAAATAAAATGAAATAAAAAATAAAATACACAATGTAAGTGAAATTTGATTGCAACTTTCAATTGTTCATATTCAATATTTTTACCCTATCTATCGGGGATTAGGGATAATCGAGACCTAGGTACTGTTTAGTTCCCCGGAAAAAAAAAAAAAAAAAAAAAATTAAAATAACAGCCGTATAACAATTAGAGTAATTTTATGGTAGGTTATTGTTTTTAATAATACAGCGTTTTTATTATTATTATTATTAATTTTATGCGTCAATGAAAGTTAATGCAGTGAAGATGCACACAGAGAAAAAAAATATACCGCTTTCCACTAGAATGAATGAGTGGCCATTTTCTATATTCCTTAACTAGAAATATACATTTCCGAGCTAAGGCACGCCAATAAACTGAATAGACGAAATTATCGAGAATTTCTAGTGTACACATTTATAGATGGGGATAAAATATTCTGAATGCTCTAAATATTCTGAATCATTTGTATTGCGAGAAATTCTCGCTTGATTTTCTAGAATCGGGTAACAAACCAAGATTATAGTTGCTGAAACCCGTTTCTTGTAGTCTCATTTATTTGCAGAGATTTTTAAATAACTTTGCCCTCGAGAATATAGGCAAACTCTCTAGAATTCTAATAGGGCCTTCTAGAACTCGCTTTCAAAGGGGACTAGAATTTATAAGGATGACATGGAACTATTTTTTCTAGAGCCACAATTTAGATTCTAGATGTCAGTTACAGAATTTTTTCTCAGTGCATACAAAAAAGATTAGTATTATGTTATTTAAAGGAGGCTTTTAAACAATTCAAGGATGAGTATCCAGATATTAAAATTGGATTTTTTTACATTTCCAGAACTAAAACCAAAAAACTGCATTTTGGCTGCCGAGAAAGTGGAATATATTCATATACATGAAAATGTTACATTAATGCTGATTTAGTGATATTTCTAGAAACATGGTAAAGAAGAAAATAATCAATTAAATTCATACAATAATTGCATAAATTTTATTGGTTTATATTCCCCATAACTGTCACTGGAAAAACTTAAAAACTCTGTCACCTGAAGAAATGTCCAATGTTCGTGCATCTTTTAAATTAACTGTAAAGATTGATCATCACTGCAAAATGTTCCAAATCTTTGTGAATATATTTGTACTAAGTTTTTTTTTTTTTTTTTTTGACGAAATCGGAAAAAGGAATGGTTTTTTATTATTATTTAAACATGTTAAACTGAGATTTTAATATAATTATAAATTATTTATATTTTCAATATATTGAAAACCAGAGGATAAAGACCACTCCCCTCCCCCTCCACACGCACACACACACATCAATACTAGCTGATTTCTAATGTTTAAGCCTCAAATTATTGCACTTAGCATAGAGTGACCATATTTTTTTGCATTGAATTTGGGGACAAAGATGGCGGCGTCCTCAAATTTCGAGGACAAAAAAAAATAAAAATAATAATTAAATCACCTTACATTGTAAAATTTTAGTAATTTTTATGTATAAAAGAACTTATTTCAGCTAAAAGAACTTATTTCAGCTTATTTATTATACATATAATAAATTACTATAATAAAACATTAATAACTTTATAACCGGCGTCCCCAAATGTGTTGTAATTTTTGGGGGACGAAGGTAGTTTTGTTCTCGAGATTCGAGAACATGTGGTCAGCCTAACTTAGCAGCACATTTAAAAGAAATGTTTAACCAGCAGATTGACATTCCAAAATTGCAAGCTTTCATCATTATTATTATTATTATTTTAATATCACATAATTATTAATTACATAAACATTGTAATTAACTATTTTCCTTTTAAAAAATTTCTATACATGTTAATTTATCCCATCCAAATGAAATCATGAAATATTATTATTTTTCAATTTCAGTACGGAAATACTGATGGAGGGGTTTATAACTCAGCATCCCATGGCCGTCCCATGTTGAAATTCACAATAATATAGACAATAAACTATAAACAAAGAAAATTAAATATCTACTTTTTGAGATATTGAAGGTCAAAGGGCAAAATGTTTGACATTAAAATGAAAAATCTTTAAAAATATATGCATGTGATATATCATTTGAAAGCCTGTTGTATAAGATTTGTAATGTTACGAATTCTATATCTCTAAGTTAATTAGAAAGCAAAACATGGGTACATTTGTAATAGAAAAATTTTGAAAATTTGCATTTTTTACCCATTTTTGCAGCCCTGTATATAAAAAATTAAAAGGGATATAGATTTATTAATTGGTATACATTCATTTCACTATAGAACAAATAAATGAGCCCAATTTCATAAAAATCTGAGAGGGTCAGGTTAAAAATTCAGCTTTTTTTGTATTGATTTGACATGGAATGACCCTTATAGGTATAACAGAGGATTACGTATATATATATATATATAATTCACTACAATGATCAAACACCAGGAAGGAAGACCAGAATTAATAAACAAAGCAATATATAAACTAGTATAAGAAGAAGTAACAGAGGCCACCACAGCTTATATATAGAGAGAAAATAAAAGTAATAATTAAAAGGCCTTCGAAAAAATTATTTTAATAAACTGAAAAATTTCCAAACATCTAAATTATGAAAAAAAAAATCATCTTTATAAAATTTTAAAACATATTGTTCTTTAAAATAAAAAGAATATTTATATAACACAACAAAAATGCTGTAATTTTTTCGAAATCCTTTCAAATAAAAGTTAATGTATGTAAACAAGCTTTCCATAAAGAACGAATTATAAAAGAAATCTTCATAAATTCTTCTACGCATTATATTTAGCTTAGAAAATATTATAAAATTTTTAACTACGTCGTAGCTATTAGCATATCTCGGCGTTACTATCATTAACGCTCCAATTCAATTTAGCTTTAAGCTATTACTGTAAAAAGAAAATAATATTTTTCCTTCTACTTTTTTTTTTTTTTTTTTTTTTTTTTTTTTCATTATCTGTTTCAACCGTTTTAACTAGTAAAAATTTTAGAGTGAAAAAGTCCTTAATGTTGCCACTTTTGAAATGAAGAAAAAAAAATAATCTTCAGCAACTTGAAATTTTTAATGTTTTCATACTTATGTGTTTTCGTTATTGGATTTATTGAACTTCAAATGAACATTTTTTTAAGTACATGTGTATGACATAAATGTCTTTTTAATTTTTATGCCATTTAGTCTCTGTCTTTTTTTTTTTTTTTTTTTTTTTTTTTAGAGCGAATTAAACCTTTCAGTAAAACTACGTATAAATGGAGAAGCTAAGAAAGTTCAGAAAAAGTACTAGTACTTAGAGAAAAGTTGAAAGATTTTCTGAACTTGTAAGGATAAGACAATAAATTAAAAGTCAATAACATGATAACTAAAATCCCAGTAGTTAAAAATAATAAGAATATAAAATTTACAAAAATATAACAAAAGAATAAAAAAAGCAAAAGTTGATAAAATAAAAAAGACAAGATTATTTTAGTGAACAGGAAAATTTTCAAGAACATTTAAATCATTATAAAAATTGAGAGAATTTCACCAGTGTAAATATTTAAAGCATGGTATTCTTTTAAATAAAAGAATATTTACACAACATGTCTAAAGAAAAGCTGTGATAGTTTAAAAACTCTTTCAAACAAAAGTTAATGTATAGGTACGTTCGTAATCTGAAACACATTAAGAAATTAATATTAAATAATGAATAATAACACGATAATTAAATAAAACAAAATTTATTAAAACTACCGTTGTACAGAGAAAAATAAATAAATAAATAAAAACAGCTAAGTATGTTCCTGGGCCGAGGAAGTAAAAGTTATGATTAAAAGAACTTTGACAAGATTATTTTAATGAACAGGGAAAATGTCAAGAAAATCTAAATTATGAGAAAAATGGATAAAATGTTATCTTTGTAAAAATTTAAAGCAGGCTGTTCTTTAAAATAAAACATTATTTACATAATACAACAAAAGAAAGATGCAATAGTTTAGAAATCTTTTCAAGCAAAAGTTAATGTATGTAAACAAGCTTTCTATGAAGAACGCATAATAAAAGAAGTCTCTATAAATTCTTAAACATTAAATTTAACTTAAGAAATATTATCAAGCACCGTAGCTATTAGAGTTTTTTCTTCCTTACTGTGATTAACGTTCCAATTCTATTTAGATTTAATCTATTACTGTAAAACTAATGTTTTATTTTTTCATATTCTTCATTTTTTTTTTTTTTTCATAATTATCATCCGCATTAACTAGTAAAAATTTTAAAGTGGAAGGGAAGCACTTTAGAATCTTAAATGTTGCCACTCTTGGGATGAAAAAAAAAAAAACAACTATATTTATGCACTCGTAATTCTAAAAGTGTTTTCATACTTATGCGATTTTGTTTTTAAATTAAAAAATGACTTCTTTTATCTATATAAACAGTTAAAGATATCTTTTTTAAATGATGCGATTGTTTCGTTGTATTCAATTTTAAATATAGATTTTTTTTTTTTTTTCAATACAATGGGCCTAAAAAAAAAACTTTTAGCTTTTATATCATATAGGCTTTTATTATCCACTTTAATTGAACATCTTTGAATGTTTGAGTTTTATCTTTATTTTTCTTATTTTTCCTCTTATGGGTGACTATTTACTTTTTGTGGTGAAATAATTTTGTTCATAAAGTTAAGTATTTACAAACTGTTAGACAATTCTCAGCTGCTAATAAAAGCATAAAATACTAGATCTTTTTATTAAAGTTAATATTAAATGATGAACAAAGTGATTACACTTAAATTATGAAGTATAACGAAATTTATTAAAACTTTCATTGTAAAGAACGAAATAAATAACAAAAAAGAGGAAAAGCAACAGCAAAATATTTTTGGGGGGTTGAGGAAATATGGATGATTAAAAGCTCTTTGACAAAATTACTTTTGATAAACGAAAAAATTATTAAAAAATCTGAATTATGAAGGAAATTGGTACAATATTGTCTTTATGAAAAATTGAAGCATGTTTTTCTTTAAAACAAAAGATTAAATACCTTGAAAAAAAAAAAAAAAAAAAAAAAAAAAAATGAACTGTTATAGTTTGGAAATTCTTTCAAACAAAAGTTAATGTATGTAAACAAGCTTTCCATAAAGAGTTCATAATAAAAGAAATTTTAATAAGTTTTTAAATCTTAATTTTAGCTTAAGAAATATTATCAAGCACTGTAGGTATTAAATTTAATAAATATTATCAAATACCAGAGCTATTAGCATTTCCCCCCCCCCTTTACTATCATTAATGATCCAATTCTATTTAACTTTAAGCTATTACGGCAAAAGGAATACCTTATTTTTGCTTACTCTTTTTTTTTTTTTTTTTTTTTTTTTTTACGTAATTATTATCTGCTTTAATTAGTAAATATTTTAGAGTAAATGGACGGTACTTTTTTTTTTTTTTTTTTTTTTTTTTTTTTTATCATTATTCTTTAGGAAACTGTCTTATAAAATTATTAAGTCTTTAGCAATGTTACACTTGAAATAAAAAAGAAAAAACCTATCTTCGTCTACCGGTAATTTAAAAAGAGATTTTATCCTTATGGGATTTCGTTATTAGGTTAAGATATTAATATATATATATATATATTTTTTTTTAGTGCATATGCAAAAAAGTATCTTTTTAATTTTTAGGTTACTTAAGCTTTCATTTTTATTGAAACGAATACTTTTTTTTTTTTTTTTTTAATTAAAACTAAATATAAGTAAAAAGCTTTAAAAAAAAAATCTGAGGAAGGTAATACATAAAGAAATGTAAATAACTTTTCTAAACTGGAAAGGATAACAAAAAATTAAAATTCTATAACAGGATTACTAAATTCTGATAAAATAATATTATAAAATAAAAAGTTATAGATTTTTTTTTTTTTAGAAATTAATATTAAATGATATATAACAATAAAGTTAAATTTAAACAATAGAAAATTATTAAAATAAATTTCATAAAGAAAAAAATATGTGTAACAAATGGAAAAAAAAAAAAAGATCTTTTCGGGTCCACGTAATAAAATGCATTATTACAAGGTCTTTGACAAGATTATTTTAATAAACAAGAAAATTATTTAAAAAATTTAAATTACGCGAAAAATTGACAGAATTTTATGATTAAAAATTCAAACCCTGCTGTTGATTTAAAAAAGAATATCTACATAACACAAGAAATGAAAGATGTAACAGTTTAAAAATTCTTCAAACAAAAATTAATGTAAGTAAACAATATTTCCAAACAGAGCGCATAATAAGAGAAATATTTCCATAAATTCTTAAACATTAAGTTTTGCTTAAGAAATTTCATCAAACGCTGTTGGTATTAGCGTTTTTCCTTCCTTAACGCCCCAATTCCATTCAGCTTTAAAGTAATACTGTAAAAGAATTTTTTTTTTTTTTTTTTTTTTTTTTAAATAATCATTATCTGTTTAAACTCGTGAATATTTTAAAGTGGAAGGAAAACACTTTAATTTTTTTAGTAAAATTCATTAGGAAACTATCTTATTAAATTATAAAGTGTGTAATGTTGCCACTCTTAAAACGAAAAAATAAAAATAAAAATAAACCTATCTTCATGTTCTCGTAATTCCTAAAGTGTTTTCATACTTATGTAATTTCATTATTAGATTAAAGATTAATTTATATATATATATATAGTGAAATAAATGATTTTTTTTAAATGATACAATAATTTCGTTTTATTGAATTTTAAAAGAAGATTTTTTTTTTTTTTTTTTTTTTTTAATGGACATTATTATTATTATTTTTATTGATTTCAATTAAAGTCTTTTCTTTCTTTCTTTTTTTTTTTCCATTTTCTTTTTTTCTTTTTTTATTTTTAGGATAAAAAATATAAGTAACTATATATTTCAAAAGTATTTAATTACTAGCAGGCTACGTCCGCATCGCTGGTCACGATATTTAAATAAATTTTCAAAAGAATTGCATTACTATTTATTTTTTATATCATATTATAAATAGAAACTTAAAAAAAAAAAAAAAAAAAAAAAAAACTACATTGAAATTGCTTAAAACCTCGCTTTGGGTACCCGCTGTCTACGGCAGTTTTTTTTTCCGGTACTGCATCGGGTCCAGGTTCCCACTGCCTGCAGAAAGGTCTTTCCTGGGCATGGATGTTTTTTGACAACAGGTAGATCTGCTATTATTTAAAAACTACGATTTTAAAGATGACTGTATCTCAGCATCTATTAAATATTTTACTTTTGAACCATGTGTTTTATAGTCCTCTCTCCTTACACTATATCACCATATGATTCCAACCAATATAATAAATAAAAGAAAAGTAGATTTTCTTTTAAAAAGATTTAAATAAATAAAAAATAAATAGATGTTAATTAAACTTACATTTCAGTCAGTTTAATCCATTCTACTATATACTACTTTTTTTTTTTTTTTTTTCGATAAATACTATAAATTAATAATAATAATAATAATAATAATAAAAGATTTTTCTTTCAACGGAATTAATTTAAAAAATGAAAAATAAAAAGTTGTTATACTATAAAAATTATACATAAACATAACTATTATAAAAACTTTTTTAAATTTAAAATTTAATGTACTTACTTTTTTTTTTCTACTGCATTACCATTTGATTTTCAATAAATATAATAAATTAAAAAAAAAAAAAAAATAGCAATAATAAAATCGCCTTCAAATGAATGAATTAAATAAATAAAAAATAAATAGCGTAATGTTGCCGCTTTGACTGCAGCACTCGTGCTTACTTTATTCGCCTGATGAAGGGTCGTGTGTTTTTTCGACTCGAAACAATTGTTGCGAGTTTATTTGCATTTTATGGTGTTTATTCAAAGTTTGTAAGTAATAATTTTTACAACGCCAGTTTTGTGGTGCTTTATTATTAAAGTTGATAAGATAGACGACTGAAGACAACTGAAAGGAAAGAATAAATATTAGGAAAATGAAACAGAGATTTTAATGTTTAAAAATTAAAATAATAATAATAATAATAATTTAAAAATCCAAATTCGAAAAAATCTTGATGAGGTGCACATCTGCAGGGTCCCAGCTACCAATCTGCCAAGTTTTGTAGCTCTGCGATCGGTAGTGTGACCACCAGAGCACAGACAGACACACCGATACTTCTCTTTATTCGTATAGATAAAGCTTGTTTTAAAGTGTAATGATTATATAAAATTTTAAAAATACAAAAATAGAAACGTGTTAATTTCTAATATAAAATGTTAGTCGAAAAGTTAGCACTTCAACTAGTTAAGGTGCCTGCCTACCGTTAAAATGTAATTTTCGGTCAAAACTCTGATTTTCTATTTTTGGGTTAGTATTAAATAATGACATTTTAGCTTTCTAAATAAGTTTGAATTTTGTTCCTATCTTGCTTAGAATTGAGTTACAGGCATTTTAATGTTAGTCACTCGCCAGTTTTTGAAACCGGAAGTGACCAGAAATGACCCGGAAATGTTTGTTTACATAACTGTTTTACTCAATATAAGCATCAAAATTCGTTACTGAATATAAAATGAATTTAAAAAAGAAAATAAAAAAACTTTGAAATAAATCAGGAACTCATTAAAATTATTTTTTATTTAATAGGTAAAATCTGGTTTTTAAATATGCTTTCTGCTTTTTCTCAAAATGAGATTTTTAACATTTTGCTTTACCCCAAAACATCTTAATTCCAAAAGTTATAATTGAAACGTTATGAAACTTTGACAAAATACTCTGGAGGAGTTGTTTTAGGGATTGAACTACGACAATGAATCTAGCTTTTTTTATTTTTTTTTTTTTTTGTCGATAGAAGTTATGAACTGTCATGTATATTCATGAATTTGTTGATGCCTTCCAAAATCATGTTTCTGAGATATCAACTTCAGAGTGGAAAAACTGTTTCAAGAATTGGTTTGAACGGATGGAAAAGTGTATAAATCTTTAAGGCGAATATTTTGAAAAGCAATAAAACAGTTTGTTCCCCCCCAAAAAATTTTCCTCCTACTTTTTGTAAAAACTTAAAATGCAACACTCGCATTTTCAAGACATATCCCCTCTACTTTCTTTTTTTAAAGATGTTCTTAATTTTAGAGATTGTGGTAGTAACCATTATTTAATATCGTAATTAACTCTTTACTTACGTGACTATTGAGCAGAAATATATAATTGTAGAATTTGTATGTAACACCAAAAAAATATTTTCCCGCCGTGCTTAAAATGCAGCAATAGTGAAAACCTTTTTCTTTCAGTAGTGAACATGGACAAATTTCTTTTCTTCGGTGGGGGGGGGGGGAGTCTTTTGTCAAAATATAATAAAGTATAGCATGTTATTTGCCTGTCGTTTTAGGATAATTCAGTTACTTTTTTTTTTTTTCCCACAAAACGCCTAAAATCTAAAGTGTCCGGTCATTTATGGCAAAATAGTATATTTGCTCGTATAAAACTATTTGCCATAATTTTTCAGATTTGAGCTAAATTTTGCAACATTTTTAAGGCAGATTTACGAAAGATGAGTTAAAGTATGAACTCGAGTAGGCGAAGAAATATTATTTTTAATCAAATCAAAGAATATATATATATATATATATTTCTCCCTATTAATATATCTCTCTCGAATTATTATTATTATTATTACTTTTTTTTTTTTTTTTTTTTTTAATATCATTACTAAACAGAAAGATTGATAAATCAGTTGGCATCAGTAAAATTAATGAAGAAAGAATTACATATTTAAATTTAGCTAAAACTAGACTGTTTTTTACCCCCCTAAACTAAATATACTTAAATGGAACTTTTTGAATGATGATAAATTCCGTGTGTAAATATATTATCTTGATCCTCTTTCTCTCTCTCTTTTTTTTAGTAACATTACTTACATTCGTTATAATAAGATTGATTATTTAATGTGCATGAATAAAGTTTTTGTAAAGCAAAATTTACATACTTTGATTTGGGTGAAATTTAACCATTTGTAGTCATTCTCTTTCTCTCTCTCTCTCTCTCTCTCTCTCTCTCTCTCTTCTCAATTAGGTGCGTGGTCACGTGCGATGAACGAAAACTTTCAAATTATCAATCAAGTTCATCCTGGCACAGAATTTTAATTATTTATTTATTTTTATTTATTTTGTAGCTAAGATGTAAAAATTAAAATTTAGAAAAGAATTTCATGCCCCATTTAAATATTTTATATTCTTTTAATACCAAAAATATATACTTTAAATTTCGGGAACTTCCTGAATGTGGAGAAGTTTTATGTGTGTGTGCATATATACATGCCCACATATCTGTATCAGACCGAAAAAGGGGCGGTATTTCCTCCCGGGGGCGTGGTGACGTCACATTGTCTGGGGATCAGCTGTTGCGCATTTTGACGTCACCAGATGGCATCGATTGCCTTTGCAGCAGCCGAGTCTAAAAGACGAGTATCATTCATTCTGATTAGTTTCCGAATTCGATATGGGTGTTCTAGACTTACACCATCCACTTGTAGGAGGTGGTTATGAACTGAAATTTTTCATTGAATTCATAGTAACATGCGTTTTCCCTTTTCTTTCTTTCTTACTTTCTTACTTTTTTCTTTTTTTTCTTTTTTTTTTTTTTTAACACCCAGCTGTTAGATAATAGGTAAATAAATAAATAAAGCCACGATTAATTTTACATTGTTTGATATTTCCCTACAAATGTCACTTGGTTTTAATAGAATGGTTTCTTTTTTTTCTAATTGAAAAAAAGATGTATCATTTAAAAAAGGGTCATTTTAATTTTACATTATTTCTGTACATTATTAATGTTTTAAATGTTTTAAACTTAAAAGATTGAATGAAAAAAGTTTATATATACTTAAATTTTTGATTAGATAAATAATTTAAAGTGCATTCATATGTATTTTTCTGTTTCGTATTTTACATATGATATTATATCGATGCATAGCTACTGTTTTTGTCAGTGTCAGACTTATCCGAAAATTAACTTTGAATCTCGCAAGTTAAATGAAAAAAGAAAGAAAAAAAAAAAAAAGCTTTTATTTATTTTTTTATTTTTTTACTATATTGACAATGATAATAACAGCAAAATCATTTACGTATTCGACGCACTAAACTATTTCAGTAGTAGAATAAAAATTTATTTTACTAAACCTTAAATTTTCTATGCTAAATGTTCTTTTAAATAATAAATTACAGAAATGTTATCATAGTATAGCACTACCTTTTATTTCGACACATTTGTTGATCCAGGAAATTTTTATTATTCATATATTTTGCTATTTTCTTTTCTTTTTTTTTTTTTTTTTTTTTTTTTTCTTTTAAGAGTTCAGAATACCCGTTGTATCATTATACCTTTTGGGAACAACTTGCAGATTGGTCCAGAACTCTATTTCGCATTTTTTTTTTTTTTTTTTTCGGTGATTATGGCGAAATGCAATTTTTGGAAATCATTGCCATGGGTTCCAAACGTAAACAAATATTGCAAAGAATCCAGAACGACATCGTTATCGTCAGGGACCGATTTACTCACTTGGAGGCCCAGGGCACTCATGGGCCCCTTTTCCTCGTACTTTAATATTACAACAAACAAAACAAAATGCATATTTTTGAATCACACATCTAAAAATTATCTTCACTTCACTTTTCATTTTATTGGTAAGAGTAAGGCTTAACTAGATCTGATGCCTGTCTATCGGATCAACGTACATCGCGCCCATGTATCCTTGCTGCAGTGAATGCCTCGGATTTAGTTAGCCTTAGTAAGAGTTTGGTATGCAGTATCGGCTGTATGCAGTTGTATTTGCGTTTAGCGAAAATATTGGAATTTTTTTTTATGTGTTGATAGTTTCCTTGAAAGATCATACCGTCGATTTATAAAACTGTGCTGTGATACAATTAGTAGTATATATGCAGTAATACAGTGCAGCATAAATTTTAATAATACATTGACAAAAAAAAAAAAAAAAAAAAACACAGTCATCATAGCAAAATTTGAAATTTTTTTATTTTAACTATATTTTTTAAATGTATGATGAAATTTCTTGGAGCCCCCTCAGTGTTAGGGCCCAGGGCACATGCCCCGAATGCCCTGCCTTAAATCAGACACTGGTTATCGTTCAAAACGGCCCGAAAGGAAATCGCCAAATGGAGTGTTGGACGAATCTGCAAGTCGTACCACGCGTTGTATTATATTCCTGAAATTAAAATGCATTTTAACAAAGACTACTAGAGCAGCGATAGCCTAATTGGCAGATTTGTCGAGTCCATAATAGGGAGTTTGCAGGTTCAATCCTCGAACCAGCCAAATACTGTCGTACAAATTAAGGATAGCTAGCGCACGTAAAATCCGCCGTAACTTCAATATCTTACTTAAAATTAATACCTCTGAAGGTCACTGAATCAGGAGATCCATCTCCTCCACGGAGAATCAAAACTGTGACGGTATGTCCCCAGATCACGAGGTGAGTCCAAGACCGTCACTAATAGCCCTAATGTGTAGCTATAGGGCGGCGTTAAAACTCGGGTTATTTATTCGTCGAAGACTTTTAGTTAAAGTCCTAATCATAAAAGTGGCAAAGCAGCTTTTTTAATTCGCTTAATGATCTTATAAAGGAACTTTTTCGTCAAAGGGCTGTTTCATATAGGAGCGTATCTCAAAACTATCTTTTCAAAATGTTAAACACCAACTACTCAACTAATACAGAGCTTAATCAATAGAAAACTATTTTTTTTATTTATTCGTGACATGCGAGTCTTCATATGTGTATTTCTTCTAGACAAATAATACATGGCGCTATTACGCATGACGACTTTTCGTGCAACTTTTGCGCTCACACTCAGTGCAATACTACTCCGATTCAAAAAATTAGAATAATGTAAAAAAGAATGAGTTTGATGTTGCTAACGCGTCAATTTGCATACTGCGTCCAGGAAAAAATATTTTAAAAGTATCTAATTATCTTCAGAGCATTTATAAATATAACATAAATATTTATTTTTATCTGATATATTAATAATTAACTATTTAAAAAATATTAGAATAATTCAAAGAAATAGAATACCTCGATAGCATGGTTCAAAAAATTAGAATATTCAAATTTTTCTTATAAGTTGAGAGAACGGCTGCGGGATTAACATCTGTGGGACTATAAAATGTGCTCCGTTGAAAATGAAAAGTCGTTTGGCATTTGATTGTAGCGTAGTATTTGCTTAATATGGGACGAAAGAGCGATTTATCTGAGGCTGTGAAATATCGTATTGTGTACTTGCACGAAATAGGAAAAACACAACTTTTTATAGCAAAAGAAGTGAAATGCTCTCAAGCAAGTGTGAGTAGAGTTTTGAGAGAATATTCTAATAATAAGTGTTTTCAAAATAAACACTTTAAAAGTGGTCGAAAGCCAGTAACTTCAAGAAGAGATGAAAGGCAATTGAAAAAGATTGTGAAGAAACATCGTTTTCGGAGTGTGAGATATGTGCATAGAAAATGGAAAGAAATGGGTATAAATGTCTCCAAATCTACAACACTACGACGACTTCGCAAATTAGGTTTTAGATCACGTGTGCCTAAGATAAAGCCATTCTTATCATCTAAGCAAAGGGCTGCTAGAGTTAAATGGTGTAAACAAAGGCTATTTTGGGATCACGACGATTGGAAAAAGATACTTTTCAGCGATGAAAGTGTGTTTTGTGTGTCTCACGGAAATCAAGGTATACGTGTCTGGAGACTCAAACATGAAGCTTATAAGAAAGAATGTTTAAAACGTTCGTTTAAATTTGCGACCTCTGTTATGGTATGGGGCTGCATGACTGCTGAAGGCCCAGGCAGGTTGTGTATTGTTTCCACAACAGTTAATTCAGAAGTCTATCAAGAAATTCTTGAACATTTCATGATTCCTTCAGCTGAGGATTTATGTGATGACGATTTCTTGTTTCAGCAAGATTCAGCTTCTCCCCACACTTCCAAATCAACAACTAAATGGCTCAAAGAGAAGGACATACCTGTACTCCCTTGGCCTGCAAACTCACCCGATCTAAATCCTATCGAGAATTTGTGGGGAATTATGAAGAAACGACTTCAAGAAGTTGCGCCTAGAGACAAAAAAGAACTTATTTCTAGTATAAAGAGCATATGGGCGAATTTGGATAAAAAAGATTGTGAACCTTTAGTTAAAAACATGCCAAAACGTTTAAGAGCTGTCATTAAAGCTAAGGGTGATGCAACAAAGTACTGATTAGCAAGTAAAAATACTTAGAGTTTAAATTATGTTCAATATATTTTCATTATTCTAATTTTTTGAACCATGTTAGAAAGTATTCTAATATTTTGAATTTTTTGTTGTTAGCTGATTTAAATATATTTTCTATTTCATTGTAATGTGTTTACATTTTTATAATCTGCAAAATATGCAGATTCATATTATAGTACTTTATATTTGATATTGTTGATAATTTATTTGATAAATTCGATTTTCATTTCCCTTGACCATATTTCTTTTCATTATTCTAATTTTTTGAATCGGAGTAGTAGGAGTTGGGTGTGTGGACAATTTTTTCTGGCCACTCATGAAAAAGTTGTTTTTACGAGCAATTTCTCTTGCGATTAACCAATCAGAAAAAAGCTCTATATACGCGCCGAGAAACGAACAATAAACAGGTGTGACTTGACATGTACTGGTCACCGTGAAAATCAGTTTTTCGGGCGATCTTTGGCCGAACATCTGTAGCTCTCTTTTGGATTTCAGATTTCCGATATTAAAAGGGAAAACTGGCTTAAATGAAAGTTGCACGAAAATATGTTGTGTGTAATAGCAGCATAAGAAAATTTTCTTTATCGAGGACTACATTTGATCAACCGAAAATATAAAGCGAGTAAACGTGAATATTCCAAGTGACATTTTTAAGTCAATATATTAATATTGCTTTTGTTGAAAATCAAATACCTTTTAACTCCGAATTAAACATTTTATTAAATGTTCTGATCATTGCATACTTGAATCAGAAAATTTTCGTTTCAATTATATTCACGTACAATTTTACACTTATTTATATAAAATAATTTTAAAAAGTTGAATAAACATGTTGAAGTTTTAGCACTTTGAAAGAAAACATAACTCTCTTCCTTCCTAAGAATGAAGTTTATTGAAATATTCGTATATAAATAAAAATTGAACTCATCATAGAGTTGCGGTTAATGAAAAGGGATCATCTGAATATTTCCTGTGCTGTACTAGAAATCCTAAACTCATTATTATAATCTTAGAATCAAATACCTGTAAAAATAGCATTTACAAATAAATAAGTACAAAATCGAATTAAATATTGTATACATAAAAACTAGCACTAATAAAATTTAGGGTATCACCAATAAAACAAATATACTAGTCGTAACCAGATCACTGTTGGCGCATTAATGGGAAAATATAAAGCGCCAATTAAAACAGCCGGCAGTAATATGAAATTTTTTGTTTGCCACAGCTTTCCCACTGCCAGCAACAGTGTTACCAGATTGGGGACATTTTTTATTCAATATCCACCACAGTGTTACCAGATTGGGGACATTTTTTATTCAATATCCACCACAGTGTTACCAGATTGGGGACATTTTTTATTCAATATCCACCACAATGTTACCAGATTGGGGACATTTTTTATTCAATATCCACCACAGTGTTACCAGATTGGGGACATTTTTTATTCAATATCACCACAGTGTTACCAGATTGGGGACATTTTTTATTCAATATCCACCACAGTGTTACCAGATTGGGGACATTTTTTATTCAATATCCACCACTAAATTTTAATTATAACGGTTGCCTAATTTAAGAGATGTTTTATTTTTGTATGTTATGCTTTTTAATTATAACGGTTTGCCTAAATTACTTCGACAATTAATCATCTATTATGTATATAAAACATCACTTCTCCAAATTATTGGTGAGAGTTGAATAAAAAGTCCCCAATCTGGCAACACTGGCCAGCAATAAAATGAAAACTTTACGTTTGCCAAAGCTGGCCCAACACTATCTTACTAACAATTTCCATCTTAATGTTGGCTGTCATATGTACAATGCATAAATAATATTTTCCCACCTACAATAGCTGTTAATCACAGTTTTTTTTTCTAATTTTTCCCTCCCTCTTAGTGTAACCAGATACGTAAATAAGAGGCGAATATGATACCGTTGATATAATAATTATTTCAAAAGAACACACTATAGTAAATCAGTTAATTTCATTGGTAACTGGTATGACATTGTAAAGGTTCTAACACGCGTTATGTTGTTTTATTAATCCGATTTCTGCAATTTAAAGAAGCTAGAGACAGAATGTTCCATTCATCATGTTTAACCAGCTACACCAATGAGAATTTGCTGTTTCATTATCAGGCATAAAAAATTGTTTCTGTTAATTAAAAATGCAAAGTTTTGCCGTAGATATGTGCTCAGTGATTAAAAATAAATTTATTTATCAGAAAGTTTAATAGTTTTTAAGGATGTATTTCTTTTTCTTTTTTCTTTTTTTTTTTTTTGAAAAAAATTCATTGTTAAAATTTTGTTTGAAATAAAAAGGGATATTTTAAAACTTAATATTATGGATTTGTAGATTCTTTGCAATCCGGAGCCCAAGTCCCGGTTTACCCATTCTATAATACATATTCTGCATTAACTTTTACCACCAGCGGGCCAGGTGCAGCAACTGTAGGCAGGCACTACTGTAGGCAGACACTAGCTGTAGGTAGGTGTTGACCACTATCTCAGGTTTTGCTGAGAAATATTGTATGAAAATATTATGTACAAGAATTAAAATAAAAGCATAAAAAAATTTCTTACAGTTTTCTCCCATGAATTTTTTTGTTTTTTTTTTCAAGTTCGTACTAAATTAAATTCAAAATGGTAATATTTTATTAGTGAAACTCACACAAATTTAGAATGTGGAGGAAGAGTATAATCCTCAAAGCACTCCCCTTGGGCACGGTCTTGGCTATAGGTCTTCATATTAGTTTTTTTTTTTTTTTTTTCTTTGTTAAACATTTTACCTATACAGGGGTTACAGAGTTTTATATTTTATTCAACACTAACATTGCAGATTCTCCTTCATTTAATTACAGAAATTCAGTATTTTTTTACAGCAAAGTTTGCTATGAAAAATTAGTGGCATTCAAAATATGGGATACTGCGATCGCTCCTTTAATTTGGTGATATGGCTCATATAAAGCGCCAAATTATGTTTAAAGTATATCATAATTTTATATTCCAATCATCTTATATAACATTTTTAACAGCACAAAGTGCTTTCGGATGCATCAAGTTTTCTTTTTTCTCAGCAATTACTGACTAAATTATTTGAATCCATCCATTTTAATGAATTCACTCCTAATTCTTCTTTAAAAAGAAAAGAAGAACTTAAAATATTATAAAAATTCCTTTTTAAATTAAAAATTCGAAATCTCCAAAGTACAATTTAAAATACATTATTTTATTTAACGTTACATTACGATAATTAAATAAGACTTCTCAAATGACTTTTTTTTTTCTTTCTTCTTAAATATCGTAACTTAGTAAAAGAAAAAGAAAAAAAAAAAAGAATGAATGAATGAAAGAAAAGAAAATAACCATTATCCAGGAAACAAAGTAAATAGTTTTCTAAAACTAAGAAACTTACAAATTAATTTAATAAATACTTTCTTTTATTTTTATTCAAAAATGTTTCGAAATAATTAAATTCACCTCAAATATTTTCTCTGGGATAGAGAAAAGAATCTAATTACTCGTAAAATAATTAAATAATTAAATGTGTTTTCCGTGGCATGCAAGAAAAAATTTGTCAAATCGCATTTTTGAAATTTTAACCGTCTGCGTAAAAGCGTGCACAGTATATGAATCGATCTCATTCGGATATCTTAACGTAGCCTTTATGTATGTTCTCTTATGAGGAAAATAATGAAAATTTTAAAACCTAATGATAAATTATTTTTTTATAATTTTTAATCTTATATTTAATTATATTACTCAAACTCTTTCAATGGAAAGGAAAAAAAATATTTAAAAACAGCGATTTCATTGATTACAAAAAAGCACCGCAGAACTGGCATTTAAAAGTAATAAGTACAAAACTTTGAATATATACTTTAAAATGCAGCAACAATTGTTTCGGGTCGGAAAAAAACACGACCCTTCGTCAGGCGAACAAAGTAGGCACAAGTGCTGGAAACAAAGCGACAAATTTGTTTATGCTCTTCACTTAACTTGGCTTTGTGCGTTTCCGCTTTGTTTACAGCACTCGTGCCTATTTTGTTCGCCTGACGAAGGGTCCCCACACAGCCACTGATATCCATCAGACATCTAAATTACATCCAGTGTTTGATAAAAGGTACAAAATATTTTAAGAATATCCATTAAAAGTTCTGGATATCCTGAACTAATTATAGATATCTATTAGATGTTTAAATGTACACGAAATTTAGACTTGTCTTTTTCGATATCTAAAAGATGTAACATGTTAGATCAAAACAAGATTTAGATATTTTCAATATCTATTAGATTTAACAAGTCCAATTATTGGATATTTATCGGATATTTAACAGACACCCTAATGGATGTTAAATGGAGTGGTGACATTTGTAGTACTAATAGATATCTGTAGGATATTTATATAAAAGTATAATGGATCATTTTTTCAACTTTAAAGATATCTTATGGATGTAAGGGGCTGTGTGGGTCATGCCTTCTTTCGACCCGAAAAATTGTTGCGAGTTCTTGCCTTTTATTGTGTTTATTAAAAGTTATGTACTTATTAGCAATTACATTGGTTTAATCATGAGTTTTAACCAATTTTGTAAAAGGTTCTTATTTAATTAATATTAGATTAAGCCCTTTAATCAATTTACGGTAGACATGTATATATACTGTTTAATACTGTATATATACAAAACTATTGTTTCGAAATACATTTGGAACACTGATAATTTATTTAAATCATGTGAAATTTCATACGATTTAAATAAATTATCAGTTATCATGTTTTTAATTTTTACAGTTTATCTGCAATATCTCTACAGATATGTTATTTTCATAACATTTTACATCATAGGTTATACACAGAAATACATCAAAATTCTCTCATCTACAGAAGATTTTCCTGTTTATACATATATATATTCTTCATATTAATGTATACTCCTTGTTATGTATATTTGTACATTCCTCAGCGCTTGAGATGAATACTTTAACATTAAAGATGCCTCTGAACAAACATACCTTCCACTCACTAAGTGTCAACGAAATCAAAGGCTAAGTTATACTATATAAAAAAGACACTAAAAAATAGTAAAAAAAAAAAAAAAGAATTGATTTGTTAATTTTTTTGTTATTTTCGCCACCATATATATATATATATACATATATATATATATATATATATATATATATATTTTTTTTTGGGGGGGGGGGCACTCCGAAGTTTTCGAGTTGTATATTTCTTCTCGAATCTTCATATAAAATAGGTTACAAGTTAAAACAGGAATAAACTACTACGTCAGAAACGCCAAAGAAAAATTATTGAGGTGCATACAGCTGTTTCGGTAGCCTAAAGCGTACCGTCTTCAGTGCCTTTTCATATTTATAAAAATTTTAAAAACCTTGTAAATTGTGATTTCGCTGTTCCCTATTTGTCTGATTGTTGGAAATTTTACATTCAGTCCACATTTCCTTAATTTTTCTACTGTTTACACAGCCACACATTCCTTAATTCCTATTGGCCACACTCCCCACCTCTTCCGTAATCCTATTGGTTGAACTAAATCCGGTCCCTCTCCTATATATACGAGCACTTCTCCAGATTCAGAATTCTTTTTGCACTGAAGACGGTACGCTTTAGGCTACCGAAACAGCTGTATGCACCTCAATAATTTTTCTTTGGCGTTTCTGACGTAGTAGTTTATTCCTGTTTTAATATTCCAACGCCAAGTCTCCTGCTATTATATGTTACAAGTTGATTCGACAATTTAAAAATAAGTAATAATAATAACCGATTTCGTCCAGGAAAATTAATAGGTTTATTCTGTTGACCACCAGAAACATTTTTCAACAAAAAAGATAAGCATAAAACAATATACATTCAAAGCTATGCCTTAGGATTATGAGCGTCTTTCGCATTTCGAGCTGATTTTATTTTCTTCGTTTATTATGTATATGCATTTCATACGCTAATCGTTTTATCCCTTTTGTTGTAATGCAGATCTATGTCACTTTGCAGTCTCAAGTTTTAAACATTACTTTTAATAACAGAAAAACTGTTTTAATATTCATAAAAGAAAAATTAAATTAAAAAACAAAAGTTCCTTCTGTTAAGTAATACATACCAAAATAGATTTGACAGGATTTATATATATATATATATATATATTCACCCTTTTAGTATATCCTAGGAATGGGACATTTATACTTTCTATACAAAAGTTTAAACCACCCCCGATATCTGTGCGAATTGCATGACAACTTAAGGTGAGATGTTACTGGCTATGACCTCTCAAATTACGATATGCATTATTATTTTTAGCAAGTTAAAAAGTGTCCATGGTCCCCTGGACTCTGATAGGGTTAAGAGTATTGTAATTTAAGTTTTGTGTAATTCATACCATAAATATCAAATTAGCCACCTGATAAATATGCAACAAACTGAATGGCCATAATTTGAATGACCCACTGCAACACAATTTGCCAAGCAAATGAAAAATCCAATCAGTCCCTATGTATGCAAAGATCGAAATAAAGTTTAGTGCAAATCAATTTTATGCATTCTAAGTAGCAGTACCCACAAAACATGCGTAACACATAGGCAAATACTGGTTGGTAATTTAAACGTTTCATACATCTCAAAACGTATAAATCGATAACAAATTAAAAGTTGTATTACGTGTGCTACTGTTGCGTCATTAAGCCCACCTGACTTCGCCCCCAATGGAATTTAGAAAAACATAGTAGTCAGTAACTGTGCTTCTTCCCAAAATGGCTCGCAGAGTTTTTCGTCTGCGTAATTATTCTTTTTGAAATGTTCTAAAGTTAAAGTGTAATGCTTGTATTCTGTATATATTGTGTTTATGTCTTCATTAAATTCTGCCATGTTCTGAAATGGTTGCAGAATTTTTGAGTCTTCATCTTCTTATTCGACGCCTCAAATTAAATGGATTTTATGGAAAAGCAAAAATAGTTAATCTTATGTTCATATTAAGTGCTCTACCAAGCTAGCCAGCAACATAAAGTCAAACATTTTCATTAATTGAATATTTTTTCTTTTGAATGTAATAGCTAATGAGAATAAATAATAATAATACAAAAATTACTGTCTTTAAAAATCATCTAGCTACATTCGTTGCACTTTTAGACAGTCACTCTTCTGAATCTGTTGCCGCTTCAACAGAACATCGTGTAGAATAAATCAAGGCACCACTTTGTTACCGATTCATTCATAAATCAGTGTCCAAACATGGAAAGTGTTACGATTCATGGTTACAATCTAGCCTAATCACAATGCCAAAGTTTTTTACTCTCGATCCCAAAGTTATCTGGAAACTATCCAAAGCGTCTTCACTCACTGCTGTGTATCTGTCATCTAACTAAAACGTTGTTCCAACATTGTCAGATGAATTGTTAGTTAATGATTTGCAGTCTTTTTGTAAGTTACGTTTGCGTACTTTACGTCATTCTTTCTTTTCTTTTTTTTCTTTTCCATTGACCTGAATTTTTTATAAGGTAATGACTTATAGGATGAGAAAGCGCCGTTATTTATACGCTATTTTTTCGCTCTATCAGAAGTAAATACGAATTAGGTTCGCTCTGCTATTTGAAATTGAGTCATGTGACCCTCATTGTTTTAATTGATGATATACTTTGTATGCTTCTAAAAAAAAAAAAAAAAAAAAAAATACTTTTTTCTCTAAAATTAAAGCCACGTGAATGTGTTAAATGAATTTAAAGTATATAGGTAAGTGTATGTGTGCATGTATATTTTTACGCATGCAACTATATATATATATTTTTTTTTTTGTAGTAAATATAGATTTTTCACGCAATTCATAAAATATGATATAATGATACGTGAAAAAAAAAAGTAATAACAAAATACATTTCTTTAGAATGTGGGTAAGTTATTGATTAACGATTAAACCAGGGGGGAGGGGAGGGGGCTGGGAGTAATTTTCCTCCGAACTACAAAAGTTTTCCTCTACTAAAACTTCGCTAAAATTCTCATGTGACGAAGAGGCTGGAAAACCACAAGAAGATAAAGTATTTTTTCTAGAAACAAACTGTTTTGGTTTAAGATATTTGAAGATAATGTTTCATATAATCTATAATCAATCATTGATTTCTTCCTAAACAAAATATATAAAGTTGACAAAGGAAATTCTGATTTGTCCATTAATTTATCACCATAGGGAAAATGACATATGTTCCGAAAATATCCGAAATCTCCATTTCTTTTTCGAAGTATGCGTCTCTTAGTTTCCCAATATTGCTATGTTTTAAAATAGCAAACAACCTTTTCTTTTTTTTTTTTTTTTTTCTTTTTTTTTTTTTAATCTAATAGGGGAAGCCGGGGTAATAAGAGACAAAAGGGGTAATAAGAGACAAAAAATATTAATAAAATCTATACTATTAATCTAAATAACTTGAAATAAATATCTCGTATTAATTTCATTAAATGGACTCCTCTTGAATTTTTAGGTGATTTTTGAACTTAAATTTTTTGTTAATTTTGTTTTTTAAATTTTCATTAAATCCTTGTCTCTAATAAACCCCCGTGGGGTAATAACAGACCAGACTTGTAACTGTCCATATATAACAATGTAAAATCATGTGAGATAATAAAAGACATCTGGAAACAATTCTGAATCAGCCAATAGTTTTTAATTTTTATTATTTACATCCATCCAAAAAATACGTTTTCTCGAAAATTAACTGTCATAAATGTGTTTGTGAAATTCATTTATTTTAATATTAGGTCCTAAATAATATAATATTGTACTTAATGATAGTTCTACATAATCAACATAACCTAGGGATTAACCAAAAACATCAATATAATTTTAAAAATGGGCAGAAAATATTTTACCCATTTTCTAAAGTGTAGGCAAAAAAGACGTATCTTTGAACTGTATACAAGCGAACAAAATGTTATAAAAGATTTTTCTAGTAATTATAAATGAAATTATTTATTATGTAATGAAGTATTAATGATTAAATACTAACTTATACACATTCTAAACATAAATTTACATAATCATAACAACTAAATATGGTCTAGCCAAATCAGTAAAACTGCTTTTTGATTTAAAGTGAAAAAAAAAAATGTTCTCTTGGTAAACTTAGATTGGGCCCAACACTTGGTAAACTCTTCGTAAACTAGTCAGGCACAATTAACAGAAACTACAATGGGGGTGGGGGGGGGCACAGTAATTAACAATGGGGGTAATAAGAGACTCGTGTCTCTTATTACCCCCACAAAAAATAAAAATGGGGTAATAAGAAACATGCCTAGAACATGTAAATGAAGAATGCTTTCAAGGTTTTAAAAAATTGTACATCAAAGTCATAGTCTTGGTCAAAAGGTTACACATTAATAAATCCCAAACATCTTACCTACAAAAAAAAATAAAGAAAAATTTAGAAAAAGTCACGAACTTTCAGGGTAAGTTCAAAGTGAAGGGTTTTTTCCGTCGCATAAAAAGTATTCAAAATGTGTTATAAACTTCTCAATAAGTGTATTGTAGTAAAGAATACACATGATACTTAATATTACACATTTTTAAAGTTGTCTAAGTATATTTTTTGGTGGGTTTTTTGACTGCGTCTCTTATAACCCCTGTCTCTTATTACCCCGGCTTCCCCTAGTACAATATGTCTAGAATATTTTCCAAAAATTTTGAGTCAATCGATATTGTAATATAAAATTTGTAATAATATATTATATATTATATGTAATATTTTATATGAGTCCACTTACAGAAAATGAAAATCTCTTAGAGCAGGAGGATTCCAGTCGGTAGCATATGCAAAAGATTTCTTAACCGTCCTACACATGTTCAAAATATGTTCAACTCGTATGACTATGATAAGTATCCTATATGAAATTTTGTTTCAAATTTTAGATATTAACCGAGAAAGCCTGTCCTGCGATTTCACGTAACCCTCAAACATGAAACGTCACGAACATTTATCATCCCGTAAAAATAAAATCAAGACCTATGATATAGTAGTTTGCGATACATTCTATGACCAGTGTTGCCAGATCTGGCAGATTTTTTATTCAATAAACACTAATAATTTTTAACTGTAACGTTTGCCTAATAACTTCGAAGATTGATAATTATGTATATCAAATGTCACTTCTCAAAATTATTGGTGATTATTGAATAAACAATCTGCCAGATTTGGAACACTGACTATGGCTGTTCATTTTAATACTACTCTCCTAAGAAAATCGCTGTGGATGTAAACAGTAATCCTAGCTCAAATCATGAAACCATCGCCTCTAAAGGAGCTCAATTCAAAGATACTGTCGGCCTGATACCGAGTTTCAGGAGTACTCTATATCCATAATCGTCGAGAACCCTAACAGCACAGTTAGGCTTAACTTATCCACAGTACATCTTAAGGACGTTTGTGGGATGCCTTTTCATCCAGAAGACATTTTGAAGATATCCTGGGGAGGTGATGTGCTGTCTGGGAATCTGTTTACAAACTTGAATTGATAAAAAATATTCTCAACTTATGATCTATTGAGTTGAAGCAACTAGGACCAGAACTTAAATCGGTTTCTTTAGTTCGAGGTCCATAATGGACACAAACTGGCTTATATATAGTTTTGACTTCCATGAAGCTGAATGTAAACAATTTACATATATTTCTATTAACCCCTTACCTGCCGACGAAAGTTCACGAGATTCACTTCTAAGTGCCGCCATTCTCTTTAACCTCTGAAATGAGTAAAAAAAAATGTCAAAATCACTTTCAATGTTATTTTACTGCATTGTCAAGCTGTGTCAGTAGTTTCACTGGTAGCAGTGCAATACAAAGGAACATAATAATTCAAAAAAAAAAAAAAAAAAAAAAAACGTATATATACGCCCGGGGCTGAACGGGCTAATATTGCACTGGTGAAAGCAAATTGATGTACATATATAATATCTATATATGACGTCTTGTCTTGAGACAAGGAAATTACCTACTAGAAGTTGTAACATTTATACATACAAGGCCCACCAGCGGTCGAGCGGTTCTGCACTCAAAGTTGATAGACGTGATGTGCTGGGTTCGATCCCAGGTCGTGCGCGTCGGCCTAGCCATTCGTAGTTTTCCGTGGTGTTCTCCGAAACTTCCGTAAATACGGTCTAGGATCCCTTAGAAAGACCCCCATGGAGGGCACTCTTCCCTCAGGCCTAGGACCTGCAGCAGTCAATCGCCATTATTCCCAAAATCCAAATCTATTATACATACAACTATAGAAAACTGTAACTATAGAAAACTGTGAAATTTTGCACTTTCTTTTATACTTTTTTAAACAAACTATATTTTAAACCTCCTCCAACAACTCTTTGCAAATTTTTAACGAATTTATTATCAGTTAAAACTACGGTGTTTGGCAGTATGAAACTTTAAACTGGAAACGTGATCCGTTCCTCCACTAATCTCTCATCGGTTCAATATTATTCTCTTTTCCGCTATTTTTAAGACGTGAACCGTTATTATTATTTTCTTTTCCTCTCTTTGAAGGCCTCTGGATACATTCTGTCAGTATTACTGATACGGGTAAGGATTTTAAAAAGATACAAAAACCGGACGCTTCCCTCAGCAGTTGAACGACCGACAAATTGCAGAAAATACTATTTCTTGGTGTTGTTCGGGTTAAAGTTTAAGTTCACCGGAAGAATTATTTTAGTCATTTTCATATTTTTAGATGTAAGCATATGTATATATGTTTATACATTTTCGCTACATTCTTGATACAATGTTGAATATTTTTATCTATACACGTTAGGCAATATTTTTGCTGGTTCAAAAAACAAAAAAAAAAAAAAATTAGTTCTAAAAATATGTATTTTTTTTTTTAAGTTTAACTTTTATAGAGTCACCATTTTTCATGATTTTACAAATAACTTGATAATAGTTTGGGTTTGGGATGCCGCTCTACAATCACCTTTTGTTCATAGAATTTCATCAGACTGGGGCCTACGATTTAAGGTGGATGTTGAATAACTATAAGCTTGAACATCCGATCCTAAACCGGGATTCAAACCTGGTACCTGGAAACTGAAAGCATGAACGTTAACTATTTAGCCCTCAGATGAACACCTTGATAAGAAATTTCAATTTAAGTTTTGAACTTTTAATTTTATTTTTTAATAAGGGGCATTAAAAATTATTAACTTGAAATAGCAAATTTACGTAGGTTGTAATTTAAAAAAAAGTATATATATACTAGCAAACCCGTACAAAATTTTTGCAATTTCTTAATTCGGAACTCGTAAATCTTCTAATTAATTTCACCACCCAGTTTAATTTTTTTTTTCATCAGACGCCACATTAATATTTTATACCAAATTATTAATGTGCGATACTGAAACCAAAATCATTCAAAGAAAGATTTCAAAGTAAAATTCATGTTTGACGACCCGCTTATCTTACTTCTACTTTTCAGTGCTGTTTTAATATAGGATCCCATGGAGACTTTTAAATTTTTGTCACCATGCTGGCGATGCCTTTAGTACATTTGTTTATTTTTGCATGACTTAATGTTTAAAAAAAAAAAAAAAAAAACTGGGACCTCTTTTGATTGTGTTTTTTTTATTGCGTTTTTTTAGTCGAGTTACGACAATAGTTCATGTTCTGAGTATATCTTTAAAGTATTGCTAGGCTTAAGATGGCGCTTGCAAAGATTATAAAGATGCAACATTTAAAAATACATTTTTCTATAAAATTATTGCATCAAGCAAATGTCGTCATTTTTCTCTTTAGATCATTGAACTGAGCCCACGTGCTTAAATATTGTCAATGTTTAAGTATATTTTTATCGTATTTTTATTTCTCTAATTGAAATTTGCTAGTAACTAATTTCCTAGTATCGCCCAGTGGTCGAAACTCGACCACTTTTTTGCAAAGCAAGTTAAAGCAAAGTTATTGCCTTCTCCTGAACGGAATTAAATTGCAACACAGCTGCGGCAATTGTTGTCGATATGTGCTCAAACTGAATCAGCAGAGTTTTACTTAATATATTTCTCTAAGTTTGGTACATTGTAGATGATGAGCCTTTCCTGAAATGAGAGGAAATCACAACGTGGAAGCGCCCCCTGTTGGATAATATAGCCCAAAAGCTAATCGGCATTATGTCAAACCAAGGTCCAACCAAACATCAAATTCTGTTAAATAAATTCCATGGGTTCATAAAGTACAGTGATTGAATTCAAAAAGTGAGATATTTTATAAAAATGGTCGATTTGATTTCGAGAAATCTCAAAACGTGTAACTTCATCGAAAACCGAAAATCTAAAATTTTTTTCTGAATCTTATACTTTTTTCTTATATATGCAGAGGATAGAATAATAAATACACTTTTTAAAAAATAAATAGTCAATTTCAGTTAATTGAAATGCAAGGAAATCTCAAAACGTGTAAATTCATTGAAAACCGAAAATCGAAATTTTTTCTGTTTCTTCTACTTTCTTATTATCCATGCAGAAGCTAGTGATAAATCCAGTTTTTTTAAAAATAAGCAGCCAATTTCCATTTATTAAAATTCAAGAAAGTCTCAAAACGTCTAAATTCATCGGAAACCGAAAATAAAAAGTTTTTACAAATGTTATACTTTCTTCTTATACATACAGGGAATAGAATAATAAAGCCACTTTTTTAGAAATAAGTAGTCAATTTCAGCTAATTGGAATGAAAAGAAATCTCAAAACGCGTGAATTCATCGAAAACCGGAAATAGAATTTTTTTCAGTATCTTCTACTTGTTTCTTATATATGCACAAGCTAGTAATAAATCCACTTTTTTCAAAAATAAGTAATCAATTTCAGTTAACTGAAATATAAGGAAATCTCAAAAAGTGTAAATTCATCGAAAACTGGAAATCGAAGTTTTTTCTGTATCTTCTACCTTCTTCTTATGCATGTACAAGCTAGTAATATATCCACCTTTGTAAAAATAAGTAGTCACTTTCAATTAATTGAAATGCCAGGAAATCTCAAAACGTGTACGGGTAAATTCATCGAAAACCGAAAAACAAAAGTTTTTCCAAATCTTATAATTTCTTCTTATATATGCAGAAGTTGTAGTTATAATTCCATTAAAATAATAATAATAATAATAGTAATAGTAATAGTAAGTTGTCAATTTCAGTTAACTGGAATGTACTATGTTTCAGTTTAAAAATATGTCTTTAAATTAGAGCTGACATAAATCAAAAGAAAAGAAAAGAAAAAGAAAGAAAGAAATTAGATCTTAAATAAATTAGAAAAAAAAAAATAGAACTTTCGTAAATCAAATCCTTTTTTAATTTACGTATATTTTCAACAATATAAACTTTCGATCTAACTCTCATTCATTCAAATTTTTACCACCCTAATAGCTGTTTTCTCTCAGAATAAAAAATTTGTAGTCGAGAGTATAATGATGCAACATCTACACAAATTACTGTATCTATGATTTTACTTGAGTTTTAAGAGTTGCCAGATTTAACAACTTTCTACTTTAGATATTTTTTAATTTTTACATTACACAGGTAATAATTTTTTTTTGGAGAGAAAGAAGGGGGGAGGGGCAAAATTGATTTTTTTTTTTTTTTTTTTTTTTAAGTTAAAATGGGTTTTTATTTAATATCTTTTGAACTAATTACCTATTGTTCTAAAAATTAAGGCATTCGACAGATTTTTGTCTTGATTGATAATTATGCCAATTTTTGCAGCGATGGATAGAACAGTTTACTTTGTATAACGAATTAAAACCTGATATAACACGATATTCAATTTCTCAAAATAAAATCACGTTCCAGAAATTTTTTTGAAGTGGTCGTACCTGACACCGTTCGGGAGGCTTTTTGCTTATTATTATATTTAATATATATATTTATATAAAGAAAATATCTAATCTAATATGAAATTTTTAGACTTCAAATTTTTGACGCATTTATTTATTGTGGGATATTCTGAGTCTATTTTAGAAAATGCCTGTGTATGTCTATCTGTCTGTCGGTTGCACATTAACCTAAGTTTTGATATTCCAATGAAACTTTATAGTAATACTTTTGATATGAATTATTGTCGAATTACTGTTGATTTAATTTTGGTGAATATCGTCCGATAAGTGATGTTGCTGGATCTCAACTGGAGTGTCACTCTGTGATAATTTTTTGCACATTACGGTTCATTTGACAGAGGACCAATGGCTTAAAGTGGATTCCAAATCAGTACATGCAGTGATTATCCTTAAAAATCATACTAGTCAAAAAATTTAATTATCTAATAATTTTTCCTCATACTAATTTATATAGATGAAAGTAAAAATAAATCCTAATCCTATACTATTAAGTGAGCAATATTTGTATATATATATATATATATATATATATGTATATTTCACTGTTCTCGAAAACGGTAGCTCGGACAGTCACGTGATTTAACACAAAGGTGCCCTCCGTAGGGTCATTGTGCACATCGAAGTCAGATTTTCGCATTTTTGATTAGTTTTCTTTTAATTAATAAAAATATGAAAATAAAACTTCCCATTTCTATAATGACGCAGAATGGAGAATCTTAGAAGAGATTTGATTGGTTTACTTGATTTTCATTGATTTGAGTGTATTTTACATTGAACTACAGCTACGTTATGAGGAATTAGAAAAGATTTGAATGGTTTATTTGATTTTCATTGATTTGAGTGTATTTTACGTTGAACTAGAGCTACGTTATGAGGAATTACGAGACATTTGATTGGTTTATTTAATTTTCATTGATTTGAGTGTATTTTACGTTGAACTAGAGCTATGTTATGAGGAATTACGAGACATTTGATTGGTTTGTTTGATTTTCATTGGTTTGAGTGTATTTTACGTTGAACTAGAGCTATGTCATGAGGAATTACGAAAGATTTGATTGGTTTGTTTGATTTTCATTAGTTTGAGTGTATTTTACGTTGAACTAGAACTACGTTAGGAGGAATTACGAGATATTTGATTGGTCTATTTGATTTTCATTGGTTTGAGTGTATTTTACGTTGAACTAGAGCTATGTTATGGGGAATTACGAGATATTTGATTGGTTTATTTGATTTTCATTGATTTGAGTGTATTTTGCATTGAACTAGATCTACGTTTAGATTTTATTTAAAAATAATTGAATTTTTAATATTTTAATATTATGCGACTTTTACAGAGAACGAATTGCGATTGGCGCCGCAGGCGTCAGAGAGCATGTTTTTTGGTAAAATTTTTCATGTGTCTCTGGCCAGCTAGCTGGTGAAGCCAGCTAGTTTAAATAAAGCTTATAAAAATGACAAGAAAAAAAAAACTATTCAGAATAAGCCAATATAAAATATTATATTTTAAAAGAAATTTGTACACATACAATAGAGTTCAGAGTTATTCGCTATCGATAGAGATCATTCGGTTGATAAATTTATGTGAAAGAAATTTCTTAGAAATTAAAATTTTAAAACATCCAGAGAATAATAAATCAAAAATTTCAATACTAACTATATATAAGTATGTTTACTAAGAAAATTAAGCTCAAATATAAACACTGTGAAAGGCCAGCTATCTTTACGGTCCAATATGCATGTTGAATTGATCATGTGTTTTGTTTTTATAATACATTTTACATACGAATAATTCAGAATAAAGGAGTATTATTTTTTGTGTTTTAATAACTTAAAATTAATTTTTTTTAATTGAAATGTGAGGATATACAAGTGCATAACACTATTCTTTAAAAGAATTTTAGAATTTTAGAATGTTTGAATATATATATTTTGATATTTTTAAGTAAAGATATAACACATTTAGTTTTATGTATAATTTTTTGTTCTAATCACCTATTACTACTTCCATTACACTACTACCGTAGATAATGGAAGTATTGTATTTGGTCCAAAAATTCGATATCGAGATTTCACCTGATTTACGCGTTTTAGTCTTAAAAGTTAAGTCCTCTGAGTCCAAAAAAGGGGTTTTTGGCAATTGGTCAGTGTGTGTGTGTGTGTATGTGTGGAATCTTTTGGCTATCATATCTCCGTAACTAATAAAGACAGAACTAGAAAACTTCAGAATTGAGACAGGTCTGGTGTACAGATGAATTATTCATATTTTGGTGATAATTAAAAAACCGGAAGTGCGACTGTAAGTCCGTATATCAAAAACGGCTAACGATTTTCTTCAAATTTGCTATATAAACATTCTATTAGATGTCCTTTCGAATGATACAGTTGGTTAGTTCAGGAAAATTGATAGGCGTCCTGTATAAATAGCTCAATTTCAGGTCTCGCAAGCGCGTTCTTTTAAAAACGGCTGCACAGATTTTTTTCAAACTCGCCATATTAACTCCCTTTAAAATATCTTTTTGTATGTAATTATTCTTTTCCGGTCAATAATTGATTTTTTGTAAAAGTTGGTATCTCAAAAACGGCTCTAACGATTTTCTTGAAAATTGTTATGTAAATCCATTTCTTGCTCATGTATTACGTGGTTATTAGAGGAAGATTAACAGTCATCCTGCTTAGGTAGGTCATCTTTAGATCTAGGAAATTTGTGTTTCAAAAAATAACTCTACACTGTAAGAAAAAACGGCATATTTACAGCATAATATGCTGGCAATATGGGTGCATGAAGGGGAGAAAGTAAAAAAGAAGTAATTTACAGAAGAAACAACTGTAAAAGAGTCTTTCTTTACAGATTTTTCCGCTGTAAATTGTCTTATTTAACAGCAGAATGTGCTGGCAATATGGGTGCCAGCACATTTTGCTGTAAAAGCTTCCGTTTTTTTTTTTTTTTTTTTTACAGTGTACTTTTTTTTTTTTTTTTTTTTCTTAATTTTTACCTCGCTATATGTAAGCTTCATTTTGTATGTCTCGTCTGTATATACGTATAAAATTTCTCTTACCGGAAAATTTTTATTTTTTACTTCTTTGTGTCACTTTTATGTTTTCTGATCACATTATCTCCCAGAATCCATTTCGATGATGAATTAAAATATCTATCGCAATTGCGTAGGTAAAGACCTTCGCAAGAAACGTACAGACTAGTTCGGAGACCAAATTTCAAATTTCGTAAAGGAGTTCTATACTTAAAAAATTAAATAAATAAATAAAAAATGTTTGCATGTTCTTTTTTTTTTTTTTTCACTTACTTATTTAGTTATTTTGACATATTTCCTTTGAAATATTTCCTTTGACATATTTCCTTTACCTTTGAAAAATTTTACAGTTAAAATGAGATTTTTATTTAATACTTTTTTAACCAATTATCCGATTGAACTAAAAAGTAAAGCGTTAGCTAGATTTTGTCTTTATTAATAAGTGTACCAATTTTGATAAAATCTAATAATCTGGACAGATACAACGACAAATTTTCAACTTTATATATTTTAAATAAAGATGTTCGCACGTTCATTCAAGGTGTAATAGAACAAATCGCGACAATGCAAAATCGCTGTCTGAAATACGATCTGTCGTACTAATAAACTGTATTTGGTTTTATTTAAATATATATATATATATATATAAACTACTTTAAAATGTTCAACCCACTGTACCTACTGTGGATAAAATTCTTAGCATCTCGATTATGTTAGAAATATACTTTTCAAATAACCTTATCCTTTTATTACACCCCCTTCATGAAACAACATGAATTCGTCGGCATACCCTAAAGTCAATTAAAAGTTTCGGAGTTCAACTACTTCCGTATTGTGTGAAAGCGGATATAAAATACTACCTCCGAAATTTGGGGCATCGAACTGGAAGGAACAGAAGGATCAGAGAGATGGAAATCGATCGATTTTGGGAAATGAACGGATAGAAATCGTCTGTATCGATCTCTGCCTTCTGTTTGAGAGGGTTGTTTCCATCCCTAATCAGCGTTCGATTCCCATTCATTGTATATTGGCTCTGCTGCTATGTCTTCTTTCTCATCTGTGACGACTGTTTCTGATGGCTTTCTCCCGTTTAGAGTTTCATTTGTATTAATTTCCTGAATCTAATTGGATTTATTTTCCCCAGGTGTCTATTTTATTGAGTGTGAAATTAGATTATGTACTTTTACTGTTACTTATTCAGTTGTGTTTCAATGAGAGCAATTAAATTAGATATAAGCATCGTATTTATTAGCTTGAAGAAAAGAGCACAGCCAGAACTGCGGCAAAATAATGCTTACGATTTATCACTAATGATAGTTTTAGTTAGATTGATAGTGTAAAAATCAATAATGTTATCGTTTATGGCTCATTACACTGTTTAAAAAATGCAGAAAAAATACAGAAATTCTCTGTAATTTCAGGAAAAAAGGCGTAAATTACAGAAAAATTACGTAGACAAAACGTATTTTACGACTTTTTTTCTGAAATTACAGAGAATTTCTGTATTTTTTCTGCATTTTTTTAACAGTGTATTTTAATCCTTTATTGTTCACTTCTTAATATTCTTTGAAAATTGTTAAACTAATTTAAAGAATAGCTATTAGATACATAGCAAATCATATAAATATATAAAGGAAAAATGGGCATTTTTAATTTTTTAGAATTTTTTTAATAGAAACAACTAATTCGTTAACCTGATTAAATTTAAATAATAATTGATTTATTAAATAAATAACTTTGTAAGTTTATTCTATTAATTACGAGAAAACTCACAACAGTAGTTTTAATTCAAAATAAGAACACGACTCATCATTAAGAAGAAGAAAATAGGCACGAGTACATCATTAAAGCAGCAACTACGCACTCGGACCTACTATGAAATTTAAAGTGATTTCTGCAATAGACTTCCTCTGAAACATTATTTGTTAAATTTCGAAGTAGTCTACGATCTACAGAACAAAAAGAAACAAAATCTTAAAAATCGATCAAAACAAGGGAAAATCATTGCAAAATTGATGCATGAAAAATGTTAAATTACCGTTTCAGTACAAAACTAATGAACGTTAAAAGGTTAAATGCCGCTTTTTTACATTTTTTAGTCATACATAATTTTTTATAGAGTTATTTAAAATATTTGTTCGAATTTTTTTTATGGAGTTTATTGTAAACGTATAGTACGCTGGTGGAATAAACCTATTCAGTCATAGTAATGGCATAATCGTCAATTTGTGTTTATGCTTGTCTTTTTTTTTTTTTTTTTTTTTTAAGAAATTTTGAAAAGGTGTAGCATTTGAATCCGTTGTTGTATTTGTTATTATAGAATTTATTTTTAAAAAATTCTTAGATTACAATATATATATATATATATATATATAAACTTCAGCATTTTTATTGCCAGAGATAAAACTCTTGTTTAAATTTAAAATACATTAGTATTCAAGTGCTTTTGAGTTTAATTTTTGATGATTTCACACTATTTTCAAAATTAGTAAGCTATTTCAGAAAGTGCTTAACGTATTAATTTTGCTTGTTTTTCGACTTCTCGTCAACTCCCAAAAATATAAAAAGTAACTCTGCGGAAAAATAATCAGATATACATATTTAAAATTTAGCTACTAATGTTTTTAAGCATAATAAAACATATCTATTTTCTAAATTCATTTCTATATATACTTATAATTATTTATTGCGACATTGGATTATGAAATACGCAAAATTGTACTAAAAATTCGATATTTTATTTTTACTAAAATCTAAAACTGTATAACAGTAGTAATGTGCCCCCCCCCCCCAAAAAAAAAAAAAAATAAATAAATAATAATAAAATAATAATAAAATAAAATAAAATAAAATAAATAAATAAATAAATAAAAATAAAAATAAAAATAAAAATCAATTTTTATTAATTTTTATCATTTTTTTTTAATTATTATTATTTAACAACTTTAGTGCCTATAATTACATTGACTTTTGTCTTGATTGATAAATATCATACCAATTCACAAAAGCCAATACATAATACCTTGTAGACATACGATATCACAAACATCCATGTCCGCACAGGGATTCAGACCCGGGACTTTGGGATCTAGAAGGCAGCGCCCTACTGACCAAACCACCAAGCAGGCTCCCCATCACTCTATATTGATTTATAAGCGATTATATTTATAAACAAATATTGTAACTGTTGTAAACTGAAAGCTTTAAATTTTTCTTTAAACTAATTTTTGCGTGGTTGAGTCAAGTTTAAAATGTTCCACTCGTTTTAATTTTTTGTTAAAAGTTCGGGAAATTTCATTTAATAGTTTTTTATGTATCTTAGTACAAAATTCAGTTGCAATTTTCTACTTTTTTTTTTTTTTTTTTTTTACTTTAAAATTTTTAAATAAAAATAATAATAATAATAATAGTAATAATAATAATAAAGTAGCTCAAAAAAAAAAAAAAAAGTTTTTTTTTTTTCCTCCGCGAGAATTTTGAATTTAACGATTAATTAATAATTTTAATTAATATGTTAATTAATTATAATGTTAATTTTCATTTTAATATTGTACTTGTCATCTACACTGTCAAAAAAACAGTCCTGTTTGCTGCCAGAAATTTTCTGTAATTCAGAAAAATACGTTCTATCAAAGGAAAAATTACGTTGATAGAACGTATTTTTCTAAATTACAGAAGATTTCTGGCAGCAAACTACAGCAAATAGCACTTTTTTTTTTTTTGACAGTGTACAAATAATACTACGAAATTGTAACATTTTTAAAGCAATGAAGTTATAATTGTATTAATTGTATTAATTAATTAATTAATTTGTTTATTTATTCACAGTCCACTGTCGCATTAAGAGGATTAAAAATATTCCGGAAGAAAAACCGCTATTTGCTAAAAATGTATGCTTATTTTTCATTAAATATTTTAAATTGTTAATATATATATATATATATTAGATCTGAAAACAGAGTAGTTTTTAAATATAATACAAATGTGAGAGCACAATGTATAGTAACATACATTCCCTGGAAGCATTTCGAAATCGGTCTTTGTTTCAACATCATTTATATACCCAAATATCCCTACCCCTATTAGAAACTTCTTTACTTACAAAATATTGTATTCCATGAAAAACGTTCTTTTTATGTTAACAAATACATTTCAAATCAAATTACATTTCTCTTTAAAAGGATCGTTCAGAAAGCAAAAAGGAATACGCTATCTAGTGATCACATTTCATCGCAATTAATGTGTTATTACAATGGTCGATTGTTACATATATAAAAATAAACGCTACGCGACTTCTAGAATATCAGATGTCGAAATTTTCTTCCTTATTTTAAACGAAAAATGGCTATAGAATAAACAAATTAATACAGTAGATTTTGGATAATTCGAAGCTGAAGGGACTAGAGAAAAATTCGAAATATCCAAAACTTTGAATTACATATACTATTTTGTCAAAAAGAAGAGATTAAAAAAAAAAAAAAACTCTACGATCAAAGATTTACACATAAACTTTATATCTAAGAATACTACTACATCCCTCCCTCCCCCCCCCCCCATTAAATCAATATTTTTTTTTATGAGCTTAATTATTCAACAATTTTTAAGAAATAGTCAGATATTTTTGATTGCTTCTTTAAGTACAATCTTTGTGTCATAGCATATGACTTCAACCTATCAATTGATACAAAAACAGAATCTTCTACCTTAGACATGACTTTCAATTAAAAAAAAAAAAAAAAAAAACCTCGAAGTTCATGTATATGGACAATATCTTCTGATGCACTAGATAGGAAATACTCTTGTATTTCCTCATCCTTCTTATGAAAGACTGTTAAAAAAAAGAATGCACTTTAGCTGAGAAAATCTCGGTAACAAATTTTACTGTAATATTTTAAAGATAATCGTATGAAAAATTCGAATTATCCAAAATAGATTTCGAATTATCCATGATTTTTTAATATTATTTTAATACAAAATTCAAGGGACCGAGTAAAAAATTCAAATTATCCAGACTTTCGAATTAAACAAGTTCGAATTATTCAAGTTTTACTGTATTGCTAAACAATAAGCAAAGCAATTTTTTTTTTTTTTCATTTATTGTTTTAAATATCTTCTCTTTCCTAAATATGATCAATTTATTTATTTGGCTATATTTTTAGAAAAATAATCAAGTTTTACTATAGTGTTATACAGTTTAGGAAATATATTGCAAAAATGCCAATATTACTAAAACTTATTATTAAGTTATAAATATTACTAATGCATATAGCCAGCGCAGGTTATATACAGTGCGTGTCGAAATGATAGGTCCACCAGTAAAAACGAAAGTTATGTTGGTAAAAAAGGTTTTATTGTGTACAAAGTACTATTTTATAAACTACATTACTTCCTTCAATGTAAAATATTACATGAATAATATACAAATAATAGGAATAATAAGGAAAACAAAAATTACATGAAAAAGCTGTTTCAAAAAGATAGGTCCACTGAACCAAGCATCAAATTAATGTTGAATTAATAAGAAATTTTTCCACCTTGATTCAGAATAAGCTCATAAATCCTATTCGGCGTGGTTTCTACAAGTTTTTGCAAACACTTTTTCTCGATTTTTGACCATTCGGAGGAAATAGCCTTTTTCAAGTCTGCAGTACTGTTGTACTGCCTTCCGCCCGCATACACCGCACCTCTTGCGAGTATACCCCACATGTTTTCTACCGGATTCAGATCGGGGCTGCAAGGTGGCCAATCGATAACATGTACACCATTATTCAGAAACCATTCGAAAGTGGACTTTGCAGCGTGCACAGGAGCATTGTCCTGTTGGAACATGAAGAATGGGCCCCCAATGTGCTCTGCTTGTGGAAGAAAATATTGTTCAAGCAGCTGTTGATAGCCTGCAGCATTCAAACGATAGTCTACAAATGGTATATCAGTTTTTCCTGCACCTCCGAATCCGGCCCATACCATAAGGGAACCACCACCAGCTTGCCTCTTCGAGAATATCTGTCTATCGTTACGCAAATTGTGCCAGTAGTACTGCCAGCCATTTGGACCATCCAGGTTGAATTTCTTTTCATCACTGAATATCACACGATGCCAATCTTGTTTCCAGGACATCACTTCATGTGCGAATTTCAATCTCTTTTCTTTGTGCTTTTTAGTCAGTTTCGGAGTCGCTTTCCTCTTCACGTAAACTATATTGCCGAACTTCTTTACCACTCTATGGACTATAGATTTTGATATTGGAGAGTTTCGTTGTCTGGCCACAGTGGATAAACTCATATTTCCAGGTTTTAACTTTTTTTTACGATAGTCCTTCTTTGTCGGGGTGTCACTTTTGATGGGCGGCCAGATGATTTTTTAGTGCCAAAAGCATTTCTAAGTAGCAAACAATTGTTTACAATATTATGTGATCTGTTTAAAAGTTTACCTATTTCTCTATTCATTTTTCCACACGTTTTAAAGCATCAATTTTCCCCTGCTCAACCAACGAAAGACTGCAACGACGACCCATTTCGTTTGATTACAACGTGATGTTCAAATCTGTTTAAATACCTCCACAGCAGCCAGCATAATCTCGCAGTAAAACTAAGCAACGATATTTATGCAAATTTTTTGGAAATAAACGTGATTGGTGCAAAATTTCTGAAGGCGGACCTATCTTTTCGAAACGGTCTGAAAATGAAAATTTACATAAAATAAAAAGGAATTATTTATTTTTAAGAAATTTCTTCATAAATAGTTATAACAATTACTGATTAATTATCTCTACCAAAAAAGTGATTCTTATTATCAATTAAGAGCCGAAATTTTGAAAAATGCGGGTGGACCTATCATTTCGATACGCACTGTACATGTCACTAACATGTTACATTCTAAATATTTTATTAATTAGATGGTTTTTTCGTTGGTAATGTTTAACATACATTGGTTTTGTAATAAGGATGTTGTATTTTTCCACTTTGTAAGTGAAAGAAGAAAAGTGAAAATTAAAGATTTTTACTTTTTCGCACGTTAAATAGAAGAAAGTAAATTCGTAAAAAAATTCCAGTTCCGATTTTCGATTTATTTGTACGCTTTTAAATGTCCTGAATGGGATTTGGCTATTTTTAAAAATGTCCGTCTCTCTGTCTCTGTTTCTGGATGAATGTGAAAAAAAAAAAAAAAAAAAACATTGGCAGCTTTCTATTAAGAAGTAATGAACAGAATTATAAGAAAGGTTTTATTTTCTTTCATCATGACATAAAATGGTGTTTATCAACGTTATGCATGTTACTCAACATGTGGCGCTGTTGTAGGGTTTTTTCATAATCTTTAATTTGGTAATAATACAAAATTTCATATAATTGGTTAAAAATTAGGTTTACTTTTAACCAATCATTGTTAAATTGAAATTTTTTTGTTTATAATAGTAATAATCAATCAGAATACAATTTTTGTATATGTCGGAGAATTGCTCTCCCCCACCCCGGGATGTAAATTTTCAGTATGGGTAATTTACAAAAGAACTCGTCGACGTTTTTAAAAGGAATTGCAGAGCTATTCATCTGTGCTTATATTAAGAAAATGTTATCGATGTTTTGATTTTAACAAAAAAATAAATAAAAAATAAATGAGCCATTTTTGTACTTTTTTCCCCTCTTATACATCTTACAATATGCAGTGGTGGCTGCTGTTTTGGTCTAAATTACGTGAATTTGTGTAACCAATTATAAAAGAAAGTTTTGTGATGATCAAAACACACTAGTTCGAAATAATAATCGATAAATGGAAACTTCATATAAAAAAGGATGTACTTTCTTTCTAGACTGCTAAATTGAGGAGAAAACATTCAAACCGTGTTTTCTCCTTCAGATACAATTTTTCAGGCAACACAAAAATTAATAAATTAAAAAAATAACTAAACTTAAAACCTAATTATCGTTTATTTAGATGTATTACTAGATACTAGGAAAATATGTAGACATAATTAGGAAGATATGTAGACATACTACTTTTATAAAAAGTTGAAAGAAAAATCACTAACACTTTTTTTTTATTTTTTTGTAAAAACACGATTTAAATGTTTGCTCCTCAATTATAGTTATGCAAATGAATAGTTTTTTTTTAGTTTTTTTTTTTTTAGTTTGTTTAAAGAGAGAAACTAAAGAGAAATTTATATGTTTCTCCTTTAAACCGAAAGAAAAGAATATTTCATCAGCTGATTCATTCAAACAATTCATTCTCTGAAAAATCATCCTTCTACGATCTCTGTATTTTGATTTATTCTATCTTTTACACTAGACCAACTAGTTCGAAGGGTCTACTAGATACTTCTGTCTGATATGTCAGGAGGAGAGCTCGGGAAGAAAAAAAAAAAAAAATCTGAGTTGATGCCCAAGGGAGCTGAAAGATAAGAAAGAGCGGCTAACAATCGCAAGTGTGGTGAAATCAATGGGGAATAGTTCTAATTCTTTGTGATCAATCCATGTGAAATGTATTGTTCATTGTGAGAATTCTTCTAGTGGAAATTTTTGTTGTATGTGATGGAGCTATTTTCTTGTTGATTTCCCATTGGTTAAAGAGTTGATATTTTCTTTAATGTGAAACGTATTAATTATTGATAAATATAGCGTTTCATTTGATTCAGGGGTGTTACTTTTCAGGGGCTACCCCCAAATTTAAGGCTTTTGAAAATTTGGTTGTCTCTGAATTTCATATTAATTATTTTGTTTATATATATAATTAAAAAAAAATCCTCATTTTGAATATTTAATTTGTCTCATACTGTTGGGTAAGTGCACCAGGGATTGACACCTTTAGAGCAATTTCTGATATTTTTAATGTTCTAGTCCTCAGAAAATATTTTTAAAAATCTTAAGTTAGTACATAGGGTATGAAAGACATTCAGAACCACATATATGTTAAAATATATACATTTGATAACAATTATTTTTTTTAATGAATTTTTATTTGACACCCACTCAATGTTCCAGTAATTGACACTGCCAGTTTTTCATTTTATCAGTAATTGCCTCCTATGTTCCAGTGTTTGACACTGCTAGTTATTCATTTTGCCAGTTATTAGCACCCTATGCTCCAGTGTTTGACATAAAAATGTTAAAATTCTTATATGTAAAATATATGATTGTATTATTTTTCTTATTTATTAATTATTTCGGGATAGATGTCAATTACTGAAGCATGCCCATCACTGGAGCACCCCTATTAAGAACTTATTTTTTCCTTGAATTTTTGCCATAGACATATAGTTAATTGCAAGTTCATTTAAATAAAGCATGTTTATTAATAGTGCACAAGCATTCAAAATTCCTACGACTCTCATTAAAAGATGAAAACATTTGAAATAAGATATAGCTTTTTGATCACTTTCATTATTATTATTATTATTATTATTATTATTATTATTATTATTATATTTTATTTTGGGATAAAATTCTGGTAACTATTATTTAGCTGGTAACCATTATTCAAGTTTTGTTTTAGCTCTCAGTTTTGTCGTAACTCTTTTTACAATATGTTATTTTGCTTATTAACAATTAGCTGATTCAATTTCGTTTTTTACTCGAGATCAAATAGTTCGAATGGCCTGCTAGATATTTATGTCGCAAAGAGGAACTCAGTTAAAAAAAAAAAAACTCTTAATTGGTGCCTAAGGGAACTGAAAGATAAGATAAAGTCGCTGTCAATCGCAAGTGGGCGAATCAGTGCAGTGTTAAAAATTTGGCGTTGGTTTACATCAAAACTTGGGTACACTGTAAAAAATTTGCCTTTTTGTTGCCAGAAATTTTCTGTAATTTGAGAAAATACGTTCTGACAACGTAGTTTTTTCGTAAATTACGCGTATTTTCTCAAATTACAGAGAATTTCTGGAAACAAAAAAGGCAAATTTTTCACAGTATACTGAAGTAGCTGCTGTACTGAAGTAGTTAAACCACCCGATGGTTTAACCTTTTGCCATGATTTGGTAATTTTATGTTGAAACAAATATTGGTATTATGTTAAAAAAAAAAATAAAAAAATCATATCCAACCGAGACGGGGATTAAAAAGATAATCTTCTTGTCTCAAGTCAAACACTCCGGCTCTGTGCCACGCTTTCTTTCCCGCTAATTCTGTGTTTTGTTGATTTTGATAAAAAAGGCTAAATTTTCTAGGGTCTTATCGTGGCCCATGGGTGAGTTGTTGCACAAGATTTGCACTTTACCCTATGTTTTCGACAATGCTCTTTAATTTAAGCTTGGTTTGGTTTTAATAGGACTTTTACTGATTCATACTTCCCTTGTGAGTGGATGTATGGTAGCTCTAAGTTTTGGTGCAACTGAAATTCAATCGCAAGAAGTAGAAAACTTAAAAATGAGGTTGAACCGTATTATGGTATTGCTTATATAACTTTACTCCATATAGTGGTTCAAGTTTGAACGGAAATTTTTAACAGTGAACGAATAGTTCTAATTCATTGAGATGAATCCATATGGGGTACATTGTTCATGGGGTACATTGTTCATGGTGATATTGCTACTCGTCGAAATTTTTGTTGCATATGATGGAGCTATTTTCTCATTATATTAAGGACTCGAATAGATTATTTTTGATGTTAGATTGATATATTAATGACCATTACTTATTTATTACTTCTATAATTCTTTCGAAACGCTAAAAGGAAAAATTGTGGAGAAAAAAAAAACATGAAAATTTTTCTATGCTTACGCGTAAAATTTATGTGCTTCGATATCTGCCAAGTGGCCCTCCTGTTTTTTTTTTTTTTTCATTCTTTCTTACTTCCTTTTTTTTTTTTTTTTTTAAGGCTCTTATTGTTACAATTTTTATGTAGTAAAACTTTATACAGTTTCTTGATGATCCCATAGATGAAAAGCTGCTCTTAAAAATAAAGGTTACATAGGGGAAAAAAAAAGATATATATATACATATATATATATATATATATATATATATATAATATAAATATAAATATAAATATAAAAAAGGCAGCCATGTACTTTAGCATTAAGCATACCAATTTCACAACAATTTCGTAGTAAATAAAAGATAAAGTGCATTTATAAAATATGTAGTGGCATTTATTCATAGCAGCTTCTGTTTAAAATTATGTTTATTCACGCTTCTTTATAAGTTTAAGTTCATTTTTAATGCTGCATATATATTCTCATAAATAATGAAGATAACAGATTATCTAACAATGCTGTTGGTGTAAAAATTGGAGAATAATTCTGTCTTTAACATTTTGCATTTACTAACAGCATTATGCATGCCTTTAATATTTTGCATGTCATGTTCATTATGCTGTGAAATGACATTAATGCCTCCCTTGAGATCATGCCTTTCTTTCATATCTGACAGGGACTAGTATATTTTACTACGGGAATACATAATTCAGAGTGTTGATAACAAAAATTGCATGCATAATATAAATTTTCTGAATTCGGTTATGGAAGAAACATAAATATATTAGACTTTCATCCAGTTTATGCATTAATACATCAGAATTTTAAAATTAAGAAAAAAGTTTAGTTTAAATAACTTTATTGCCGGAATTAATAAAAATGTCGTAATCTATTTCGACTGGAATCTTTTTTTTAGATTATGAAAAAACTAAACAAAATCTGGTATGTGTGGCCATTACAAAAAAATTTTCTATATTTTTCTATACAAATTCACACACGTCAGAATAAATGATTTATTAATATTATTATTCATTAACGTTATTTACCAGGATGAATGTAGAAGATTTTTTTTCTCATAGAAGTTTAACATATGTTCGAATAAAGTGGATTTTATGCTCTACTAATAACATCTATAAAAACAACTTTTTTTTTTTTTTTTAGTTAAAAATGAAAAAAAAAATATATATATATATATGTATAACTTTTGTTTCAAATTATCAGAGATATATGGTTCAACCATTCGTTTTAAAAACATTGACCAGTTCTTTTGAAATCTATATTGAAAACTTGTCAGCTCCCCCAAGGGGGGATAGCATTGCTCCTAGAAGTCAAAAAAAAAAAAAAAAAAAAAAATTCCTACACTGTTAAAAAAATGCAGAAAAAATACAGAAATTCTCTGTAATTTCTGAAAAAAAGTCGTAAAATACGTTTTGTCTACGTAATTTTTTCGTAATTTACGACTTTTTTTCTGAAATTACAGAGAATTTCTGTATTTTTTCTGCATTTTTTTAACAGTGTAGTTAACTATTCCCATACAGCCACTGGTAGCCCTTAGATATCTAAATTGCATCCAATGATCCATAAAAGGTACAAAATATCTAAAGAAAGTCTATTAAAAGTCCTGGATATAATGTACTAATTGTAGATATCTATTAGATGTTTATAGACGAATTTTAGACGTGCCTTTTTCGACGTCTAATAGGTGTAACATGCTAGATGAAAACAAGATTTAGATATTTTCAATATCTATTAGATCTAACAAGTCCAATTATTGGATATTTGGAGATTTATCGGATATGTAAGAGACATCTAATGGATGTAAAAAAGAGTGAGATTTGTCGCGTTAATAGATATATCAGTAGGACGTTTATAGAAATTTAATGGATCATTTTTTAACTTTCGTACGTGTTTATAGCTGTCTCATGAGTGTAAATGGCTGTGTGGGCTACTAATATAAATAATTATTTTTATTTTCACAATGATTTGTTAAAAAAAAAGTTCTCACTATGCACTTTTATTCGAAATTTCTATACCACCATGTTAAAAATTTAGAAAAAACGGGTGGCAACGCCACCTGTTCGGCGATTTTAACCAAAAGTTCGTAGACACTAATTCATATCAAAGTGTAACTACATATGAATTTATATGAAATTGTGTTCAGTACTTCCTGAGATACAGTTGTTACAAAATTTTTGTCACACACACACACAGAGAGAGAGACAGACAGACATTTGTTTAAGGGTCAAATCGTATGTTCTAGATCTCTCAAAACATGTAAATCCATCGAAAACTGGAAGTCGAAAATTTTTAAGGAATCAATACATTCTTTTGTTTAATATAGAAAAAAAAAAGTAATAAAACAACTCTGAGTTTAATTGTTTTTATTATTAATGAATATATGTGATAGAAAAATAAAAACAAAAATTTAACAACGAGACACAGCAAATATTTTGGAAGTAAATAGACTGTTAACCTTAACATTTTGTATTTGAATATTTTGAAAATAAATATATTGTAAAATTGTATTTTTAGAGTAAAATAGAAATAATGTAATAAATTTTAGTTTAAGTGGTAAAATAATTTAGAATAAAATATTTTTACTTTGAATTTTTGGTTTTATTATTACTTTTATTTCAAAAATAAGTTGCTTAATAATAACTATTTGGATCTTGAAGGAAGGTTTTGAAACATTATACAATGCTACGCTTTAATTTTTTTTTCTTTAGGTGTAATGTATTAGATATTTTAGTGAATTAAAAAAAAGTAATTTTTAGGTAAAAATGTAAATATCAAACTGAAAACGAGTATATATATCTTTTAGTTTTCAATACTTGAGTACTTAATCTGTGACATTAACCCCTTTTTTCCCCTTGTTTATAATTTTCTAAATTATATTTATTTTATTTATATTTTTATACTAGCAGGCTTTTCCCGCTTCGCTGGTCACTAAATTTAAAGGAAACTCTTTTCTATATAGCTTTATAAAAATAAAATAAAATACTAAAATTGCTCAAAAGCTCGCTTCGGATCCCTGCTGCCTTCGGTAGCGATTTGGTCATTCGCTAAAACTCGGGCGCTTGTCCCTATTACCTGAGACAATGGTTTACCAATAGGCTTGCATTAAGTCCTTATTAGATAACAGTTTCGAAATAGATAGTATCGAAAAAAAAAAAAAAATGAAGTATCCCCTTTATATTTGAATCCCAGTTACATATGAACAACACTATACGTGGAGCACATAATATTTGCTTTTACGTTATTTCCTACGTTTATTTTGTTTATCCCCGATCAACCATAAAAATGATAACAATTTCACGCTAAATATTATAATATGCTATGACCGGCTACGTCTGTTGCATGAGACAATTAATTTTTTGTGGTTATTAGTATTCATGGTTTGTAAGCATGATCATAGTACCGCCTTAATATAGCTCTCTTTGGCGACTTTTGAATTTTTGTCACCATTTTAGATTTTATCCCTTGTAAAAATAAGACTTAATACCTTGTAACAATATGCTATGAGCGCTATTTGTGACATATTTTAGACAACTAAACTTTTAATGGTTATATATATTTCCCATTAAGCATATTTTTATTTTCATTTATTTATTTAAATATTGATGAAATTTGAACTTCAATTTGGTCTAGTGTTGTACAGGCTGTATACTACACGTTTGTGTTTGTGAAAGAAAATTTATAAAATACATACATTAGTTAATTTTAAAAAATCTAATTGTCCGATCGATAAGCTGTTTAATCCGTTGGATTCACAAAAATTGCATCTTTCATTTGGTATCTTATTTGTAACGATACGACTGATATTTCTAATTTTTTTAATTTACTTTCCTCATTTTAAATACATGTAATTTTTATTGTTCACGTTTTTTTTTTTTTTTTTTTTTTTTTTTTCCGTCGAAAAAATAATGAAATTTTTTTGGCAACAATTAAATTAAGGAATAAAATTAAATATTTTAAATAAATGTAATTTTTATTGTTCACGTTTTTTTTTTTCTTTTTTTCTGTCCAAAAAAGAATACTTTTTTTTGGCAACAATTAAATTAAGGATTAAAATTAAATGGCCAATTTATCAGTTATTAGAAGGTTTTTATTTTAACATTTTAATTAATTAAAAGAAAACTAAAACAAAATTCGAAAATCCGGCTTCGAGGTGCATCAGGGGAGGTCATTACGAATCAACATGCAAATTTTTGTAGCTCAGCCATCAGCCGTTAGGAACACACCTAAACTTTATTGAATAGCAATAAAGTTCAAATTGACTCTAGAAAACGTTTATATGGGAAATAGAAAAGGGCTGTTTTTAGGGTTTTCCCGGAAATTATTCGATTTTTTCTCGCCTTTTAAACCTTCCCTAGACCTCCACGAACATTTCAAGACTAAGATAAGATAAATCCGTTCAGCCGTTCTCGAGTTTTAGTGAGACTAACGAACAGCAATTCATTTTTATATATATAGATAACCTTTCATTATTATTATTAATATTATTATTATGTTAATGTCGACTATTTTTCTCATTTTTATGCCTTTCCTTCATTCACTTTGCATAATACAATTTGTCAGCTATATTTCCGTGTATTATATTAACGCACTTTACAAAAAGTCTTCGCCCTGTTTCTAGTTATTTAAAAGTTACAGCTACTCTGCAGATCAAAATAAATAAATTTAAAAATGAAAATAATAATAATAATAAAACTCCTGTTTATATATGTGTGTGTGTGTAATTATTCAATTGTACTCGAGTGGTTTTCATACTTGCAACAATTTTAAATATAATACATAAAAAAAGAAAAAAAGAAAAAAAGAAAAGAAAAAAAAGAAAGAAAGAATTAATATTGACAGAACAGAAAAATTCACCATTTAATAAAAAAGAATATGCGTTAACTTTTCAAAACATATCAGAATGAAATAGCTAATACTACGAAAGAAAAACTTCTGTCATTCTTATTCCGATAAATTTTACTAATGTATCTTCCGGGTTCCCGCACCTACTTTGATCCCTTTTGATTCCTTTATTTCTCTTTGTACAATGGATTCTATCTATATATGAATGCATGTGGTTAGAGAGCCTTATTAAATATCTATATCAAATGTGTCTGCGATGGACGAGTAACGAGAAAGTAAAATGTCGCCAAAGTTGTGCCAATAAAGTTGGGAAATAGGTGTTGGCGTTAGAGTTAAGGCCAATCGACGATACAAGAATCCTGGATCTGACGGGAATACCCTCTGTGGGAGGTCTTTCTAAGGGATTCTAAGCCGTATTTACGCAAGTTTCGGTGAAAACCACGGAAAACTCTGAATGGTTAGGCCAACGAGCGTGACCTGGGATCGAACCCATCACCTCATGTTTACCAGCTCCGAGAGTAGAACCTCTTGGTCACTGCTGAGGCGCTGGGAGATAAGAAAAGACAAGCATACACACATATTGTATTAAGTTTTTTTTATTTTTTTTTTTAATGAAAATTTTAATTCTTAGTGGAAAATGCTATTGTTAAACAAACTCCAAAAAGACATCTTTATGTTTATAACTTTTAAAACATAATACTGTTAATTTATTAAACTATGCTTTTCTTTTCTTCTTCTTCTTTTTTTTTTTTTTTTTAATTCATTTGTGTACAGTTTTGCTTCACTACCCATTTAAAGAGGATTGACAAAGATGGAAAGGTGTTTATTTCGTGTGCTACATATATGTTACTGAATACTGACTATTGTTATAAAAAATAAAAGCAGTTATAATCTTCCTAATAATAAAAACTCAAGTTTTCCTAAACAAACGATAAAAATGATGTCATAGTTAAAACAATATGTTGGAAAGAAAAAAAAAAGTAAAATTTTATCCACAGTTTCCATGCGTGTAATTCAGCTGAACAAAATAATTAAAAAGGACAATTATATGGAAAAACTTACTTCACTATCGTAACAATGTATTGAGATAAATGAAATACAATTGTATCCTTTGTTTACATATTTTTTGGAAGATTCGCTCACTGTATGTAAAATTCAACAACATCATAAGAAATTAACGATATAAATAAATAAATAGACATGCTGTTATAAAATTTAAATTAAACAATTATGACATCATTTTTAATTTCTTATAGACGTTTAGGCATCAAAATAAAATAAAGATAATATAAATGGGTCATTCTCTGAAAAGTGGGCTTTTTCTAAAAAAAAAGTTAGCTGAAATAAAATGGCTCAATTTTTTTTTTTTAATTTTGTGCATATACACGTTAATAAAAATAATAAAAATTACATGCACAGTTAATAAAAATAATATTAACCAAGGTGTATCTGATAATTTTTGAAATAGTAATTATTTTTATTAATTAGAAAAACGAGGGAATGATTGTGAGAGAATGACAAATTTCTTCTAGAAACTACTTTATAAAAATATTATTAAGTTTAGCTATATTTTCAAACACTAAATATTTATTAAAACATATTTTTATTAATATAATAGCATAAAAAAGCAAATTTGACTTCTTTTAGTTAACTTTACAATGAGTGAGGGAATGACGTATAATAAAAATACTGTATTTCAATCTAACATTTGAGAGCCATATGCTATTCATTTTAAAATGTTTCCAACAGAACACAAAATGTTTTCTTTACTTTGCTTCTATATAAATTAAGTTTGACTTATATAAAGTACGTGCTGCCATTAATGGAGTAAGTAGAGGTATAATTACAGTTTGATGAGGGAATGATATCTATTACCAGGGACAACAATAATAAGTGTTCTAATTTCTTTCATTGCATAATATATAAATGTAGTATAATGGATAAATATTTGTTAAAGCATGTTTAATAAATTTTCACATCAAATAATCTAAATATAGATGCTTTAATAGCATAGAAACCATTTTATTTACTTACTTGTGGGAATGGGGACACAGTGAGGGAATTGCATTTTAAAAAATATTTAAAAAATATATTTGAATTCCAGTAAACAAAGAATAACAGTTTATATGCAAAACCAATTAATATTGATAGTTTAGACTGCTTTTTGTTTTTGTGCTTTTAAAAATAGGCCCTCAAGACTACTGGGACATGAAATGACCACTTTTCAGAGAATTACTCAAATATAAATAACCCAAAGTAAAAAATGAAGTCATTTGTTTTGAATGCCACGTAAACCGATGTTTGATAATTTGGACCTACAAGGAGAAATAAATTTGGAAACGCGTGTCTAAAAATCGAGCAGTGAGCGGAGACCGACTATTAACCCCTTCCACTCCAGGGACGTACGTGCGTACGTCCTAGTGTTAATGGCCATTAATACCATAGACGTACGTGCATACGTCCAAAGAAAGTATACGATACTATTTCAAAATTATAATCTGGTATTTCAGACATTTACACTACAGCTAGCCTGGAGCGGAAGGGGTTAATAATAAATACAAATTAAAGATCTTTGTTAATATACATTTTGTAGTACATTATTTTCTGCTTTAAAAAAAAAAAAAAAAATTATAAAAAATTATACAGACACGACATTATTTCATTATTTAAAACATGAAAATCTGACATTGACAGATTTTAATTTAGTGCCAGAGGCCTACTGCTAAACTTGTTAATATCGACATATTCTTCTTTAGTTAATTCGTGACGATCTAAATTCCATGATAAAGTTTTCATTAAATCAAACCAATGTGTTTCAGCTGCAGATACTGTAACAAATAACGTTGGAAGTCCAAACTGTCTTATAGCCGCAAAACAACGTTTTTTCTCTTTTTCCCAATGAGGGGCAGGTGTGCCTTGGGGGGGACTCATGTCAAAGGTGTGCCTTGGGGGGGGGGACTCATGTCAAAGTTGTACCTTGGGGGGGACTCATGTCAAAGTTGGGCCTTGGGGGGACTCATGTCAAAGTTGGGCCTGGGGGGGGGACTCATGTTAAAGTTGTGCCTTGGGGGGGACTCATGTCAAAGTTGGTCCTGGGGGGGGGACTCATGTCAAAGTTGGGCCTGGGGGGGACTCATGTCAAAGTTGTGCCTTGGGGGGACTTCATTCAATAAATCCCCATTCAATAAACCGACTTAAATAGGCCCTTAGCACTATTAAGAGTGACGTATAAAAATTCGACAACTGTACCGACTGAAATAGGCCTCTAGCACTAAAAAAAAAAGTTTCAGCTTCAGAACAAGTTATTTGGACTTAGCACATTTTACATTTTTCACAAACAACGTACAGCAAATTTTCTATGCATATGCAGTTTGAACCCACTCAGAACTTTAAAAGAAAAATCTTTATGTTTTTAATTGAATATTTCTTGTAACTTTTATGCATTTCTCATCCCTTTCTCTTGTATCTAGTTACTTGCATTTTCCGTGATTAGCATCTTTTTTTTTTTTTTAATCAAATACGTAAAGTTGTTTTTCTGGATATTAATATTTCAGATATTAACTACTACTGCTAATAATAATTGTAATAATAGCATAATAATAATAATAAAGTAATACAGACTTCTTTCTTTTATAGTTTCTATTTTGTTTCATAAAATATGAAACTGTACTAATTTATTTTCGTATTCGCAACAATAAAACGTATGAAAAAAATATATATATTAGTTATTAGAAAAGGGAAAATGAAATACTTTAACATTGTGAAGCATACATTCAGAATGGAATATCGAACGGAAAACTTCTGTCATTTTTATTTCGATAAATTTTACTAATGTATCTTCCCGGTTTCCGTACCTACAGTGATCCCTTTTGATTTATTTTTTCCTCGTGTACAATAGATCCAATCTATATCTGAATGCATGTATGTGGTAAAGGCTTTTATTAGATATCTCTGTACAGATATGTCAACGATGGAAGAAAGGGAAATTAAAATAAAGTATCGTCAACGCTATATCCATACACTGTAAAAAAATAACTAACTGCAAGAAACTCTCTGTGAGAAAATAATTGTGGAGAAAATAATTATTTTCTCCAATCACAGAGAGTTTCTTGTAGCTGGTAATAGTTATTTTTTTTTACAGTGTAAGGTGAAAAAGGAATAATAGCTGGACAGCTTCGTTTGAAAATCCTCATTAAATTCAAGTGTTTAATTTAAGTTTCGTTAAATTAAAATGTGATTTTTAAGTAAAAAGGTGATAGTAAACTCAAAATAGACATCTATATGTTTAAGCTTTTTCATGTATGATACAGTTAATCCAGTATAGTTATTATTATTGCAGTAATATTTTATACACTTTTGTATAATTTTTTACTGTTAGGAGAATGATCACCAAAATAAAACAATATATATATATATGTGTGTGTGTGTGTGTGTGTGTGTGTGTGTGTGTGTGTGTGTGTGTGTGTGTGTGTGTGTGTGTTAAATGCTAGGCACTCAATTCTGACTTATTAGTACAAAAGAAAAATAACTTTTTTGTCAAAGGGCGAAAGTTTTCAGGGGCTACCTCTGAATTCCCGGTTTTTGAAAATTTTGTTGCCTCTGAATTTCATGTTAAATTAATTTGTTTTTATTATTTTATTATTTTATTTTAAATGTTTAATTTGCTTTATAACGTATTAAGAAATCTCTAAATTTCATTTATTATAGGCATAAATAAAGACTTTTAATAATAATTGTATGAAGTATGATATATTACACAGGTCTACATCAAAAATTTTGATGTGATAATTTTAGCTGATCTTTATGTTTTTTGGTGAGTTGAAACCGAAAAAGAAGCCAGTTTTTCTCTATCATGTATCGATTTTTGTCAATACAGGGTGCCTACCTACACAATTTCTTTCATTACTCTTCCACCAATACAATTATACGGTAAGTTTTATAGTATGCTTCCATGATTAATTAATCATGGATACCTATTGTTATGATTGCGACGTGAAACCCTACCAACCAACCTATTATTATGGTGGTGTATGTAAAAGTAAAAAATTGTGTCGGTAAACACTCTGTATTGTTAAAAACCTATACGTGAAAGAGAAAAACTGGCTGTATTTTCGGTTTCAGCACATCAAAAAACATAAAAATCAGCTAAAATCATAAAATAAAATTTTATCAACATCATTTTTGTAGATCTATGTTATTAATAACCTTGCCTTTCATTCTTGCCTTGCCTTCAACCCTTGTCTTTCATTCTGCATGCAAGTAACAATTTTCAGAGTTTTTATATGTTAGTTAGTATCATGCCTGATTTATTATTTATTTATTTATTTATTTATTGCTTTTGCACTTTTTTTTTTGTTTTTTTTTGTTTAAGAACTATTTTGGGGGGGAGCTGGCATATTTCACACTTTTTCTTAAGAGAGTATACAACTGATGACTCAAGAATTAATTTTATTTAGAAAAGCATGTGTTGTTATTAGAAGTGCAAATATATTTAAAGGAAAAATCTGTATATGTTTAATCGACAATTTCTTGTTTTTTTTTTTTTTTTCTCTTCTTTCTTTCTTTTTATTTATTTATTCTTTTTTTTTTACATGATCTAGATACTTGCCCTTTTTCATGATCGGTGTATATATATATATATATAATCAAATATCTGATATCTTTTTTATTTATTTATTTTTTTTTTTTTAATAAATAACATCTGAGAAAATAATAATAACGCAATGCAAACTTTATTCCGTTATTTCTTCTAGTTTTTATTTTTAAATTACTTAAATTATTTATTTTTATATTAATACAGTTTTCGTATTTACAACAACACAATGCATAAAAAATAAATAACATTATGAAATAAAAATGGCAGAATAAAAATTTGCTGATTTTTCGAAATATATTCAGAATAAAATATCTAATATCACGAAAGAAAAACTTTTGTCATTCTTATTCCAATAAATTTTACTAATCTAACTTCCGCACGTCGGCACCTGCAATGGTCCTTTTTGATTTATTTCTTCCTCTTGTACATTGGATTCTATCCATGTCTGAATGCATGTGGTTAGGGGCTCTTATTAGATATCTGTATCAGATATGTCAGCGATGGAAGGAAGGAAAGTTAAAGAGAAAGTGAAATGTCGCCAACGTTTTGCCAACAAAGCTGGAAGATAAGAGCAAGAGTGGCCCACAATTGCGAAGAAGTCAAGATCGATGGGGATGGTCCAGATGTAACCAGATGATCGATCACCATGCTCCGACGTCTCCCGTTGCCAGACTACAGAAGATGTTTTCGTTGTACGTGAGAAGATTATTTTCTTGTGGATTCGAGAGGAGTAAACTGAAAGCTTGCTGTACACGCGGTTAATGAAAATTGTTGTGGGAAAAACTTTACAAAAATGAATGCGATACGAAAAAACTTTTAAAAATGGAGTTATTGTATCATTATGAATGAAACAAGCTTCAAAAAAAATGTTGTTTGACTTCATAGACTGTTTTTTCTTTCACACCAATATTATGCGTTTTTTTTTTTTTTTTTTTTTTTTTTTTTTTCTTCCAAGCCAAAATAAAAATACACATACACACACAAAAAAAAAAAATCTGCTGTGGGCACCACATGACTTCCTTATACACTTTTAGAAATATACATAATGTTAAAAAACATTGTCACTGGACCCGAAACATTTGGCTAAAAATATTTTTAAAAAATGCATACGTAAAAAAAATAAAAAATAAAATTGTGCCTTGAGGGGCTCATGTCAAAGTTGTGCCTTGGGGGGACTCATGTCAAAGTTGTGCCTTGGGGGGACTCATGTCAAAGTTGTACCTTGGGGAGGGACTCATGTCAAAGTTGGGCCTTGGGGGGGCTCATGTCAAAGTTGGGCCTGGTGGGGGACTCATGTCAAAGTTGTGCCTTGGGGGGACTCAAGTCAAAGTTGTACTTGGGGAGGGGACTCATGTCAAAGTTCTGCCTTGGGGGGGACTCATGTCAAAGTTATGCCTTGGGGGGACTCATGTCAAAGTTGTACCTTGGGGGAGACTCATGTCAAAGTCGTGCCTTGGGGAGGGGACTCATGTCAAAGTTGTGCCTTGGGGGGGGACTCATGTCAAAGTTGTGCCTTGGGGGGAGACTCATGTCAAAGTTGTGCCTTGGGGGGGGGGACTCATGTCAACGTGTTCTGAACTTTTCTGAAAGTTTCAAATGTCTAGCTAGTCGAGAAGTCAGTTAAATTGCAAGATTTGTCCAAACCGTTTTTGAGCTATTACCGTTTTTTGATACATTTTGCCCATTATGAACCTAATTTTCCTAAATATCTGCAAAACGGAAAATAAGTCCAAAAAGGGAGGTGCACAACTAGATGTTATAACAAACCTATGTACCAATTCGCAACTTTCTACGTCCAACCGTTTTTGAGTTATGCGACATACACCCACACACCCACACACACAGACACACATACATACAGACGTCACGAAAAATCGTGTAAAGTCGCTTATATCTCTAAAACGAGAGCCCGTGCTAAGACGAAACTTGCAGGTGTGCAACTAGACATCATGACTGTCACACGTATAAATTGGCAACATTCAGCGATCATTCGTTTTCGAGCAATGTGAAATACAAAATCCATTTCGCAAATCGGGATTACTATACTTCCTTATACTTTGTATAAGGAAGTAAAAAGAAAAAAAGAAATTGTTAAATTGCCTTTTTTTTTTTTTTTTTTTTTTTTGGGGGGGGGGGGGGGGATACGACAGTACTGTTGTTTTAAAGAAGACATTTGCGTCGTCATCATTTGTTGCGTTTCACCTAGAATATCTCAGGATGTTTCTCCCTTTGGCAACATGTTGAAATTTTTTCAAAGTAAAATTGAGATAAAACCTGCAAAAGAAATTTTTAATAAATGAATATAGTAATCGTTTCTAAGGGGCACAACGTCATATTTTAAGGTAAAAAATCAATTATTTATTTATTTATTTATTTATTTATTACGCTTTTTTGTAAATTTAAATCAATTAAAAAATTCGTTTTTTGCCTCTCGTGCATCAAGTTAATAAAAAATATTCAAAATAAAACTGAGAAAAATCGCGTAAAAGCAATCTTCAAGACTGATGAGTTTCAAGGTGGAATGCGTGTGAAAGTTATCTGAAAATTTTTAAATGAACTTTTGAACTTAATAACAGATTTGAATTCTATATAAATGTAGATACAATAATGCAACGGGGGAATGGTTATTTGTCAAATAAAGGTGTTCGGAAGCATATAAATTGTTTTAACATAGGTTTACAGAATAGTACTCATTATGTTACCTCTTAATTTCCAATCTGTATTTATCGTATTAAATTTCAGGTAAGAAAAAGTCGTGTGAGGACACACCAGATTATTTAAACTCTAAATGTTTTAAATAAATTAATTAAAAATAAATAAATAAATAAATAAAAGTGATTTTTTTTTTTTTTTTTTTTCGAAAAACCGAAAAGGAAAATTTTTTCCGCATATTCATGATTTTAAAGAAAAATTTTCATCCAAATTTTGTTAAATTCATCTAAAGTTGCCTGTAAAAATAAAAGGGGGGGGGATTCGAAGTCTAAAAATTAATGTACATTCAGTATTTTTAAATTTAACAATTAATAAAAGTTTTAATTGATACCTTAATTAATTATAATGGGAATGTTAATTTTAGCATGGCATTTCTTTTGAATGTTTGCTGTCGCCTTAAAATGACAATATGAATATCGAAAATCAATCAATAAAATGAATTTGGTTTTCTGGACAATTTTTTTTTTTTTTTTTTTTTTTTTTTTTTTTTTTATCGGTGCAAACAAATAAACAAAAAAGTAAGAAGTTTTGATTAATTTCTTCATATTTTCTTTCTTTCATTGCTCTCTTTTCATTTCGAGAGTTATCTTTCCAGTGGTTCCGTCAGTATTATCAAAATTTAGATAACGTTTTCAATTAAATATTTCGAAGATATTCTTTTCTGAATACATTTTTAATATAATATTAAAATGAAAAAAAAAAAATGTAATTTTCTTCTCTTGGAACAAATGTAATCGCATGGAACATCACTACTCAAAATTATTTCCTGTTATCAGGATTTAAAAATTAGTCTTATTTTGTCTTATATTCTTATGCAGTGTTGGCAAATGGGAAAATTCGAGATTTCTTTATGTTTTTAATGAATGCTGGAAATTGAATAATGAATACTAAAAATTTAATAAATATATAAATAATATATGCATACATATATGTGTCCTTTTGTACCAAAATTTATTTACGAATCCCGGGAGGTAAGATTAAAATAAAAATAAACATTTTAATAAGGTTTTTTTTTTTTTTTTTTTTTTTTTTTTTTCAGAAAGCTTTGATGAACAAACAAAATATGCGTATGATAGATTTTTAATATACGTTGATTTTTTAATAGAAAGCACATTTTTATTATTTCTAAATATACATATGCATTTTTTGCTTTATTAGCTGAAATATCCGGGTTCATCTCAAATATATATATATGTAAAATGGCTGAAAATCAGGAGAGATATTAAAAGATATTAAAAGTATTCTAGCTCAAAAACTTAATTGTATTGTATATAAAACATAATACAAACAGTGAAAATATTCGCAGTACTATAGGAGAAATACTTGTATTTTATGTACTAAAAGATGTAAAAATAATATAATAAATAAAACAGTGTACTTATGAGGGAGCCAAGGAACAATCTCTAATCTAATTTATGCATTAAATTAAACATTACCTATTGTAGTGTACAAAAAATAATACAAAAGCGCCACAATTCTTTATATTTACTTTGTTTTTTTCTTTTTAGGAATCGTTTGTTTTAATTTCTTGTTGAGAAAACACTTATTCTTAATTCCGTGCTTTCTTGATCCCCTCCCCCTTTTTTTTCCGCGCCCGCGGATAATCCGTTCGCAAATAATCCGAAGTGCACTGTAATGCATTAAAGATAAAAGAAACAATAGAAATGAACAATTTTGTTAGTAGTCTACAAATTCTAAAATGGATTTGTTTTTATTAATATTTTGTATCCATAAAGAACTTCAACATCCAGTTGAATAAAACTAAATGAAGAGCGTTGCGAATAAGACGTGTTGATACGTCCCGCGGATTTATATACTTTATGCATCAATACGGAGTTTGTTTTCAATTTGTATTGTACGAATGAAGTAAACCAAGGTGGAAAATTTTTTAGTGTATTTATAATATTTAGTTTTAAATAATAATCAAAAGTAAATACCGAATTGATGAAATGGGTGGAGTAACTTTTGCTAACATAGTGAATATAAATTTAAATAACGAATTTTCTTACCTAATATCAAGTTTCTAGCTCAAGCGGTAACTAAATTACACATACCCTTTTTTCTACCACTGGAGAGAAGCAACTTTTTAACAGTGTAATGGTTCCTTCAACGTGTGTGCCTGATGTGGATTTGTGATGCGAATAAACGAACAATTTTTTTTTTTACATTTGTACATAGCTTAATTTGCACTTCACAGAGAGTTGATTTGTAAAAGCAGGTACCTATTCACATGACAAAATAATAAACTCAAACATTTATTTGCAGTAAAATGAACAAAAAAACAACACACACACAAAGAAAAAGAATCTGGAGTGGTAGAACAACCTTTATCCACATTCACGTAAAAAAATGTTTCAAGTCCAAATATATTCGCACTATTTTTCATCAGTTGAAAAAAACCAGCATTGGTGCAGCATAAACGTTGCAACTGTTTCAGCAAATGATTCAATTATCCATTAATTCTATATTTAGCTTGTCAGATTAGCTGTTCGTTAATATAAACATTTGACACAATTAACCACAAGTTCCCCTAAGCTTATTATTTATTCTACGAGTAATTTAAAAAATTATCTGCTGTGTGTTGTAGATCAGGGCTAGCCAACCCGCGGACCGCGGGTCGCATGTGGCCCGCCGTGTAAGGTTCTGCGGCCCGCGACAGAATTCATGAAATTTCTAATTTACATCTTCGATTGAAATATTTAAAATAAACGAATTGTTTCTGACTTTTTTAATGAAAATACTGATTGAAGTAGCTAAAGAAACAAATATCGTGCTCCTTGATGCTAATAAAATATTATCAGATTAATAGCTAGTTCTTACTGTCATACTTATGAATATATAATCATACATTTTTGACTGTTTTATAGTTATTAGTAGGTAAAAAAGGCCGGTTCTGGCGCAGGCGGCGGAGGGACCGAGGGACCGGCAAGCCGTGCGGATGTCACACCACCCCCTGAGGGGTCTAGATGGGTTGACATTGACCTTGAGACATCCTCTAACTTGATCGTGAAAGATGACGAGGGTATTAATGAAGAAAATTAATTAAAAAATTTAATGAGTGATTTATTGTAAAAGGTGAGGATGGTTTTAAAGTGATGTTTGTGGTAGAATGAAAAAAGCAGGATATTGTTTGTGAGTCATTAGGAAATTAATTAGGGAGTTAATTAGGAGGTTAATTAAGAAATTAATTAAGAAATGAATTATAAAATTTAAAAAATTGGGAAATAAGGAATGAATAAAATATACGAAATTAAGAATGTGGATGTGGGTAGAGTATGCAAGAAATAGAGTGGTCTGACTGGGGTTCGAACCCGACACCTTGCAGTAAAAATATTTCCATAAGACAGTAGTTTTCGTGCGCGAAACCGCTGACCTATGGAAATATAGCCTGATGGTTCTATTTTAGGTATGAATGTGTGTGAGTGTATATGGTGTTTCTATTATATGTCTGCACAGTTCTTTTTAAACTGTACAAACATATATTTTTTGGGAACTCATTTAAAGAGTTCCTTTTTCTTTGAAATCCTCAAAAGAGGATTTCTTATTTTTTTTTTTTTTTAGGGGTCCCACCATCCACCCGCCGCACGTGTGCGACGCCCCAATTTTTTATGAACTTGAATCATCATTTTCTGATCTTCTAACTTTTCCGGGGTCTTGCAACTTTTTTTTCAATCTTCTAACTTTTATAGGATCTTGTAACTTCATTTTTAATCTTCTATGTTCCAGGTCTTCAGATTTTCAGGTTTTTGATTCTTCATTCTTGCATGTTTGAGGTCTTCTTTTTTTCAAATCTTCAGTTTTTTTTTTGATGTTTTAAAGGGGACCCACCATCCACCCGCCGCATGTATGCGACGCCCCAATTTTTATATGAACTTGAATCATCATTTCTTCTTATTTTCTAGGATCTTGTAACTTTTATGTTCCAGGTCTTCTAATTTTTCTGGAATCTTGCAACTTCATTTTCAATCTTCTAATTTTTCATTCTGATCTTCTAATTTTTCTGGGATCTTGCAAGTTTTCATTCTTCTAATTTTTCATTCTGATCTTCTAATTTTTCTGTGATCTTGCAACTTCATTTTCGTTCTTCTAATTTTCTTTGTTGTAAGTTTGAAAACTTTTTATTTTCAAATCTTCAGTTTTTTCTTTAATGTTTTTAAGGGGTCCCACCATCCACCCGCCGCATGTGTGCGACGCCCCAATTTTTTATGATCTTCTAACTTTTCTGAAATCTTGCATTTTTCAGATTTTTTTTTTTTTTTCATTTTTCTTATTTTTACAATTTTTTTCATTTTTCTTATTTTTCAATTTTTCTTCATTTTTCTTATTTTTACAATTTTTTTCATTTTTCTCATTTTTCAATTTTTTTCATTTTTTCAATTTTCAATTTTTTCATTTTTTCATTTTTTTAAGTTATTTTGTAATGCCCATAAGCCAAAGAAGAAATCCCATCGTCCAAAATGTATCTTTTGTCATCAAAAGGAGTTAAAGAAATTTTATTTTGTTTGAATGTATATATTGTATGACATTCCTGCCCAATTCTCGTTTGCTCTGATATATTATATTTTAAATTTTTAAGGCAATTAATGTAATCTTGATGTTTAATTTTTTTCTTAACTGTTATTGTGGAAACCCCCTTCGCGGTTTTCTTTTCTCCATCTTCTGATCTTATACTATACATTTTGGCTTTGAGGCCTACAAATTCATGGATGAACCGCCCGTTTAGTTCGTCTTTGAATTTTCCCAAAACTTTCTTGTTGTGTTGTGAATGAAGTGGATGGTCTGTGGGGTAATCAGATGTGTCAAAGATGTCTTGATGTTGTAGCATGTCTTGATAGATGTCAGGTGTGGTGATGTGGTAGGTGAGGGAGTCTGTGTCGGTGAAGAGGAGTTTAGCTTGGTCTTGATATGTAGGTTTTATGAAGTCATAGTGAAATCTGTACATGTGTAGTTTAGAGAGTTCCAGGATGGTAAAGCCGATGTAAACGGGACGGTTCATCAAGATGGATTTTTTAACCCGCTCCACTGCCGCTAAATTTTGATTAAATATTTTAAAATTGGTGTAAAGAGGTGAGGCAACAATCTTTTCAGCTCTTATGGAGGAGTTTGTAACTTCTATTGATCGTCGTTTTCTAAGATTTTCTATTGTTTTCCCGAACACAGCATTGTTGAGTAACTTGAAGAAGTTTTTCTCAAAGGCGGACTTGGATTCTTTTCGTTTTTCAGTATTGAAGGCTATGTAGGGTTTCAGCCATGGTGCTTGTTTAAATTTTAAAACTTTGTGTATCTTGGTAAGAATTAGACCTTGTTGGAGATAATATTGGAGGTTTCTGTAATGGGTGACATATTGAATTTTATTGTAGAGATTAGGTGTGAGTTTCTTGGAAGGGTGGAATTTTCTATCTTGAAGCATGTCTATGGCAAATGGTGAGAGTATCTGTTCGGTGATGTGTAGATGTTCTGGTGCTAGTGGATAATCGTTGTGGTTGTCATGAAGATGTTGTGGATATTCCAAGTCCACCTCGAAGATGAAACCTTCTGCTGCGTCAGGTTGTAAGTTGAGGATTATTTGAGTGTTGAAGTCTTCAGGATCAGCCCACTGGAAGCCCCCGTAAGGCAGGGGCTCTGACCCTGAATGCCCGTAAAGGTTATTTGAATCCCAATACATAATGTATTGGGATAAAGCTGAGGGGTCGAAGTCTTGAGTTGTTGGGATATTGGATCTTGCGTGGCGGTGACTTATCATGGAAACCCCACCTCTTACACCTTTTTCTATGAAGAGGAGCATATTAATGTCGGTAAGTAGTTCGAGGTCTACCCCTGTCATTTTTAAACATGCCTGCCATGACAGACCGGGTGCTGTGAAGCAGTGAGTTGGATCTAAACCATAATATTTTAAGCAAAGTCTTCGAAAATTTTCGAAAACATCTGCTAACAGCAGCACGTCAGTCTTCACGTACAGGTCATGGTACTCCCCAAGATTTTGGATGTTAAAGGCCTTCCACACTTTAACAGCATGATCATAATCTTGTGAAGAGATATCTTCATCAGTCAAATCATTGTGGAAGGCCCTTGGGGGTGGCAGTTGATTTTCACCGAAGGTGTTAAAATCGGTGATATGACTATAGGGGTAGACCCCTTTTCTTAAGAGGAGAGAGCAATCTATTGCAGGAGGAAAGTTTTCTTTAAGAAGATAGAATTGATCTGGATCTTGATTTTGGACAAGTGTATCTAAGGATGAGGGGAGGAACTGAAGAGAGTCTAGGAAGATGAGCTGGATGGGACAATTTTTCTTGGTTAATTTAAAAGCAATATATTTTTCTAAAGTGTTGGGGATGACTTCTATGGTGGGATCTTGTACTCTTCCAAGTTGAGTCATGAGGTGGTGGGTGTCATAATTTTTACTATTGTGAAAAATGATGGGGATGGATTTAGGTTGTTTATAATTAATATTACAGCTATTGTGAGCCGCGCCACGAAAAGCTCCGGAAAGATGGTCGTGGTCGCGCACTCTGTTTTTATAGAGCCTGTTGTTACATATGGAGCATCTAGTTGCTTGTTGAAAAGCTCTCTCCTCATCTGGGGTTAGCTGCATTGGAACTATTGACGTTAATTTTTGGGCTATGTCTTCTTTTTCGTATAGAATGGCTTCTAAGAAGTGCCCAACGGCATCGTCACCCCTGTAAACTTGAATAGGCTTGTAAGATTTGCCGTCGGGCCCTACGATAAGATAGGCATAACCACAAGGAATATGTTCAGATGTTTTGATGCTGAAGGATGTACTATTATTGGGTGCGACAGTGGAGACGGGTTTTAAAATAGACTCGAAGTCTGCATAAATAACGTAGGATTTTAGATGTTGCATGTGGATGGAGGTGAAAGAGAGAATATTATTGTCGGGCGATGGCATTTTAATTTGCTGTATGGAGTGATTTTTACAATATTGTAGGTGTTCTTTTAATAAATCAGGGTTTGAAAATCTATGGAGGCATCGGTAACAGTAGTAAGTTTGATGTTGGTGATTAGTTAAGTGGCCCATTAATCTTGAGAAATTTTTTATGTATATGTAATGTTGATTCCCCTCAGAATCTTCTAATAATAATAAATTTATGACATCTTCATCCTCTCTAGGAGAAATGTAGAGAGGACAGATGTCTTCATCGGCGTCATATATAAATATATTTATTCTTAAATTATTAAGTTTTTCAATTTCTGATATTTTATTATATGAAATTGGGCAGGTAATGTCATTTAAAATTATTTCATGCTCATATGGGTAATATTTATTAACTCTCTCAGCATCTCTTTCAAATTTATATTTATGGGCCAGAAGACACCATATGAGGCATTTATCATCATTGAAATTCTGAATATTAATTAAGGCCTTCTTAGCTTTTAATTTCTGAGGGGTTGCTATGAAAGAGCCACCGCGAAGGGGTATGTATTTTGCCACTTTTAATTCTAGACACTCAATCTTGTTGAAAATCCAGTCAGATCCCTGATTTTGGAAATCTTCAATATTATTTTCTATTTTTGTAAACATTGTTTTTATATTATTATTTAAGTTGTCGGAGGTTAATTCTATTATACATTTGGATGAGAAGTAAAATGATGCTCTCTCTTTAATTTCATCTCCATCCACCTTCACGAATTCTGCCTTCATCACCCCGTGCCATTTTATTGATTTTTTATCATTAATTTCGTTAGTTAGGATGTTAAAAATTTCATTGTGACTATTATCGGCAAAAATATTTATGCTGCCTTCCTCCTCTGGTTCAGGATATAAATAGAAATTTTTAAAAACGTTGAGGGCCTGATTGATTTTTCTAATTCTATTATTATTATGAGTAATTTTTATTTTCTTCGAAGCTTGAGTACTACTACTAGCCACGCTTCCATGGACAGTTCTTTGATGTTGTAACAAATTATATTTTGTGACAAATTTTAAATTGCATACCAAACATGAATGCTGAAGAGAATTTTTGTGGAATCTGTCGTGATGCCTTCTCAAATCATCTTTTCGGGTGAAGAGTTTATCACATTCATTGCAACAAAATGAAGTTTGTCGCAGATGAATTCTTAAATGACGCCCCAAGTCATCTTTTCGGCCAAATTTTTTTCCACATTCTTCACAATTAAATATTTTTTCATTTTCATGCACCTTCATGTGTCTAAGAAGATTGTCATTTCGAGAAAATGATTTTTGACACTGTTCACAACTGAAAGACTTTTCCTTATTATGACTTGTTAGATGACGATTGTATTTACCCGTATGGGTAAAAACTTTCCCGCAAACAGGACATGTCTGAAATGGACAAAAAACCTGTTTTAGAATTTTAATTATTTTTAAAAATTTTAATTATTTTTTCACTAACAAGTGTTTTTAATCTATCAAGATTTATCTCCTAACATTTTTCTAACTTAGAGGGGAATTAGTTTTTTTATCCATTTTAAAACTTAGAGGGAAATTCGTTTTTTCTTCTAACAAGATTTTTTTCTAACCTGCCTTTAGAGAGAATTTATTTTAAAACTTAGAGGGAAATTCGTTTTTGGAAACCTAACATTTTTGAAAAGTAATGCAAAATTTTTTCCCGCCCCATGCAAAAATTAAAAAATTTACCTTCGATTTTGCAGTTGTCTCTTCCATGTCATCAGAACTATCGGCGTTCATCCCATCATCGTTAGGCATAGGTGTGGGCACTGTGTCGCTGCAGCTACTCTCACCTCCAGAAACTACTTGGATAGAATTCTAAAAAAAAATAGCAAAAAGAAAAGAAAACAAGTTTTAATTATTTTGTCAAGTTTTTTCAAAAGAGGATTTTATTATAACTTTTTAATTTTATTTTAAGTTTATCTAATCAAGTTTTTTAATTACTTTAAAGAGTGAATTTAATTTGTATTCTAAGTAAAAATTTATTTTAAGTTTATCTAATCAAGTTTTTTAATTACTTTAAAGAGTGAATTTAATTTTTATTCTAAGTAAAAATTTATTTTAAGTTTATCTAATCAAGTTTTTTAATTACTTTTAAGAGTGAATTTAATTTTTATTCTAAGTGAAAATTTATTTTAAGTTTATCTAATCAAGTTTTTTAATTACTTTCAAGAGAGAATTAAATTTTTAACAGAAATGAATGCTGAAAACTCAACTTTAACGCTAAAAAATTTTGAAACTAACATACTTGAGGTTCTGAAGAAGCTGATCTCGACATTGGCGGAGTTGGTTCTACAGCATTAATTCCAGCACCAGTCTGAACAACCTTGAACAAAAAAAGAAAAGAAAACATATTTTTTAAAACATTGTATATTATTCAAACAGTTAAACATAAAAAGTGAAATAATTCGTACCATATGACTTTTCAGATGAAGTCTAAGCTCCCTTGTATTGAAATAAGCACCTCCACAAACCGCGCAACGTAGTGTTGGCTCTACAGGTGCTTCACTCAGATGTGAAGGGCCAGGTTCGTTGTTTAATGCAGGTGCCTAAGAAAAAAGCATAAAAATATTTTAAGTACAAATCGTATGCTGAAATTTTCCTAGAAAATAAAAAAATGTATTTTTCTTACAGATTTTCGAAGAAGCGAGCGGTTAGCAAGTCCCTGGTTCGAGCGACGGACAGGATCGTAAGCTTTAAAACCGGGAGGTACTTTGATGGTTGATTCAGTGGATGATTCAATCTGAAATAAGAAAAAAGAATATTTTGAGTATAAAAATATATTTTAAAATATTCTTCAAGTTTTTAAAGAAATTATATTTACCATTGAATCGTCATCTGAGAAATTGACCGGTGATGTCCAATCGATACAGTTACTCTCTAATATTTCACCCAAAATAATCTCTTGGCTAAGTCCAAAATCAAATTCAAACTGAAAAAAGAGAGAAAAAATATATTAAAGTATATTTTTAAACATTTTTTTAAAAAATAATCTAAACATTTTGAAATATTAATAAATGTTTTAAATACATACGTTGGAAATTGCTGGCAAATTTTTGTCGAAAGCGAATTCCATTGTAATAATATTGAACTTCAAAAACACGGGGAAAGTAAAAAGACAGAGCTAGATTTGAGATCTACTCGAGACAAATTCTGGATGCAGAATGAGAGGAAGGTGTATGATTTTCACCATCCTGGATAGGGCGCGTCAAAGGGGGGAAAAGGTTAAAAATTTGGTCTTCGCTGCAGGGGAGATGCGAGGGGATGATTTTCTCTGCATCTATCCTTTCTCAAAAAAAAAAGAGGGTTGGTTTGAATTGTACATCCCCCCACCTCATAAAATATCAGAGTTGGATTGTAGACGTGACTTTGTGAACGAAATAAGATTTGATACGGTTTAGATCTTGTTAGTGTGGGAAATACTTTTCACTTAACAGAAAATGTGAAATTCTTGTCAGATATTTTTTGAAAAAGAAGTTACTATCGTAAACATTTTGCTTCAAAGTGAAATAAATATTTCGCTTTGAAGGGAATTTAATTTTTTTACTCATACTAAAACAAATTAATATTTTGTTTTTATCCCTCAAATAAATTACTTCATGTAAATTAATATGTTTTTTTAAAAAGAATTTTTCTTATTTCAAACAATTTTTAATTCTTAAGTAAGATTTTTTCTCGAGTTTCACTTTATAGAAAAAGATAACAATTATTAAAAATGATTTATTTTTCAAAAATTAATATATTCCTCATTATTATTTCTTTCTTATAATAATAAATAATTTATAAATTAATGTTTTTCTTTTATTTTTTCTCAAATAAGTTTTTACCTAGAAAATAAAATCCGTAAAGAATATTAATAAATAAGTTAATTATTTGTACTCTTTCAGACATATAAATATTTTTGTGAATTAATGTTTTTCAAGTAATTTTTTTCTTCCGATTAAATATATTCTTTTTATCAAATAAGCTTTTATTTCTTTTTTATTTTTTCTTCTTTTCTCAAATAAGCTTTTCACCTACAAAATAAAATACATAAAGAATATTAATAAGATTAAAAGAAAAACATAGATAGATTTTATATTGAAACAAAAAGTGATTTATTCAAACCATTTATACATTATTTGAGAAGAATTTTTCAAGATAAGTATGGAAATATTGCATTGTCAACTTATTAAAAAAGGATTCATTGAAATTACATAAACAATGTTTTGAAATAATGTTTTGAACAATTTTAAAAGTGTTCAAATGTAGCAAAACAGTTTCTTGAGAAAAGATATATTTATCAAAAGTGTTTAACATTAAACAGTCGTGATCGAACTGACAATCTATATTCAAATCACACCCGTTACATTCGAAAAATGTATTAATATTTGATTGAATTTCACTACAAATTGATGTTAGATAATGGTTTTGCGCTTCATCGAAAATCATATGTTCCTCACATTCAATTCTCTTGTTTGAAATCAAAGTTGGGATTTGTTTCACGAGAACACTTTCCATAAGGCAATGTGAAATCTGACTTTTCAATTCGATCAATCTGTTGATCTGATCTTTGAACAATTTTATACCATTCGACTTGAGATAAAATCCTGCATTATTTGTGTAAAACATTTGTTGCAACAAACACATGTCTTCATTCACAAACGCTGTTAACAGTTGGTTGTTTGATATAAAACTATCCTTCACAGAATTGAATTTAAACGAAGATATATTTTTTTGGAAATCTAGCCACGTTATCGTTGTCAATGTAATACCCAATTTTGTAGGAAAACGATCACCAGTACTATTTTCTGTAAAATTACGAATGTGCACTCGTAAATTTTTTTCATTTTCCAAAATGATTTGCAAAAATGTACACCAACCTAAATCCCATTCCCCCAGAATAGGATTTGATTTCTGTCTACGTTGGAAAAATTTATCCAACCAGTCATTATTTGGAATTTCGCAAGACAGTTCACCACTAGTAGATTGTTCATTTTTAACACAAGAAAGTTCGTTATCACATTTTGAAGCTAATAGTTCAATAGAGGATGATTGTCCAATATTATCAGAGGGCGATTGTTCGTTTTTTTCACCACAAGACTGTCCACCATTATCAGGAGACGATTGTTCTAAGTCCAATCTAGGTCTTTTTAAAGGTCGAGAAACAGTAATAATATGACGAAACGTAAGACTTATTCTTGCATTCTTTATCGAAGGATCTACAGCAATACCGTGAGTGAAAAGTTCATTCGTAGGTTTAGCCATAGTGTATAAAGACCCATTGTCTAGTTCAATCACTGTAGAAGGTGTGTTTGGCTTTTTAAATTCAATTTTCCTTGGTACACCAAAACTGAGTACTGCGATAGGGAAAGTATCATCCAGACTGAATTCGTTATCTTTATGTTGGGAAATGTAACTTTGTCCGTTCGGATACAGATTTAATAAAACATAGTTGTAGGCACATCCAACATGCTTTTCGACGATTTTTCTAAGTTCCATCATGATTGGGATCCAAGGTTGGGCAACAATTTGAGCACCGCTGAATGCATACACCAGGCCCTCGTCGCCAAATGCTAACATTTTTCGTTTCGGTATAACATCTTTTCCCCAAATGTTGAAGGTGGGGGTGTAAAACGGTAAAGTTTTCAACTCGTTAAAATAGTCATCAGCTTTTTCTTTCTCGATAAAGTTAGGATAATAACTGACATTAAGACCGTTTTCATAAAAGTGGATACTCATTTTGAAATAAAGTTTAGCACGATGAAAAAATACAACTTGCAAAAGCGAGAACAGGAGTCAGAATGAATGTTACCCCCTCAACTCGTGACGTCAAACCCACGCCCGCAATTGTTCAAAAATAACCAATGACCAAGCTGTGACGTCAAACGCGGGAAATCAATAGTTGCCACACACCTTAAGACTGTTAAAGGTATGCCGTCTACCTGCACCTGGTACCTTCCAACCAACCTGTGTGGTCAACTGTGGGAACCCAATTGTTACCACATACCCTAAAGCTATTCAAGGAATGTCTTCACCCCCACCACCTGACCCCTCTCAGGTCTTGTCCAAACTTGCACGTGTCTACATATTTTAATGAAAGAATGAGGAGACAGAAAATAATAAAAAATTAATTTTATTTAAGACTAATCCAAAATGGGTTTACATGGGATTGTTTTCTAACTTTAGGCGTTGACATAGGACGTGATAACAAATTTTTATTTTTAATGAAACTTTGAGGTACATGCATTTCTTTGAGAACTTGTAACAATTCACCCTGTGCGTTAATAGGTACTTTTTTGTTTGTAGAAAAAATTAAATGAAAAAAGTCTGCAATATTAGAGTTCTGTATTTTTTTATTTTTAAAAGATACTATTCCTTTTTCATTCCACTCTAGTTTGTGGGGGCTCGTCTTAAGAAATTCTAGTAATTTCAAAGCTTGTTTTTTCATTCTTGAAGGTACTAAAGTTAAAGGAAGTTGGTTATAGTCAATTTCTTGTTTGATATGTTCAGGATTCACACTCTCTTGTGTTGGTGTGGGTTCTTGTTTCACAGAATCTTGTTTCACAGAATCTTGTTCGGGTTTTGCAGGTTGTTGCTCAACTTCTTCATCAGAACGTTGAATCCACGGTAGATTGTTTTCTTGTAAATTCATTTTTCTTTGCAATAATTCATAATAGCGTTGCACTTTTTCGTAATCTGGTAAGGAACTGTTTAATATTTTTAGCAAAGCTTTATCCAATTCACTTAGCTGCTTTTGAGAAGGTGTGTGTTTGTTCAACACCTCTTCAGGTACCAAAGCAAATTTTTTAGCGAATTCCATGGACGAGTGTGCTGATGGCTGATATGGCAGCGGGGATTAAAATGTTTAAAAATCCACCTTGTTGAACAATCAGTTTCTTTTTAGTGAATAAGGATCCTTTTTTCGTTCCAATCTTTCTAAGAGTCGATTTATATTTCGCCAACGATCGTTTCTGAGTAGTAGAAAGAGGCACGTTTCCTTTTAAAACATTCAACGTACACTCGCAGATAGCTTTAACAGTACGATTAGGTAATTTTTTAAGAAAATGTTTACGTAATTTATTGGGACATGAGTGAATTAATTCCAGGTCTCTAAGTTGTTCTCTTGACAAAGTCATGTTAGCAACTAACTCTTCACACACACTATTACTTTATTTATACTTGTATAAAAACTGGATTTGATTGGGTAGAATTTGTGTTCGCAATCTCATATCTTCATCCGTTTCATTTTTTAAATCGATAAACAAGTATGAGAAGGGTTTCTTTGTAGCATCTTCATACACTTCTTGAAAAAATTTAGATTTTTTAGGGTACAACTGCCTACCCAAATGCATAATTTGACTCATGTCGCGACGATTTTTAAACAGAAAAATGTACTGAGCATTTAAAGACACTGTTCTAATTTCACTCCCTTTTTGAAAAAAATTTTGGGTTAAAAAAACAACACTTAGATTTAAATGGTGACTACCTTTCGTGAATAACGAAGTCAAACGTTTATCGTTACTGCATTCGGCCATTAAATCATCTATCACAAACAAAGTATTACCATTCAAGTAATCTTTATAATTCGATGGGAAACCTTCTACAAAAGTTACATTAGGTATTTCATCATATAAAGTTTGATAAATACCATAAAACCAAACCACTTTGTCGATGGTAGGATGAAACATTTGTTCTTTAAAATGTAACAAATCTCTCATAAAAAAAGACTTGCCACATCCCGTTGGACCGGCAAGAATCATAGTAAAAGGATGTTGTAGACGTGGAAACTCCATGATAAATGAACACAGACACAAAATGTATACAGTTTAAATAAGTGTTTATTGATAAAAATTAGCATACACACGAAATCTTTTGGCAACAAAATTATAGACTCGATGTTCGTTACAGATATTCTTGGTTACAAACATAGACAAAAATTCTTTCAGGGTTTTTCCCCTACATCTACAATATAGATAATAAACACAAAATTGGCCACAAACGGCGGTTATAGCACTCTGAAGCATCAGAGGATTATAGTTCACATGCGAAAATCGAGATGCAAAGTTCGAGATAGACCCTTTAAAATAACTGGGGTCGTTTCCATACGAATCAAAGAATTCCACTTCATCATCAGATTGTATGAAAAAGGCTAACCAGTGAGTTCCAGGTTCAGACGAGTCATCTGTGTTACATACGAGGCAAGCTGGATAACGCACGACCACCTCGGGTAGATGATCACTTGGGAAAACATCTAAAAAATATTTTTTCGTAATTGTATCACTGGATAAAATATTCTTGATTTGCAGAGAATCCATTTTCATTAATTGGCAAAGTCACATAAAACGTGTCGAGACTTGGTAATTTCAATAATGTTTTCAAATTCTGCATACACAAACACAGAAATGGTGGATTGTAAAGCTGTGGAGAATTTTATCTCAATTCTAAAATTTCCTTGTTGTTGTAAGTTGAGGTGGGGACCGTCGCACAAATCAGGACTTAGATCGAAAGCATACAAAGTATGACCATTCACGAAATCTTCTCGTGAAATATAATTTCCAGCATCACGATTAAAACCAGAGAATAATCGATGATAAGCTCTTATATAGTTTTTATCCTCGAAATTCAATTCCAAAGGTTTGCTAGGAACAGGTTGACCGTCCATATACACACTTAAAAAGTTAACATTGTAGTGATGAAAGTAAAAAGGGTTTAAGTCATATTTACCACTCATGGCGGCATTATCTAACAATCCAATTATGACACGTTTTGGCATAGCACCCAAAAGAACATTATCTTGCATAAAAGACATACTTCCAGCAGGTATTGTATAAGTCTTGCATAAAACTCGATCAATGGGGTATTTTGCAGAATTTTTTTCCAAAGCTTTAGCATGCCCTAATAAAACTCCGGGGTTCACTTTCACTTTTCGAATAAACAGTGAGGCATGTTCTAACACGACGTTATATTTCTTTTCCTGACCAGCCACTTGCTTTGCCATTAAACAAAACTGGGGAGTGCTTCGAATCATTTTAATTTTCAAATCCACCATATTCAGTAAAAGTCGATTCTGTTGAAAAATGTCACAGTGTAAAGGACCGATCATATCTAAAATTTTACTTGTCTCGGTGAGTTCATGTCTTTTTACCAATCCAGGGTTTTGGGGAGTAGCTTGTGTGGGATCGGATACAGATAAATTTTCATCTTTGTAAAAACATTCACAGGTTAGTAAACTTTTTTTAGCATCTTCACCGAAATTCAACAAAGTTTCAATGTAGGCGCGGTATGGATAGGTGTTACTCGAAGAAGATATTAATCTTTCGTTCAGACTCACATCGATTTGAGAAAACAATGCGTGAAAAAATAAATTAACAGGTGCAACAGGTTCTTTATCAGCCAGAGCGGTTCCGTCAGCATTCACAATTTTCACTTTTAGGTACATGTGTGAGGAGGATAAATCTATGTATTCTTCACCATTACCCGTAATGTTAAATTCCACAGGTCCCCCATCACGAATATTCGCGAGAGGGTGAAATTCGACGAAATGTCCTTTTTCAATAGCTGTCTGTGTGGGTGGTATCAAAAACAAGTCCAGTTCAGATTTGACACAGGCAGGTGAATCTTTATGAATGAGACTCGACATGATTAAGCAAAAATATCGTGTGTCTTCACTCTCTTCACTTTGGGACGAATGATGGTTTTATTAGATCGCTTTCTCTTTTTATAGCGTTGTCCTGAACCAATCATTGTTTTCATTTTTGTAGCAGCTTTGTCAGTTAAATTTTTCCCAGCTTCTTTCAACCGACGTTTAGCAACATTTTTTATATCTTCACCTCGTGACAAGTCATTCAACACATCTACACCCGTATGAAACAATTGTTTACCGACAGCTTTCGCACCCGATTTAAAAAGGGGTACTGCAGCTCGAAAAAGAGATCGAAACAGTCCACCTAATCCATATCCTTTTTGTAATGTAGAACCTTGGTAGTAGTTCAAACCACTACCTGACTGGTGAATGTAATAATCTTCAAAAGATTTCGCACAACACTTGTAAGGAACGAACATTATGAGAGGAACTTTTGTCTAAAATGAAGTTTCACGATCAACTGTCCACGCTCGAATGACACCAACCGTCCTGTGTGTGTCCTTATAACAGTTTCAATTGTTTGAAAGTTTTTCCTTGAAAGAGGGACATAGTGTGGTCTGTCGAACATTTCGTGAATCATATCACCGTCTTTACCTTTCACAGTAATTACTCTAAGCAAAGGGGATACTATATGACCAACGATCTGAGGTTCTGCTATATCCGAATATATGTAAAGTAATTTTAAATCGAAATTCGGGTCAGCGTCTTTAATCCCTTCAAAGTATTTAAAAGGACTATCGCGTATAGGATCCTCATTGTTAGCCAATTCGATCGGATAAAAGCCTAAAGTTTCGGCGAGTCCCGGTAATAACTTTATTCTAGCTGTTGGTTTTAATCCAATTTTCACTTTTCTAGTATGTTTGTTATAGCTTATCTGAATTAAACCGTTGAAGTCTTGATAGTTCATCCATTTAATAATGTCTGAAGGGCTTTCAAAAAATCCAAAGGGGATTTTAGTTCTTTTCATCGTTCCAATACCTGCATCGTATTCGTATTCATTTCCTCCGTCAAATATATTACTCCACATATGCGGATAAATCAATTCCACAAGTCCGACCTCCCATTCACCTTTCAGATCAAGAGGGGAAGGTAATCTCGTAATAAAATGTGAAATTTTATTTTCTGGGTAAAATTTCAAAGAACTGTCGGAAGGTAGCGTCACGTAGAAAGACATGTTGGCGAATGATTCTCAAAAGAAATGTCGATTCAATTTATAAATGGAATAAATTAGAAGCCAGTATCCATTGGTCGAATTTAGAAGGATATCCTTTATATTTCACTTTATACTCTAATCGCCCTTTTCTCATTCGCTTTTTTAAGATTTTTTCGATAGCAAAGTTCTCTTTAGGTTGAACTTTTTGAAGTTCTTCTGCGTAAAATGTCCCTAAGATAGGTTCGTTCATCAAATCCTTGATCCGGTAGACGGGCGGTTCCCGTCGCACGCACTCGGTCACGACGAAGAGTTCTTCCGTCCAATTAGTTTCGTATCCTTTTTCAAAGGTTAATTTTTGTTTGGATACTCGAACTGTATCTCCCGGTTTAAACACGCAAGACTTTCTCTTTTCATTCCCCATATCCCCGTACAGAGTAAACCACACGTCACTTTCATTTTCCGGAGTTACTTCGGCGGGCGCCCTTTTAATACTCGAATGATAAGTATGGTTATAACTATAAAGTAATTGATCTAACACGTCTAGGTAGCGGTAAGTACGACGACTGGTAAAATATTTCCACATTTTAGTTTTTAAAGTGCGGTTAAATCGTTCTACTACGGACGCTTTCGTGTTGTTAAAAGTTCTGAAAAATTTCACACCTTCCTCTTTGAGAAAATTTTGAAACTTGTTATTCAAAAACTCCCTTCCTGCATCCGTATTCAAACAGTTGGGTTTTCGTTCAGAGAAAATTTTTTTAAAAGCTTTCACAATCTCTTCACCTTTTTTAGATTTCAGAGGAACCGCCCACGCTCGTTTTGAGAGGATATCTATACAAGTTAAAATGTAGCGAAATCCATCGTTAAACTTTTGAAGAGACGTCAGATCAGCTAAATCTGCTTGCCACTGTTGATCAATTCTGGATACTATGACACGGTTCGTGGGGAATTTTTTTCGAATCGGTTTGTGAAGTGAATATGCATCTATTCCTTGTAACCATTCCCGAATTTTTTTTCTTTGATAACTTGCCGCGGGCAGCACGGTGTAAGGCATCTACACCTCCAAAACTTGCAACCGCTGTCGGGTCTCGATAAGTTTCCTCCATGGCAGCACGTATGTGAAGACATCACATTGAAAAGGATAAATTTCCCGTATCGTTTAAATTTAAAATAAAATCAACGTTAAACTTCCCACCTTCAGAAAAAATATAAAGAATCGAAAAGACAACACACATCACAAAATAAATGCAGAACACGAAAATCCCTTCCTCTCGGGACGGTAACATCATGAACACTAAATGATATTCAATCGAAAAATACATATTTATATCTAAAATAGAACTATCAGGGTATATTTCCATAGGTCAGCGGTTTCGCGCACGAAAACTACTGTCTTATGGAAATATTTTTACTGCAAGGTGTCGGGTTCGAACCCCAATCAGACCACTCTATTTCTTGCATACTCTACCCACATCCACATTCTTAATTTCGTATATTTTATTCATTCCTTATTTCCCAATTTTTTAAATTTTATAATTCATTTCTTAATTAATTTCTTAATTAACCTCCTAATTAACTCCCTAATTAATTTCCTAATGACTCACAAACAATATCCTGCTTTTTTCATTCTACCACAAACATCACTTTAAAACCATCCTCACCTTTTACAATAAATCACTCATTAAATTTTTTAATTAATTTTCTTCATTAATACCCTCGTCATCTTTCACGATCAAGTTAGAGGATGTCTCAAGGTCAATGTCAACCCATCTAGACCCCTCAGGGGGTGGTGTGACATCCGCACGGCTTGCCGGTCCCTCGGTCCCTCCGCCGCCTGCGCCAGAACCGGCCTTTCTTACCTACTGTTATTTTATGAATAAAAATATATTTAATCTGTTTTAAATCCTCACAAGCCAATCAAAAAAGGAATTTCTATAGAGTATATGGTTCATGCAATATACAATGCGGTATACAATGCGGTCTGCCCGTGTAAAATAGATTTTCAATGCGGCCCGCCAAGGATTTTGGGCTGGACAGGCCTGTTGTAGATCATAGAACGGTAACTAAAGAATAAAATATTGAACTAAAATATAAAATATTGTAGTGAACAAAATTAAAGAAATAAATAAAGGACAAAATAGCGACTTGTGTAATAACCATCATAACTTTAAAATATAACCCTGTGAAGTAAAAAAAGGTTGTGTCAAAAGGATGTCACTGCAGGTAAGCGGTATGGAAAGTAAAATTGTAGAGGCGGTTGGGATGAAAGGATGTAGCCAGCTGTGGAAGTGAATGAAATATCGATCGGAGATGGAAAACGTGAAGACTGGTTATTCGACTATTTTTGACTAGACCCGTATCTATAAATTAAGGTACACTCCAAACAATGGATTTATATTTAGCACATCCCCTCCGTGGAGGATCAAAATTGTGATGGCATGTCTCCGAACAATCCTTAAGGATGCGTCTCAGACCGTCGCCAATTACCCATCGCGTAGTACTAGAGCGACGTAAAACCCAACCGACCAAACAACTTATTTAGCACAGAAAAATTTCTTAATACAACTTAAAATGCATTTAATGCCACTTCTAAAAATAGCATTAATGCATCAGAAACCTTTTGTGTGACCCTGTAAAAAATGATATATAACTTTCATATCATATTATTTGTGATATGCTTTTGTGCATGCTAAAAAACATATTTAAATTTGATTTTTCTTCGTGTGTCTAAATATTTTAAACTGTACTTGACTGAAATTTCGCCCATAGACATAATGTATTTGAATAATTTTGTACGTTCTTTTTGTACGATCTGTCGAACCGTTTCGAAAGAAAATTTTAAAGTTGCAACCCTATATGATACTAATTCAAAATATAAAGAGTAGACTTCCTGCGAATATTTGTTATTAAGTTATAACCCCCCCCCCCCTCCTTTAAACAAACAAAAAAAAAAAAAAAAAAAAAAGATTCACACACACACAAATCAACCGCTAAAAACCTGATTTTCGGGTTCAGTAGAACTACAAACGAGTAAATATCACAAAAACTCAATTTCTAAAATTTGACCTAGAAACAAAACCTCCTCTACCATACGTGGGTTAAAGACATGAATTACACGCAAATATATGCGTACACCTGATTGAACAATTCCGATATTATAACGTGTATTAGATACATAACATTTTATTGAAATAAGTTTATGAAACAACAAACATTTCCCAATCATATCCTCCACCAATAAACTATGATTATGGTTTTCCCAAATAGATTTCTTTCGTAATCGCAAAATTATATTGCACCATATCAATTTGTCATATCCCCAAGAATAAATGAGTCCATGATCGCATAAGACAAAATAATTCTGATCTCGTGACTCTAATAAATGCTGATAATCTTGTTACTCAATTATTCATATCTATCGGCTGTTCTAAGTATTTGTATTTCTTGACGAATAATTTTATTTGTTTGTTATTTTCGTCATCATATATATGTATCTTGGATATTAATGTCATTTTGCAGAAATATGCGTACATCATTTTTAATCTTTTAATGTGTATTTTTATTTGTTTTGTGTGATTATGTGACCTATAAGACGCTAATTTTTATTTTATTTTGTATTTATAAGACAAAAAAATAATCTGGTGTGTCACTCGCACGACTTTCTCTTACCCTGCATTTCAGTACTATATAGATTGCAGATTAAATCGTAAGCTCAATGGGGTAAGATAATAAAGTTCAATCAGGTTTAAAAATAATCTAAAATAAGTTTAGGAACAGTTTTATTTCATATATGTAAGGGGAAGCTGACGCCCCCCCCCCATAAACCCCCTCGTTCAGTTATGGTATCTACATTTATTTAAGGCTGTTATTAATTTGCCTACAAACTTGCCATCGTGATAAAATTTTTCAAGTTGCAACCTAATACGAACTTCAAAATGCCAAATTTGAGTATCCTCCAGTTATTGGTTTTTTAATTATGCTAATAACAGATATACATGCATACAGATCAACCGCTAAATTAGACTTAGGTATTCAGGTACCTTAAAAAGTGATATTATACACAAAAAAAAAAAAAAAAAAAAAAAAGAAAAGAGAAAGAAATAGAGTTCAAATTATAAATTCAAAAAATACTTTGTTTACGGTAGGGTATGAAAATTCAATTTTCTTTTATGAGCAGTCTTTGTACATATACTAAAATGTACCAAAGCAATTCCATCAATTTCATTCAATACAAAAGAATGTTTAGCTTATTTTTGGGTAGCCCTGTATAGTGTCTATAAACTACATGCATATCCCAATATGTATATGAATTTAGTTTTATATGAAAAACATCTAACACAAAATAAAATACATTTTCAGCAATTTCGAAGAATAGCCTCAATATATATCCAAATACTTTGGGTAGCCCTGTAAATGAGGATGAATGATTTCCAAACTGCAATGTACACAAAACATGCTTTTATGCATATTAGGGCAGCCTATAGATGTTACACTATGTTTACCAGAAATTTCCCCCATAGACTCAATATATTTAAAATTCTCTTAGATGGCCCTCTACACGCTTCATTTGCTTGATCCCAATGAAAAAGTTAGTGCAGCATCCCTATGCCTATATGATACAGATTTAGATTACCGAGGAGTAAGGATTTGCTGCTACAATTTGTTCTTAATATATTCTAATAACAGACACACACACAGGCACATATGCAAACCAATTGCTAGAAACATAATTTTTTGATTCAGGAAACCTCGAAATGTGTAAATATAACAAAAACTTTATGTCAAAAAAATGGAGATGAAAACAATATTTTCTCTTCCATATGTATGGGTAAGAGAGAGAAAAAAATTTTAAATCTTTTTATCTCCAGTTTTTGATTGATTTAAGCGTTTTTGTATAACGTGAGCTCTATTTGACTATTCTTAGAAAATATAATATGTATGTATCACATAAATTTACAGGGAGCTGCAACTCGAGAAATAAAAAATTGAACTTATGAAACTCTGTATTTTTCTTTACCGTAATATAAATTTGACGAGCTCCAAAATACTCATATCGTAAATTTACGCCAGATGTTCCTTCCCCTCTCCCACCCCCCACTCCCCACCCGAGGGAGGAAACGATGTTGCTGTGTATACAAAACTTTTACCTTGCTTAATTGTTACTATAATTATTTATTTTTACTTATTATTATTTATTTTTTTTAAGTTTCACATGGACTGGTTAAAAGCAACCTTCACTGTGTACATTTATACAAAGTTTTGCCATATATTGTCACATAAAATATATATATATGATAAAACGAACCGACAGCACTACCTGTTGAGAGACATGCACCAAAAGTTGATAGACGCTAACAGAGTCAAGGTGCATTTAATATAACTTTTTATGAAATTCTGTGCATCAGTTCTCGAGCTGGAGTTTGCAGAATATTTTTATCACACACGCACAGACAGATATTTTTTAAAAAAATGCTTGAATCGTGTTCTGACCTCTCAAAACGAGTTGAAACCGGACCTCGAAAACCGGAAGTCGAACTTTTTGCGAATCCAGTACTTTTTTGGTGGAATATGGAAAAAGTAAAAATCATGTAGACACACAACTTCAAGATTTTCATTCAAATATGCATTTCTTTATTAATATTATTAATGCTATATTATTATCATTTTAAATGATCGAATCATGTTCTAGATCTCTCAAAACTATTCAATTCATCGAAAACCGGAAGTCGAAGTTTTTATGAATCGAGTACTTTTTTTCCGATTGAATATAAAAAAAAAGTAAAAATCATGTACAAACACAACTCCAAGATTTTAATTCGAATATGCATTACTTTCTTATTATTGTTGTTAATTTTATATTATTATCATCATTATTATTTGCTATTATTATTTATTATTCTTACTATTAATGCAATTTATACCTAATTACCGTAATTTCTGGTAGACACCCCGCTGGTTATATAATCCAGTTTTGCACCAGAAATTTCAATTGATAAATAAATTTATATTTGTACGAGCTCTTCCTTCGAAAAAGTATAGATATCTCTATTAAATAAAATTTCTGGTGGAGAAATGACACATGTTACCTGCGGCTTATCTACCAGAAATTACGGTAATCAGTTTTTTGAAAGGGGATATATACATATGAAATGTAAATTTGGATTGAAAGTTTTAAAAATATGCATATTTTTTTAAGTTTCTCTTTGGCTTTAAAACATTCTCCCTGATAGTAAAAAATAAAGGTGGGCTTTCTTTCTGGTCTAACTTGTCTAAATAGAGCAATCTTATGAAATAAAAATATTTATTTAGGCCGAAAAATTTTTTTTTTTTAACTATGCATATGCATTTATAATTCTTTAGAAAGTATACACCTTCGGTTTAATAAACTTCCCCACCGGTAGTAAAAGGTTAAGGTGAGATCATATTCTGGTTTAACTTGTATAAACACAGACGATATTATTTGCTTTGGTGTGACTTGCTTAATTTATATTGGATTCGTAATACTAACTATTAAAATAAGCCTCATTAAGTACTAGTTACGAGTGACATAGTTAACATCAAAGATTCAGTTTGGATAATATTTGCATTATTTGCTTTTTTATGTTTTTTTTTTTTTTTATCGGGAAACCAAATTATTTTTTTAGATATATTTTTTCTTTTTTCTGTACATATAAAAGAAAGAATTGGAGTCGTGAAAATTTAAACCGGCAGTTTTCGATGAATTTACACGTTTTTAGATATTTTTATAAGGATTTGACCATTTTTAGCAAATGTCTATAAGCAAGATTTTGTGAACGCTAAACTTACGATTCAATGGACGGAATTCAACGTAAGTTCATATTTGGGTGGAACTTGACTTAATTTCATGCTTATTAGATTTTGTACATATCACACTCAAAAATATTACACTCACTAAATAAATAAAATTTGCAAAACAAAAAATAATTCTTCTTCAAATGTCGTCTATAGGGCACAAAAATGTTATTTTTCTTTCGTTTTAATGTTATACTTCTCCGGGATAAAAATCGTCTGTATTCATTATGATGAAAAGAATTTTTAATAGAAAATTTGTACTGAGTGAATTCGTATAAGAAAATAAAGAATAAAGTTTTCTGATGAAAAATAAAGTTTTCGCATTTTAAAGTAATTCAGTTTTTTTTTTTTTTTTTTCCCCTCTCTCTCTGTTTTTCTTTTCTTTGGTACTTTTTCTCGAAATCAAATATTTTATCCCTGAAGTAAAAATAGGAATATGAAATTTTTGCCTGTCTGTGATACTGTAACTCCCAAACGGATGGAGTGATTTCAATACAGATTATTTTGTTGAAACGCAAGTTTAATCAGGAAAGCTGTATTTGATGAAAGTTTGTTCAAGTACTAATTATTTGATAATTAAAAGCAATCTTTAGAAAAAGAAACTCGATGTTTTAAATCTGGCCCAAATGCAGAAATCACTTTAAATAACTTAGTAGGCGCGAGTGTGCCTTGCTGCTTTGGTGACGCACTGGTGCCTCATTTTTTTTTTACCTGATGAAGTGTCCTGCTACTATTTGGACCTGAAACGGCTGTTGCAATTTTTTTGCTATTTAGGATGTTTACTTACTTATTTATTGCTTATAATTATTTATTATGTTAGTTATTGCTTACTTACTTATTTGCTACTTATGATATTTACTTACTTATTCATATATTAATTTAAATATCATTTGAATTGAGTCGGGTTAACATATAGATGTTTTAAATCAAACATTTCTCAAAGATTAAAAATGCTTTTTTTTTTTTCTTCTTTCTTCTTTTTTAGATATTTATGATCAGCTATAAGTATATTTTTAATTACTTTAGTAATTTTAAGAAGAAAATAGTATGTAGGGAACGCTAAAGAGTTAAGCGTACTCAACTGTATTGTAACAGCAAAGATGCAAAATTGCTAAAATAAATTCAAGCTGATTGCATTGCATGAAAATTGTACAGCAAGAAACGCCTACTGAGTACTGAGAGACTGGCAGACTGTATGTTAAATAAATAACGGATGATTAAAACTAAACTTCCGCTCTAAATAGCAATTTGCAACCAAAAATGGATGGGGGGGGGGGGGTTACTACCATAATTAGTATGTGGACCATCAGATGCGTTATAGTAAAAAAAAAAATAATAATTAATAAATAAATAAAAATGTGCAGTTTAAAATTGTCTATGAGGTGTGTTTTGCACAGAAAAATATCAAATTTAACAACAGGAGTGATTTAACCGAAATCAAAATCTAATCAATAATTGTTTAAATTTTTATGCATTTTTGTCTGGGTCATTTCCTGCTTTTCCTTGAAAAGTGCCCCATGGTGCATATTTTTGAGCTAAAAAGTTTCTTTTGAAATTTCTTGGGTGCATCTTATGAAACATTCACATACTAAATTTCGGGGCAATGTGCTCACTTTAGCTATACAGAATATTGTTTTAGCTATACAGGATATTGTTTATAATACAAGTTTAGTAATAACCACTAAATATAATAAATTTCATCCTTAAAACAATGAAATTATATCGTGGTTTGCACGAAAATGCTTTTTACAGTGAAAAGTTTAGTTTAAGCAAATAAAAAAAAGTTTATAATTTGGCTTATAGATGGCGTTGTACCTTATGTTTTGTTTATATAGTGTGACTTGTAGTTTTGGTATGGTTACATTTTCTTCTTGCGGAACTATGAGAAAGACAATTATTACTGCATTCGATTATAGCAAAGGTGAGAGTACGGAATTTCATAAAAATTAAAATATGAAACTGAACCTAACAAAATTAATCAGCAAATTGAGATAAGGTGAAGTTTCGAAGGGGGGGGGGGGAGGATATCCTAGTGGGTAGGTCATTGATACACATAATGTGCCTTGTGATATAAATTTATGACTAAAAATATATGATGGGAAACTGGAAAAATCCAACTATTCAAACTAGCTTTTTTTTTTTTTTTTTTTTTACGTATAAAAAATATTATAATTCTTATTTTTGTTCTTGCTATTTCTGCTATTTCTTTTCTTTTCTTTTCAGGTAAGAAATAAAAAAAGACTATCTGTCTCTTCTACAGAAGTAGTTAATTATCTTGAAGTATGTAGCAATTTTTCAAGCAAAATGTTCAAATTTCTTTTTAAATATAATTTTGGTTGAAATGGATTTAATTATATTAACTTCACTATACCGAGAGAGAGAGAGAGAGAGAGAGAGAGAGAAAAAAAAAAGATGAAATTTATGCTTTTATTTGTTTATTTATTTATTTAAATAAAATATGAAAGAAGAAATTTTTAATTTATTTTATAAAATATTATTGTGTTATTATGTGTAGAATTAATAGTAAAATATATACGTAAACTCATAGAAGATATCTATATTATAAATCTGATTTATAATCTGTCGCGTTACGAAATATAATTAAGGAAAAATATGTTTTTAAAAAATAAGTCCATGACAAAAAAAATTTTTTTTTTCGAATTGCTATCTGTTATTTTAATTCTGAACAGTAGAATGTATTACGCAAATGCAAAAAGGTTTTCAACTCTTCAAAGTGGCATTTCGTAGATGTTAAGATCTTCCCGTCGATTTGGCACGGGTTAACATTATCCCAGAGAGCTGATATTTTACTACAAGTGTTTAGAGTCAAATAGAAAATAATAATAATAATAATAATAATAATTAGAGGATATGCGTATCGGATTAATATATATATATATATAATAAAGATGATCTATTAAGCATAGTAGAAGCCAAGCAACAGATAGAAGATCACTGAAACACCAATGACCAATAAGATAAAAAAAAAAAAAAAAGTCATCAGTGGATGAAATACACTAACTTAAAGAAACCATATCTATTAATTAACAGCCTGCAAAACAAACGAATCAATAAAGTAAAACAACAAATCTTAACTTAAAACCATAAACTTATCAAAATTAATGAAAAAACAACCTAAGAAACACAAGGTAGGAAGTAGGAGGCAGGCGGCAAGACTTGTGACTTGCCTGTGGGGTTACACTAGTTTTATGCCGGCAACACTCCCCCAGCCTGCCACAATTAAGAGGCACCCTAATATTCTTTATTTAAAATTTTAGCAATGAAAAGAGAGAGATTTAAACAATATTTTATAAAAGTTTCATTAAAAATTTTGGAAAATTTAACCGGCGGGACCTGGTTTCCGGAGGTCATTCAGAAAAGTGATGGACATGATAATTCATCATAGCTTTACGTACAAAACTTTGAATAAACACCATAAAATGCAATCGTCTCGCAACAATTGTTTCGGGTCGAAAAAATACACACGACCATTCGTCAGGCGAAAAAGGTAGGCACGGGTGCTTCAGTCAAAGCGGCAACGCACGAAATTGTTTTTAATGAAGAGCAAAAAGATATAAAGTCGAATGTAAATATAAAAACTGGTGTCAACAGAATTATGAAATAAAACGAAGAAAATAAATAATTAAATTAAATAAAAAATATAACAACATCTAAAAATCTAAAAAAAAATATCGAAATCACAAGAAAATCCAAGTTATGTGAGTAATTTCCAAGCAAGAGATTATCTTGTAATTTCGATAATTTTTACATTTTTAGATGTTGTTATATATTTTTAATTTAATTTATTTATTTATTTTCTTTGTTTTATTTCATAATTCTTTTGACACCAGTGTTTATATTTACATTCGACTTTAATCTTTTTGCTGTTCATTGAAACCGGTTTTGTGCGTTGCCGCTTTGACTGCAGCACTCGTGCCTACTTTGTTCGCCTGACGAAGGGTCGTGTGTTTTTTTCGACCCGAAACAATTGTTGCGAGACGATTACATTTTATGGTGTTATTCAAAGTTTTGTGCGAAAAATTTTGAAACGCCAGTTCCGTGGCGCTTTCTTATTACATCATAACCTTAAATTTTTTTAAAGGAAAAAAAAAGAAAAAAGAAAAAACAAGAAAAGATAAAGAAACCGAAAGGAGAAAAAAAATTTCGCTATTAGATAAGTATAGCTAGTGTTTGAACGAAAGATTTAAAAAAAAAAAAAAAAAAAAAAAAATGAATTTTTAATTGATATTTCAAATTAGAAAGTTCCTTTTAAGAAATAGCTTCATATTCATTCATTTTTTGTACAGTCTACGTAAATTTTGGTAAAAATATTGCGCACAATTAATATTTGATGTAAAATGAAATTTTCGAACAGTTTAAAAATTTTACTTAAGTAAGGGGGGAAAGAGAGAGAGAGAGAGAGAGAGAGAGAGAGAGAGAGAGAGGAAGAAGAAAAGAAATTGGGTTTTTGATTTATTTAAAGTTATTTTATCTATAAGATTTGAGGGTTTGATTTTAATGATAGCGAAAAGTCCTTTAAAAAAGTAACTAAATATATAAATTTATAAATCAAACAATTTTTTTTCCCGGAGTGGTAAAAGGTAAAAGTGTGAATTGTTTTGGTCAAATATCAATTTCATCAAACGCTATAATAATCCAACTTCACTCAATACTTATATACTAGTCTAGTTTTGTTTTGGCCATATTACTATCTACAGTGGATAAAAAATAAGAAAATTCAAATGATAAATTAAGATTTTACTGATTGTTTGCAAAATTGCTCAGTCAGGAAAATAAATAAAATATTTTGTTTAAAGTTCTAAAAAAAAAAAAATTATAATAATAAGTCAATGTTTACTCAAAAAGAAAAAAAAAATTTTTTTAAGTGTCATCAGTAATAATAACAATAATGAAAATAACAATTAAATTATTTTAATACGATGTACGTTCTAAAAGACTTAGGGGTTTTGTACGGTTTTGTACGCACGATTTTATTTTTTATTAAAAAGAGAATTTAGTAAATTACACTTCATTCTGACAGCAAATTAAATCGTTAATTGCTTGGAGCTGTCGATTAGACTATGTATAGTTACGCCATCTGGTGATTTAGAAGTATGTGAAAAAATTATTTCAGATTTACTTTTCCCATTAAAAAAAAAAAAAAAAAAAAAAAAAAAAGGATTACCAAATCTTTTACTTTTTTTCATTAACTTTTTTTCCCCCAAAGCAAATTTAATGCATTTTAAAAAATCTAAATAAGTTTTTTATTTCTTTATATTTTATTCATCGAAAACTTCATTTAATGTTAAAAATAAAAGAAAATACATTTTTTTAAACGTAAAAGAAAATGCATTTTATTTTATTATTCCTATTCCTATTATTTTATTTTTATTATTATTTATTTTTTCATCTAATTTTGTACAATATTCTTTCGAATATGCAAAATGCTTTTTATTATTATTTATTTAAAAAGAAATTGAATTTCCCGTAGTTAAAAGCTTTTATTTGCTTTGGATTTTTTATTAATAGTTTTTTTTTTTTTTTAAAGGAAAAGGAATGCTATTTGAAAACGAAAAAAACAATGCTGATTTATGTTTTTAAGAAAAAATTTAAGTTTATAGGACATACTCTTTTTTTTCTTTTCTTTCTTTATTTCGGTTAAAGCTTTATATAAAAGTCATTAGGAAGGTTTTTAAAGCACAAAATATTTTCTTCCTTTCTTTTCATATGGTAATGATTTGTTAAAAAGAAAAAAAAAAAAAAAAAAAAAAAAAAAAAAGAAAGAAAGAAATATCCAGAAATAGTTATTACAGAACTTTTCCTCCGGTAATTGAGAATTATGTTTCTTGCAGAAAAAATTTTTTGCTTTTAAATTCATGCATTTAAATTGCCGTTTAGTTTGTTTAAGCTACTGAATGTTTATGGTTATTTCTTCTTCTTTGTAAACAAATTTTATATAATTTTTTTATATAATTTACAATTTTACAAATTAATAAATTAATATATTTTATAAATTAATTAATTTTTACATAATTTAAAATTTTACAAATTTTATATATATGTATATATATATATATACATGCAGAAAACTTTTTTTTTTCTTTTACAATCATAAATAAAAATAAAAATAAAATCTTTAATCATATTTGAATTAAATAAATTCATATTTGGAATTAAAATAAATATAATTTAGACATTGATTGTTTTTGCCATCTTTTCATAAAAGAGTTATATCATATGTTGTAAATTACACATGAGGTAGACTTTAAATGAATATGAATTAAAAATATTTTCATTCTGTAAATTTTTTTCCCCTTTTTTCAATCAATATTTTCTGTTTAATTTTTGAATAAATTTTAATTAAAAAACAGAAAAACTTTGTTATAAAATACAAATTACAATAACTGTACTACATTATTCGATGATTTTATTATTACTATTATAATTATTATTTATAATTAGGAACGATCAGCAAGATTTAACTTAAAAAAAAAAAAAAAAAAATCTGGAGTGACTCCACTCGACTTTCGAACATTGAGTAATTAATAGTTTTGTAAATAAAGTACAGAAAGAGAAGTTATTAAACAAACAAAAGAGAGAAAACCATAATAGAGTGTTTGAGTATTTTTCTCTATATATTACACGGTGTTTTATTTAACGCTATTGAACTTTGAGCCCATAGATCATAATGATAAAGAATTTTTCGTTGGGTCCCTGTAAAAACCTATAAATGCTAGATTCACCAAAATGCTTATAGTTAGTGCAACAGTGATTTATAATATTCATATAAATTTTCAGCTCAATTGAATAGGGCGTTTAGATGCTATCGCACTTTTAAAAATTTGGTCCCATAGGCCATAATGATAAAGAATTCTTCTTTGTGTCCCTGTAAATAAACTATTAGTGATAGATTCACCAAAATCTATACAGTTGGTGCAACTGAAACTTATAATATGTGTACAAATTTTTTTCTCAGATTAATAAGGCGTTTAGACGCTATCACACTTTTAAAAATTTGGCCCCATAAGCCATAATGATAAAGAATTTTTCTTTGTGTCCCTGTAAAAAAACTATAACTGCTAGATTCTCCAAAATCGATACAGATTGAGTATCTGTGACCTTCATTATGTGTATAAATTTTTTGCTCAATTAAAGAAGGCGTTTAGATGCTATCGCACTTTTAAGATTTTGGTCCCATAGGCCTTAATGATAAAGAATTATTCTTTGTGTCCCTGTGAAAAAACTACAAGTGCTAGATTCACCAAAATCAATAGGGTTCGTACTATGGTGACTTACAATATACGTACGAACTTTCAGCTTATTCGAAAGAAGCGTTTAGATGCTAGCGTGTTCACTCACAGACATACACACATACATACACACATACATACGTACATCATCGCAAAAATAGTGAAAACAGACTCAGTGGACCTCGAAACGTATAGAAACATCAAAATCTCAAATTCGGATTTTTACATGATTACAATACTTTCCTCACTATAGTGTTCGGAAAGTGAAAAAATTATATTAATAACTGTGACTGAGCGCAACAAATGAATTCTTAAAATAATACCGTTAATAGCCAATTCAACAGTCATTGTAATTTAGGTCGCCAAAACAGTTTTTTAAAATGCAAGTAAAATAACAAAACAGCATCTTAAGTGATGAAACTTAGATAAAGTTGAGCATGATCGACGCTTCAATAACGATTCCGTAGCAACCTCACGTAATGCTGTTACTATGGTGATAGAAGCAAAGAATTGACTGGAACATATAAACTCAGTGTTTTTGAAATAAAACCAGTTAATTTAATTATTCTTATTCACTAAAAATTTTAAAAAGTATTTAATTTACTGTAATGATAAAACACGAAATAATTCTGAAGAATTTCTATTTGTCATTACATGATTTATAATAAAATTCGGTAAGTAGAAAGGTATAATTTTATTTTTGTCAGAAATTGTTAAAAATAATAATAAAAGATTTCATTCATAAATTTGATTTTCTCTTATTGTTGAATCACTAGGAAAAAAAAAAAATGAATGAAAATAAAATATATGTATACGTAATAGTTACATTTAGTTTTATAAGTAGTTTCAGTTTTTAGTTAGTTCCACATTTAGTTTTATTTTCTAAAACTGTTTAAATTTTTCCTTTTTTCAAAAGCTTACTTTTGAACAAAAAAAAAAAAAAAAAAAAAAAAAAAAATGAAAAAAATGGAAGTAATATCAATATAAAAACCATTACTTATGTTAAAGTTATACAGGGGGTTTATAATTAAACTTCCCTTATAAACAGCATCCTACAGCGCAAACGGGGGAACAAAATACAACGATATTTGGTATATAGATTATACACGAGATGCGTTCATGGAATTTCGAAAAAAAAAATTATGTTCTAAAATGTCCACCAGAGAGCGCCTTTTCCGGAAAAAACATTAAATTTAACACAATAAACGACCAAAACAGAATGCAGAAACAATAAACATTTATTGACTAGTTTCTGATCACTTTGTTATCGAACCCCATTAAGTAACGGTAAGGATAAAATAATAGTACGCTGTTTGGGGGGGGGGGGGGAAACAAAGTTCAGTTTGCTTAAACAAGAACAGATTAGGACGAAATTTCACAAGAGGAGCAGTTGTTAATCGTATCCAGGATGATGTAGGGAAAGGTGCTTTATGTGACCGACCACCGTCACTCACCTGCAAAATTTCAAGTCGATGGACAGTGTGTCCAACAGCAGATCGTAACTGACCAGTTGTGATGCTTCGCACATGAAACGTTATGGAGTTCGTTAAGTGAGTCATTCAACGTCGCAACACCACGATACGCCACACTTTTTAAGTGGCCCCATAACCAGAAATCGCACGGATTTAGATCCAGTGAACGTTGTGACCATGGATTACGAAAGAAGCGACTAATAACACGCTCGGTCTGTGAAGTGTTGGAACAGTAGCGCCTTCACGGACTTATGGATATGAGAAGGCGCACCATCCTGCATGAAAATGGTCGATGTAAGGACTCGCCTTTGCTGTATTTGCGGCACAAGAAATGTCTGCAGCACGTCATGGTACCGACGGCCCGTAACGGAACGTGCAACAGGACCACGTGCAGTTATTTCCTCAAAGAAGAATGGCCCAAGAATGAATGTCGTTGTGAATCCACATCAGACAGTCACCTTTGGAGAATGTAAGAAAATTTCAGTGTGCCTCCGCGGATTTTCCTTTGCCCAAGTGCGGCAATTCTGTGTGTTGACTGCCCGATTGAGGTAGAAATGAGCCTCGTCGCTCCACAGAATATTCCAAGGCCATGACAGATCAATAGTCATTCTGTTGAGAAAACTGACTGCGAATGAGAGACGTTGTGGCTTGTCCCTATCAAGCAGCTCTTGGGTATGGACTTGCCAACATCCTAATTAATATTCCGTAGGGTTGTTAGTCCCGCCCATTTTTTCACACCAGTAAATTTTTAGAGTAATATTCTCCAAATGCAACTATGATTAAATAAAAAGAAAAATACTCTGAAAAGATACTGGTGTGAAAAGAAGGCGGGGCTAACACCACTACGGAATATTAATTAGCATGTTGGCAAGTATGTATGGTGGATCTTGTATGGGAAGTAGTACATTATGTTTCTGAGCACTTTTCGAACTGTAGCCTGTCTGTCGAGAATCTGCCGTGCGCTACTGTCCCCAAACTCTGATGTCTGTGAGTCTGTGACTGTGCGGCAATAGCTGTCTTGACGGCATCAACAAGTACCGGTATGACAGGTTTAGGTACGGCCATTCCAGGTTGAACTCCTAATTTCCCCGTCCCTTCAAATCTCTTAATCATGACCCGGATACCTTTAGTAGACATTGGTCCACGCCGTAGGTTCTTTATACGACGAAATTCACGAACTGCAGCAGAAGTATTCCCCTTGTTTTCGTAAAATAGCTTCAACAATAACGCACGTTCAACTAAAAGGTACCATCATCATTACAGCCGGAAACATCGACATTAAACATGACAACGTCTGAAAATGGATTATACCCTAACCTGTTTTGCATAAAGCTTCCTCTTCTTTGCAAGCATGCAAATCTCGACATCATTTTTCTAGAACTGGCAACTTTTCCCGGTTTTCATTTTATTACTCATAATTATTTGTTCTGGATTGTTAATATTGTTTCTGTATTCCGTTTTGGTCGTTTATTGTGTTAAATTTAATATTTTTCCGGAAAAGGCGCCCTCTGATGGACATTTTGGAACTATTTTTTTTTTTAATTCCGTGAGCGCATCTCGTGTATAGTCTATATACCAAATTTCGTTTATATATATTAAAAATTATTAAAGAATGCATGCAAAAATTTAAAAAGAAAAGTAAGAAAAAAGTCCAAATAAAAATCAATATCAAACCCAGAAACATTGAAGCAATCTTTAGAGGAACCCTCCTCCCAATGCATACACGCTTGTTATATACAAGTATTGAGCAAAATAATGAAAACGCTTTCGCTTTGTGTCGAATATCTTGAAAGATACTTAATTGTTGCTCTAGATACTAGATACTAGATTGTTGCTCTTAAATTTTGGGAATAAGGAAAACATGTCTTTCCTCTTATTTTTCAGCAAAGATTTTGTCACGAAGGTCCTTAGGGGACGAACAACAAATCCAATAAAATAAAAAGTATTTGTGATTACCCTGTATATGGAAAAGTGCCGTTTGATCTGAAATTTTTAGATATGGTTATAAATGTTATATTTTATAAGTGTGTAGAATTTTGTGAGAATATCTCGAATAATTAAGGAGTTATTAATATTTTATCAAAAAGTGCAAAATTTTTCGCAAGTTTTTACTTTATAACTTCAAAGGTTTTTCTTCAAATTTTATGAAACTGTCGAAAACATGAAAACATATTTCTAAACCATTATACACAAATATATTTGATATTCAAAAATATATGGTCAGTTGTAGTAAATATATTATTACTGCGCATGCGCGGACTGTAGCCAAAAACTTTGTCATAGTTTAATACTTAACTGTATAAAGCACCTTATAAAAAAAAATCCAGTTGAATATCACAAAAATTCATAGAGATATCCGTGATTAAATGAGCTCCTTTCAGCTCTTTTCTAAAAAGGTCTTTACGATAAAGGGTCATTCACAAATGAAAATTTGTATCAGAAAACACCATGTTACACAATGAAACTTAATACAATATCTGCGATTCACTTTCTTTCTTTTTTTCTTTTCTTTATTTCTTCTTCTTCTTTTTTTTTTTTTTTATAGATATGTACTACATACGTATAAAAAAAAAGAAAAGTGAATTGTGTTTGAGAAGAAAAATCAAATTTTTTTGTGATACAAATTTTCATTTGTGAGTGACTCCTTATCGTTTTATATATATATAAGGTGCTCTATACAGGTGAGTATTAAACTATGTCGAAGTTTTTTTTTTTTTTTTTTTTTTTTTTTTTTTTTGCTACAGCCCACGCATGCACAGTAATAAATTATTTACTACAACTGTCCATACCTCTTTGAATATTAAACATATTTGTTTTAAACTATAGTATAATGATTTAGGCATATGTTTTCATGTTTTCCGAAAGTTTCATGAAATTTGAAGAAAAACTTTTGAAGTTATAAAGTAAAAACTTGCGGATTTTTTTTTTTTTTTTTTTTTTTTTTTTTTTGCATTTTTTAATAAAATATGAATAACGCCTTAAATATTCGAGATATCCTCACAAAATTCTACGCACGTACAAAATATAACATTTAAAACCATATCTAAAATTTGCAGATCAGTCGACGATTTTCCGTATACAGGGTAATCACAAATACTTCTTATTTTATTGGATTTGTTGTTCGTTACCTAAGGGCTTTCGTCACAAAATCTTTGCTGAAAAATATGAGGAAAGACATGTTTTCCTTATTCCCAAAATTGAAGAACAACACGTTAAATATTTTTCACGATATTCGACAAAATGTAAAAAACGAAAGTGTTTACATTATTTTGTCCAACACCTGTATATATATATATATATATCAACACAATGATAATAAAAATCCAGCATACATAACTTGACGCGCACAAAATTTAGGAATGTCTTAATACTAAATCAAAATCATTAAATTTTATTTAACACAATGAAAATAAAAAAAAATAATAAATATAAATGAATGAATTAAGAAAGAAAGTAAGTTAAACGGAAAGATACGTTCTTACTAAATAATAATAATAATAATAATTAATTAATTAATTAATAATTAATTAATTAATTAAAAAGTATATCACATAGAAGTACGAATAAAAATAGTAAATATTAATTTTAATCACTTGCGAATGCCTCAGATAATACGGAGAAAAATATTTCTCCGTACAGATAGTACCATTATCCAGAAACAACATTTACAGGGATAGTTCCCATTATTGAGCACTATTTAAATCGCATCACTAAAGGGGACTTGGCGACAAATTTCACGAGATTTTTTCGGGATCTTGGCTAGAAATTATTATTTATTTATTTATTTATTTTTCCAAAAAATTCTAATGCAAAAACGCTACAAGTAATCTTTAATAAGTTAACATAAGAGCTTTAGAATATTGATGAACTTCTCTTTTTATAATTAAGCCTTTGTGAATTTTTTGAACTATGTCTTAATAGATGACAAATCAAAACACAAAATTCAAAGGTTTCCATTGAAATCGCATCATCGGAGAGGTCTTGGCTACCGATTTGGCAAGATTTTTCCGTGACTTTGGCTTGAAATTATTATTCGAGAAATTCTAATACCAACAATCTAAAATTAATATTTGAGAAGTAAGCAGAAGATCTCTAGAATATGGGTGAACTTCTATACTTCTAATTATGCCATTGTCATTTTTCTGTTTTAATAAATTACAACTTCAAAGCACAAAATTTAGTCAGTTTATATACACTTTTAAAAATACTTATTAATATCGTCAGTGATATCACTCTATTGTGTAATTTTTTTAAAGATATATAGCCAATATTTTGTTTTAATATACATTTTATTTTTCTGTTTTCAAACTATATTAATAAAATGCTAAAAGTGTTATATATATTAGAAATATTTTGATTAAATTATTATTTATATATATATATATATATATATATATAGCTATATAATATTATCAGTGCAAAAATTTGAAATTTAAAGATGATTTAATTTCAGTATTCAAACAATTATTCTGATCAAAAACGAAGACCACCCAAATCAAACCAAAAAAGAAAAATTTGAATATATATATATATATATATATATACTAGCAGGCAACGCCCGCTTCGCTGGTCCCTATTTTTAAATGAATCACTATAATGAATTCTCAAAATTGCATTAATTTTTATCACATGAAAAAAAAAAGAGAAACAAAATCTGAGTAGGAAAAATGTCGCACCGGGTTCTCACTGCCTTCGGAAAAAATTCCCAAAATGCTCTAACTCTTATTTCTATTATTTTCCCACTTCGCCCCCCCCCCCCTCTTGTCTATCCTAATAATTTTACAAATTTGAAATATCCGCAATCGATTTGTAAGTATCAAAAACATCTATGCACCAGTTTTGAACGATATATCTCTATTTTTATTTTTTTACCGCTCTACTCCCCCCCCCCTTCCCGTCCTCCCAATAATTTTAAAAATTCGAAAATATCCGCAATCGAATTGTAGGTATTGGAAACCTCTATGTACCAATTTTGAATGATCTAACTCTATTTTCTTTTTTTTTTTTTTGTCCCTCTGCCCCCCCCCTTCCCGGCCCTCCTAATAACTTTATACTTTCAAAAAAATCCCCATTCGACTTGCAGGCCTCTAAAACCTATCTGTACCGATTTTGAACGGCCTAACTGTATTTCTATTTGTTTTTTACCATAGCCCCCCCCCTTACCGCCCCCCCTTCCCGCCCCACCTAATAATTTTAAAAAATCGAAAGTATCCGCAATCGATTTGTAAGTATCGAAAACATCTATATACCAATTTTGAGCGATCTAACTCTATTTTTATTTTTTTGCCCCCCTCCTTCCCCTCCCCTCCCCTTTCCCGGCCCTCCTAATAACTTTACACTTTCGAAAATATCCCCATTCGACTTGCAGGCATCTAAAACCTAACTGTACCAATTTTGAACGGCCTAACTGTATTTCTATTTGTTTTTTACCATAGCCCCCCCCCTTCCCGCCCCACCTAATAATTTTAAAAATTCGAAAGTATCCGCAATCGATTTGTAAGTATCGAAAACATCTATATACCAGTTTTGAACGATCTAACTCTATTTTTATTTTTTTGCCCCCCTCCCCCCCCCTCTCCTCTCCCCCTTTTCCGGCCCTCCTAATAACTTTACACTTTCGAAAATATCCCCATTCGACTTGCAGGCATCTAAAACCTAACTGTACCAATTTTGAACGGCCTAACTGTATTTCTATTTGTTTTTGCCCCATAGCCCCCCCTTGCCGCCCCCCCCTTCCCGCACCTCCTAATAATTTTATAAATTCGAAAATATCCGAAATCGATTTGCAGGTATCGAAAACCTCTATATACCAATTTTGAACGATCTAACTCTCTTTTTATTTTTTGCCCCCCCCCCTCTCCCCCCCCCCTGCTGCCCCACCTCGGGGCTGAATTTCTAAAATTCCAGAAATTGGTTTTTAGATATTTGCATTAGCTATATTTTAGAGCAAAAATTTCACGCATATCTATTTTTTTGTTTGAGATATATAGGATTATGCGAAATCACGTTTTTACGCATGTGAAATCACGTTTTGCCCCTCCGCCCCCCTTGGGGACCGAATTTTGAAAATTCCAGAAATTGGTTTTTAGACATTTGTGTTAGCTATATTTTAAAGCAAAAATTTTACGGATATCTGTTTTTTTTGTTTGAGATATGAAGGATTTTGTGAAATCACGTTTTTCCCCCCCCTCCCCCCCTTGGGGGGCGAATTTTGTAAAATCACTTCTTAGTGGATGCCTACGTCATGGAAAGAACATTGTCACAAAATTTCATGCTTCTAGGTCCAGGGGTTTGGTCTGGGCGTTGATAGATCACCCCCTCACTCAGGAAGTCTTCTTTTATATATATAGATATATTAATCTCATCAAAGTTGAGACTGCATTATTTTTATGTAAGGTTAAATTTCAAGAATTTCTATAAAATATAAGCTAGCTTTAAATACAAAAATAAATTTCAAGAGCTTTTATGAAATATGAATTTTTATTGAAATTGAAAAAAAAAAAAAAAGAAAGATAAGAAAAGAAAAGAAAGAAACGACTTGTAGCATGAAAAAAATATATGAAGTACAAATCTTTGTTTAAAATAAGTACGGATAACTTTGAAACTGGGCATCGTAAAAGAGGGCTTTTCATCTTAAAAATTATTTTTTATCGTTTAAAACACGTTATATGCATAAAAATTATGAATTTCAAGGCAATATTTGGTTTGAGTAGCAACAGAATGTAAAACAAAAATAATTAATTTCATCGTCCTTTGTTCCCTTAAAATCGTGTGGACCGCCATCAGATTTTTTCTTTTTTACTTTCTCTTACCCATAGGGTCGAGAAAGTATTGTTTAAGGGTCAAATTTTCGAACGTGAGATTCTGTTATATTTACATGTTCTGAGGTCCCCTGAATATGAAAATCATGTTTTTAGCAAATGGTCTGTGTGTCTGTCTGTCTGTGTGTCTGTTATCAGCATATCTCAAGAACAAATAGTAGCAAAAATTCCAAACTCTGTATTCTAAATGTGTATCATATAGGGATGTTACAGTAAGCTTTTCGTTGAGATGAAGCAAATGGTTCGTGTGCAAGGACACTCAAAAGTATTCAAATACATTACGTCTATGGGGGAATTTGCAGGTAAGTAGAGTAGATGCACTAAACCAAATGAAACGAATATATATTTTTTGTAATAGAGATAGTCAACTGGGAAATTTTTTTTTGTGTATGTAGGAGCCTCGCCTCCCCCCCCCCCCCCCGCCCGGTTATCGATTTGATATTTAGTGTTATAGTACTTCCCTAATATGGAAATCGTCTTCATTTTCATAAAAGATAATTTGTTTAAATAATAATTTAAAGAAATTATTTTTTAAACACAAAATTATTTTTGAATAACGGAATTAAATTCTTTATAAATGTAGGTGCATTAATGAAACGGGGGGTTGAGGGGGGCGGTAGCCCCCTCACACAGAACTAATTATCATATAAAACTCTTCAGAAGCCTAATATGAATTGTTTAACATAGGTTTACATAACAGTACTCGTTATCTTACCTCTTAATATCCAACCTGTATTTATAGTATTAAATTTCAGGGTAAGAGAAAGTCGTGTGAGTGACACACCAGATTATTTTTTTTCTAAAGATTCTCCTTTTATTTTCTTTTAAAGATATTTATAAATATGAAATAATGACTGAAATAACGTATATATCGTTATTTTAATAAAAGTTTTTAGATAACTGTATGTGAATAAGTAACTCATCTAATAAAATGTTCGACACATTTCCGATCTATGGATGAATCTCCTGATAGTAGATTTTCAAGACGATAGATCACGTTTATGAGAATTGTCAGCAGATTTTACTAAAGATTTGGAATTTCTAGGAATTCGTAAAAATATCCATTAAGTTTAATGAGATTCTTTTAAATTGATAATCCTATTAAAAAATTTCTTCTAATTATTAAGTTCTTCGATTTCCGATATTTTTTTTTTCTTAGCTAAAAAAAAAAAATCGATATTTTCATGTATGAAAACTATATTTAAATATAATATTTGTCTCCTCATTTTGATTATTAGTGCTAGAGGCCTATTTCAGTCGGTACAGTTGTCGAATTTTTATACGTAACTCTTAATAGTGCTAAGGGCCTATTTCAGTCGGTTTATTGAATGGGGATTTATTGAATGAAGTCCCCCCAAGGCACAACTTTGACATGAGTCCCCCCCCAAGGTACCCCTATTTCAGTCGGTACAGCGTTGTTGAATTTTTATACGCCACTCTTAATAGTGCTAAGGGCCTATTTCAGTCGGTTTATTGAATGGGGATTTATTGAATGAAGTTCCCCCAAGGCACAACTTTGACATGAGTCCCCCCCAGGCCCAACTTTGACATGAGTCCCCCCCAAGGTACCCCTATTTCAGTCGGTACAGCGTTGTCGAATTTTTATACGTCACTCTTAATAGTGCTATGGACCTATTTCACTCGGTTTATTGAATGGGGATTTATTGCATGAAGTCCCCCCCAGGCCCAAATTTGACATGAGTCCCCCCAAGGTCAGTCGGTACAGCGTTGTCGAATTTTTATACGTCACTCTTAATAGTGCTAAGGGCCTATTTCTGTCGGTTTATTGAATGGAGATTTATTGAATGGTCCCCCCAAGGCCCAACTTTGACATGAGTCCCCCCCCAGGCCCAACTTTGACATGAGTCCCCCCCAAGGCACAACTTTGACATGATTCCCCCCCAGGCACAACTTTGACATGAGTCCCCACCAAGGCCCAACTTTGACATGAGTCCCCCCCAAGGTACAACTTTGACATGAGTCCCCCCCAAGGCACACCATTGACATGAGTCCCCCCCCCCAAGGCACACACCCCCCTCATTGGGAAAAAGAGAAAAAACGTTGTTTTGCGGCTATAAGACAGTTTGGACTTCCAACGTTATTTGTTACAGTATCTGCAGCTGAAACACATTGCTTTGATTTAATGAAAACTTTATCATGGAATTTAGATCGTCACGAATTAACTAAAGAAGAATTTGTCGATATTAACAAGTTTAGCAGTAGGCCTCTGGCACTAAATTAAAATCTGTCAATGTCAGATTTTCATGTTTTAAATAATGAAATAATGTCGTGTCTGTATAATTTTTTTATTTTTAGATTGAAGGGTTTTTAATTTTCATTTCTATTGTCTTCATAAAAATGGGGAAATTATTTTTTTGCTTTATACGTGTCTATTTATGCCTTGAGACTTCATAAAATTAACTGGTGATAGAAATACGAATAATATACGCATATAGGCACTTTTATGTAAGTTTTCTTGAAATTAATGCGATTATTAAAGGTTTATTTCTAAAAATTCTATAAAAATTTAAATATATAGATATATAGCCATTTATAAAGATAAAATCTGTCTTCAAGTAAAAAAGCACTTCCTACTTATCCAAAAGCAGAAGCCTGATGATACTTATAGAAGTCGGTCAAACTTTTGCAGTACCTTGTGATTAAAGACAAAATCATTTGAATTGGTTGTATATTCTTAATTTACTTTTGTGTGGTATGTATATATATATATATATATATATATATATATATGCATATATATTTATTTATTTAAGTAAAATTCTTAATATTGTGTTTCGAACTAATTTAGAAAACTTTTATTGAGGTATTGCATTATAGTGTAAGCTACAAGTATCATCTTTTTCAGAAAAAAGATGATAATATTTCTTCTTTTTAATTTTTGCACGAATATAATATTAACAATAATTTCTCCACACAGTCAAACAATATTGCATTGTGTCATGTTATAGACATGTGTTATACATTCTACTTTCTATTTGCTCTGCTATTTTATTATTTTTAATGATATGCTAGTATTCGGGAAATTTCAAATGGCTTCTGTCCTCTCATAGATATTTAAAAAAAAAAAAAAAAAGAGTTATGTTGTCTGTTGTAACCACTTGTTTGTCCAGTATATATTGTCTGAGAAGACAATATATCTAATAATGTTGAAGTTTATTATATGACGAGGCATTCAATGATAGACATAATGCAGCCACATGGTAGTTGATTGATTAAAGATACCTTGCTTTCTATTTTTACTTCTATCAATCGACGACGCTTTTTCTTAACGCTTTCCATTAACGATTGGCAAGAACTCAAAGTGTCTACTATTTGCTTTTAAAAATAACAAAATTAATACAGTACATTCTTTAACAAGTTCGCTTAGTTATCTAATAGTTTTCGTCTTGATCAAAACTAAAAAATTTTGATCAGAGTAATTACAAAGTTATAGAGCATCATCGAATGACCTAATTAATGCTAAATGACACTTTGTTGACATGTTTGCTAAAAATAGAATGCTTAAAACGGCTATCTCTTTGTTGGTAATTCTCTGTACAGTGATGTGTTTAAACGATCTTATAAAGAAAAAGGCAATTATTTATCTCTAAATACCTTTACTTTCGAGGTTCAAACTTCTATCTCTCATCTATAATGAATATCTGGGTTCTTGTCTTGTTTAAAATTAACGTTGCACACGTTATTACGCACATTGTCACACCGTAGTAGTTGGCGCGTATGCTGCGTAAAGTTCCAAAAGAGTGCCGGTATCCAATGCAGTACGGACAGAAGTTTGGACATCTAAGTTAAAAGTATCGTGAGATAACAAGTTTTTTTTTTCTAAGGTCAGACTCACCCATAGTCATCTAAAATGTCTCATCGGGAATAAATAAATCCAATGATCGGAACCCGATGAATTTTAGAAGCTGATCCGATGAAAATACGATGGAAAGACACGATTTTTATCGAATTTTCACGTGATTTGTCATCGGTTCGATATCTTTTTTCGGTAAATTTTCTTCACCGAAAACTGATCTTAGATATTGCCCGAAATGATATATCCTGGTTATTACTCGAGCAAATTTCGAGGAACCGACGGAAAACCGAGTGAAATACGATGGATCAGTGCTGCTAGGGACGTCACAGTGTAAGAAATCGCGAACAAACAAATGCAAGTTTTAAGTTTTAAATGTTCTGTGTAATTCCTGTATACAAAATTTTATTATTATTAAATCAGTGATGCACTACAACGAAACTCACTTTTCCACTTTTCTTGTACCGTTTCTGAGATAGAAACTCTAATTCCGTTATTTTCCATCAGTTGGCGCTGTAAATGCATCTAGCTGTGCATACTTTACTATATGTAGACACAACTTTTATGATTATAGCTGCGGACGTTCATCAGTTAAAATGGTGAGAACAAACTTTAGTGGGCACCCTGTATACTTTCACCAAAATTGAGCTTTTGGAGTTATTCGAATACCATAAGTTTAAATTTCTTGTCTTTCCAACCTTATGTTAAATAATGATCACATCTGAAAAATTACAAATACAAATATTAAAAAATATTTTTTTTCAATTTGTATATTTTTTTTCATGATTTATTTGTTTATTTGTTTTTGCTCTAACTAGAACCTGCTTTTCTGCATTGACTTTTAGCTACCAACGAATTACAAATATTCTTCGTACCGAAGGAGTTACACAAGCAGATTGCCATCTAGTAGTAGAATTAGAAGTTATGGTTATGACTCTTGGACGGTAAGCGCATGGTTGTGAGCCTAGTGTGGCACATTAAATCCCCGAAAAGACGAACATGTTCCTAACAACCAAGCTAACTAATTCCAGCATGCATTTATTTTATTTTATTTTATTTTACTTATTTATTTATTTTTTCACCCTTACCAGCAACTTTCAACTACAGAATTTATGCACATAATAAATAAATAAATAAATAATAATGTTTTGATGGAAAAAACTAATTTATATTGTTGATTGATTTTTAAATTGATTTTGTCTTTTTAACAATAATTTTTCACACTTAACTAAACCAACTTGCTCCCATTGGCCAAAAGAACATGGATGAAAGAAGAGTCACTGTCATTGTATAATGCGCTAATCTACGACATAGATCTCTCTGTAAACAGCCAATGAGCTTTTCACACTTAACTAAACCAACTTGCTCCCGTTGGCCAAAAGAATATGGTTGAAAGAAGAGTCATTGTCATTGTATAATGCGCTAATCTATGACATAGATCTCTCTGTAAACAGCCAATGAGCGAGCGATGTGTTAAGTCAACAAATTGTTTGTTTAAATCAACAAAATAATTTTGTTGATTTAAGCAAATGTTGGTTGAAACAACAGAATAATTTTGTTGGTTTAAACAAATATTGGTTAAAACAACATAACAATTTTGTTGATTTAAAAAAATATTGGTTGAATCTACAGAATAATTTTGTCGATTTAAACAAATACTGGCTGAATCCACAGAATAATTTTTTTGATTTAAACAAACATTGATTGAAACAAAAGAATAAATTTGTCGATTTAAACAAATATTAGTTGAATCAACAGAATAATTTTGTTGATGTAAACAAATATTGGTTAAAACAATGGAATAATTTTGTTAATTTAAACAAATATTGGTTGATTCAACAAAACTATTTGGTTAAAACAACAAAATAATTTGGTTCTGGTTAACAAAAATTTTTGTTGAGGCTATATCAAAAACAAAATTGGTTAATTTAATAAAATTTTCGTTGATACCACAAAACATTTCTTTTTCTGTGCATATCACAGATAATTGCATTTATGTCGCGGTCCAATATATATATATATATATATATATATATATATATATATATATATATATATATATATATATATATATATATATATATATATATATATATACATATATATATATATATTATATTTTTTACTTTAAAAATATATCCCGAAAACTTGTGTTAATTATTGTGCAGCGCGGTGCGAATAATATTTGTTTTTATTTTTTATTTCTGTAATTAAGTGTAAAATTTTTATAAACTATTTTACTATATAAACGAGTTTTTAATAGTATTGATCAAAATTGATTTTCTAGATAATTTGCAATGGAACGGGGTAGAGAAGAGGTAGGCACATTAATTATAATTTGAATTACTTGCAAATTTAAAATGCCATTTATTATCAATAAATTCATTAAATTTTCTACATTTACCATTTAAAATGAATTATTAAAAATCAATTAAAATAGTTTAACTAATGAACCAATTAATAAAATAATCCTATTAATTCTGCTAATAAGTAATTAACTAATTAATTAAAAGTAAATTTTTCATTCCAAAGTTAAAAAAAAAAAAAAAAAAAAACGAATTTTTGTAAAATGCAGATTTTTATCAGAGAAAGTTCTGACCATTATAGTAGATCTCGGCAGATACTCGAATAATTATAACAAGATTAGATTTTTTATTTTCGACTGGTTTATAAGCGTTTTAACAACTAACAAATCTTTTCTTTTATGTTAATTTTTAACATAAATAACTAAATGAAATATTTTCCCAATAATTTAATAGTTTATTTCTTAATAATTGTGATTATTTTATTTTTATTTATTTATTTATTTATTTATTTTTTCAATTAACAAGTATTTTTTCATATAAAATGTATGTTCATTTTTTTTTAATTGATAAATAACTTAAAATTGCAACAGGCTGCCTAAATATAAGAGTAATTTGGATAATACCAATAACTGTTCATGATTTAATTATTTTATTAAATACGATTCTAGGTTACGTTATTTTGTACAATTTTTAATTTATAAATATTTCATATAAAGTCAGCAAAAAAGAAAACAAAAGACCACGCTCTCCTATACTCTTTGATCAAGTAATTATCCTAGAAAAATAATCAAAATATGTGTGCTTTTTATTTAATATGTTAAGTTATGTTAACTCAGAATAAGCTAAAAAAAGGTAATAATTTTATTCTTATCCATTTTAGTCATGGCAAATTTTAGCCGCGGATTTCAAATTTTATGTCAAGAAATTTAGACATTATATTATTATAAAAGTTTGGGTTCCTAGCCTTAAATTATTGCTATCCTTTGATTAGTGTTTCTTGTACTAACTATTCTTTTTTAAATAACTTTTTTATGCTTCATTGTTTTTCACAAATTCAACGTAATTACTATTTCGATCAAAATAATTATTTATTTCAAAATTGTTTCATTTTATAACTTTTATTTATACACTAAGAATTATAAAGTAGGAAAATATTGAAAAAAAAGTATATATATATATAGGGAAAAAAAAAGTATTGAAAAAATTAGTAATTGATAGTAAAAATAAAAACTATTATGTTGTGGCCACCACATGACTTTCTTCTATATTTTCCTATACAAATTCACTCAATAAAATAATTTATTAAAATTATTATTTAAAAAAATTATCTTCCATGATAATGCAGACGATTTCCATATTAGAGAAGTAGTATAACACTAAATATCCAAAAAAGAGTCGATATTCTCAATATTACATAAAAAAAAAAAAATCGATAAATTTATTTTAAATTATCGCAGATCGATGGTTCAACAATTCGTTTTAAAGGTATTGGCAAGTTCTTTTGAAAGATACCCATCATGAAAATTTACTCCCCTCTAGGGTGGACTTCCCCCCAGGGGGGTAGGCGAGGCTCCTACATACACATTTCCCCCCTCCCCAGTTGACTATATCTATTACAAAAGTAATTCTTTTAAATTTCATAATGATTATTAAAAAAATAATTCTCTTTTTGCACATTTATACAAAATTTTGTCCTATACCACCATGTTAAAAATTTAAAAAAGGCGGAATGGCAACGCAAGCTGTTGGACAATTTTTACCAAAACTTGATAGGAACTAATTTATGTCAATGTGTAACTACATACCAATTTGTATGAAATTCTGTGCAGTAGTACCTGAGATACAGTCGCCACAAATTTTTGTCACACACACACAGGGACAGAGAGAGAGAGAGACATTTTCTAAAAAGAGTCAAATCATGTTCTACAGCTCTCAAAACGTGTAAATCCATCAAAAACCCGTGGTCGAAATTTTTTATGATTCCAACACTTTCTTCTATTGAATATAGATGAAAGTAACAAGAACGAGATATCGTACGGTTAGCATAGATTATTAACGCTTTCCAACTGTACGTATTAGTTGCATACTTTAACATTCAATGAAGTTTGCCTACGGGATTACACAATGGACAGAAAGACTGACAGATTGACTAAATGAATTCGTAATTACTCTTAAACATTATTGAAAAAAGCTAAAAATGATTCATACAAATAGAAATGCATTTTCTCTCTGTACATACATTTTGCAATTGTAGCCCTTAATATATCTGAATATTTTAGTGAAGCACTGTAAACAATAATGCTAAATATACTGAACTCAATAATAAATTTCTTTTGTAAATACGAATAATAAATGTTGGATTTTTTATGATTTATACAAAATAAAGTATTAAAATATGGTTTATAAAAATACTTCTCATACAACGCAACACTTTGGAATTCTTTCGATTGTCCCTGTATATAAACAATGGTGGTATTTATCCCATTTTCAATAGAGAACATCCCATAGTGAACTTGAATATCATATATTAGTTTCAAGAAATTCTATGAATATTTACGGGAGTTGGAGCGCGGACAGACAGACAAACCGAAGTCATAAAACTTTTCAATTTTGTTGGGAAGTGCTAATTAAACTCCATTTACACTTAAAATACTTTAACATACAAGAATTTTCTCAAAGTTTAAGACGTCAAATAAAATATATAGTGAAAAGGAAATTTATTAACTTTTTTAATCAAGTACACGCGCAAACTCAATAGTTTATAAATATTTACTTAATTGATTTTTTTTTCCCCTGCCTCAAAAAATTTTCAAAATCTATTATTTAAGTTTGTCAAAAATTGTCTAAATTTTTTAATCAAAAGCGGTAATTGGTTTTGACATTAACCAGTGCTATTTCATACTATTAGAATATTACTTATCGCTACAGAAATAAATAGCAACGCTAATCATTTTTAATGTATGCCTTTAAACATTATTAAATTAATAGTAAATAATAATATCGTATCAAAGCTTAACTGAACAGAACGGAAAAGTCATTTGAAATTAAATAATATTCTTTTTAAATTTAACTTTGCATTACGTAAGCCGTTTCTCCCTTCACAACTTTGAAAATATTTCATAACATGTTTAATAAAATAGTTTTGTTTACAAGCTCTGTTTGTCTTCTACATAACAAATATGAATTATTTCACCAATATTCCTTCGCATGAGACGAAGAATTTACTGATGAATTTAATAAACGAAAATAATGGCCTCGTTTAAATGTGACAGTCTCTCTCATTCAAGTGTGTTTTCTCAAAAGCATTTAACAGCTTTGCAGGTCAAAAGTTTGTTTTTCCTTGTTTCCCCAAGTAATTTAAAGGATTGTCTCCTAACGCTAAGTCTGCTATGAATTGTTTGGAAACATATAATGTAGCAATTATTGTTAATGCACAGAGACAAATTAAATTGTTATATTTTCCAATAAAATTGTAAAAGAAAGTTTGTATTAGTGTGTTAAATTTATCAGGGATTTAAGACATATTCAAATATATTTCGTAAATGAAAATTTATATCAGTATGAGTATTTATTCTTAAAGAAACAATAAACATATTAAATATTTGAGTTATTACTTAGTGATCAAACATAGTAACTCCTATTTGATTTTAATGAAACCTTAAATTTGTTGTATAATTTATGAAAAAAGAAAACGAAGATAGAAAAATTATATTGATAAGTTCAGTTTATGCCCTCATTTAAGCACATTTGTCATTTTAATTGAATTATTATTATTATTATTATTATTATTATTATTATTATTATTATTTTAACTATTTCACGTACTTTCTGGCTAAAGCATATTTTTACATTTTTTTTTTTTTTTCGAATAATTGAATGCATTGTTTTGCTAAGAAATCTTTAGATCACATTAAAAAAAAAAAATTATTGTTAATGTAGAGACAAATTAAAAAACAAAATTACTCTTTAATTTTTTCCATTAAAGATTATTATTTAAATGAAATTTTGTAAAAAAAATATGTAAAATTTATAACATATGTACGTACATATATATATATATATTTTTTTTCAGCGTTATCTTTTCTTTACAAAAATTGTAAATTTTTACTTTAGTATTACGCTATTTAAAGTTCTTAATAAAAAATGGTAATTGGTTTTGATATTATACAGTGATAATAAAATTTTTTATTCTATTAGAATATATCTATCCCCACTGATGTAAAAAGCAACCCCATTCTTTTTTATATTATGACTTTTCAATTTCAACCATTTATGACATTACTGAATCAATGGTAAATAATATTTTATCAAAAGTTAACTATACACAGCGGCAAAACTAAATAATATTTTTTTTAATTTAACTTTACATTACATGAACGATTCCACCATTTGCAATTTTGTAAATACTTCATGAAATGTTTAATAAAACAATTTTATTTAACAGTTCTGTTTATCTTCTACATAACAAGTACGAATTCATTCAGCATTTACGCCTTTGCTCGAGACGTAGAATTTACTGATGAATTTAATAAGCGAAACTAATGACCTTGTTTAAATGTGACAGTCTCTCTTATTTAAGTGTTGTGTTTTCTCAAAAGCAGTTAACAGCTTTGCAGGTCAAAAGTTTGTTTTTCCTTGTTTTCCCAAGTATTTTAACGGATTGCTTCTAACGCTAAGTCTGCAATGAACTGTTTGGATACTTATAATGCAGCAATTATTGTTAATGTACAGAGACAAATTGAAGTGTTATGGTTTCCATTAAAATTGTAAGAGAAAGTTTGTATTAGTGCGTTAAATTTATTAAGGATTTAAGACATATTCAAATACATCTTTAGAATGGAAATTTCTATTAGAATGATTTTTTTTTTTTTTTTTTTACAATAAACGTATTAAATAGTTGAGTTATTATTTATTAATAAAATATAGTAATTCTTGTTTAATTTTCATGAAACTTTAAATTCGTTGTGTAATTTCTGAAAAGAGCTGCTAAAAAAATTGTTTTGATAAGTTCAGTTTATGCCCTTATTTAAACACATTGTAATTTTAATTCAATTATTATTATTATTAAATATTTCATGTACTTTATGGCTAAAGCATGTTTTTACTTATGTTTTCGAATAATTGAATGTGTTTGTTTTGTTAAAAAATGCTTGGATGCATATATAAAAGAAAAATTGTTAATGTAGAGACAAATTGAAGAACCAAACTACTCCTTAATTTTTCCGAATGAAGATTATTATTTAAATGGAACTTTGTAAAAATCTGTATCTAAATAATCAAAAGTTATAATTGATTTTGATATCAGACAAAAATTTTTATGCTATTAGAATATACTTATCCTTACTGAAACATAAAGCAACGTTATTCTTTTTTACTTTCTTCTATATTCAATAGAAGAAAGTATTGGATTCATAAAAATTTTCGACCTCGAGTTTTTGATTGATTTACTCGTTTTGAGAGCTGTAGAACACGATTTGACCATTTTTAGAAAATGTCTGTCTGTCTGTCCGTGTGTGACAAAATTTTATGGCAACTGTATCTCAGGGATTACTGCACAGAATTTCATACAAATTGGTATGTAGTTACATATTAACATAAATTAGTGCAAATCAACTTTTGGTAAAAATTGCCCAGCAGCTTACGTTGCCATACCGCTTTTTCTAAATTTTTAACATGGTGGTATAGGGCGAAATTTCGTATAAATGTGCATAAAGAGAAATATGTTTTAATAATCATTATAAAATTAAAAATATACATATATATATTTATAATATAGAGTCAATTGGGAAAAAGATTTGTATATGTAGGAGTCTCGTCTCCCCCTTGGGGGGGGAAGTCCTCCCTCGAGGGGAGTAAATTTTCATGATGGGTATCTTTCAAAAGAGCTTTTTTTTTTTTTTTTTTCTTTAGTGTTATACTACTTTTCTAATATGGAAATCCTCTGTATTATAATGGAAGATATTTTTCTTAAATAATAATTTTAATAAATTATTTTTACTGAGTGAATTTCTATAGGAAAATATAGAAAAAAGTCATGTGATGGCCACAACATTCTAATTTATTTTGACTTTTAAAATATATATAACATTCTTGAATCAATAGAAAATAATATTCTATGAAAACTTAACTGTACAGAGCGGCAAAGCCATTTAAAATTAATAACATTCTTTTGAAATCTAATGCTACATTACGTAAGTCGATTTCCCATTTACAATTTTCCAACTATTTCAAGAAAGGTTCAATAAAACAATTTTGTTTAATAGCTCTGTTTGCCTTCCATATAGTAATTATGAATTCATCTAACATAATGTATTCCCACGAAACGTAGAATTTATTGATGAATATAATAATAGAAACTAATGAACTCGTTTAAACGTGTCAGTCATTCTCATTTAAGTATGTTTTCTCAAAAGTCTTTAATAGCTTTGCAGTAATAAAGTTTGTTTTTCTCTGTTTTCCCAACAAATTTAACGGATTTGCTCTTAACGCTAAGTCTGCTATGAATTGTTTGGATACTTATAATGCAGCAATTATTGTTAATGTGCAGAGACAAATTGAAGAGTTGAATTATACCTTAATGGTTTTCAGTAAGAATTTAACAAGTTTTTAATAATGGATTTCAATTTAAGGAAAAATTTGTATTAACCCTTTGCGGCGCAAGACAATTTGAAATATTTAAATTATACTGCCACAGAAAATCATGAACTAAATTTAACTAAAAGAAATTTTAAATTTTAAGGTTTAAAAATCCGGCCTTTTCTGATATGTTACAAACTTGAATTTTTGATAAAAAATTTCCGGGATGAGTTTTTGCAGCTGGATCTTAAATTTTGCGTCCTCGCAGCGAGGACAGCGCGCGTTAAGGGGTTAATACGTAAATTTTGCAGAGGACTTAAAACGGATTTAAATATACTTTTTTAAATTGAAATTTGTATAAAAATGTGTAGGTTTTGAAATAAATTATAAATTGTATAGAAGCATGAGTTATTATTAATTATATAAAAAAAAGTAAGTTATATTTAGTTTTTATGGAGACTGTTTTAACATGTAGTTTACGGGAGAAAAAGAAAAAGGTTTTGTAAGCACAATTAGAGTCTTCATTTGAGGGTATTGGTCAGGTATGGTTTCTCAAAAGCGTAGAGCAGCTATGAAAAGTTTGTTTTTCCTTATTTTCCCAAGTAATTTAAAGGATTACTTTTAACCCAAAGTCTTCATTAAGTTCTTTGTATATACGTATAATGCAGTAATTATTGTTAATATTGAGAGATAAATTGTAGCGTTGATTTACACTTAAATAGTTTCCAATATAAGCTTTATTTAAGGAAAAATTTGTGTTAGTCTGCAAATTAAAAAAAAAAAAAAAAAAAAAAAAAAAAAGACTTAAAATGGATTTAAATGTATACTTAATGGAAAGTTATATCAAAATGTGTAATTTATTTTTAAATAACCTGTAAATTGATTTAAAATTTAAATTAATATTTAAGTATTAAAATTAGTATTTTTTATTCAAACTTGCATTAATAGGTGTAATTTAAGAAAAAAGAAATATTCTCAATAGAGGCAATTAATGATTTAATTTGAAGACATTGGTCATTTTAATTTAAGTATGCTTTCTGGAAAACTTTACACAGTTTTACAGGTAAAAAAAAAAAAAAAAGTAATTGAACGGATTACTTTAAACGCTAAGCCTACTATGAATTGTCTTCATACGTATTGTTACGAAGAACTTGTCGAGTTTTTTTTTTTTTTTTGCGTGAGAAAGTAGTTCGTAAAAAAAATAGGCAGGTTTTAATCGATGAATTCTCCTTATTCAACGTAACTTTTCAACAACAAAACTGTGATTACAACAAATATTCTGGAAACAGTCCAATAGTATTGTTATTTCATCGACTATTCTAGTGGCAGTCCAATAAAGCTGTCATTCGTACCTCAAAAGTCACTATTCGACGAATGTTTTGGAACAGTCCCAGAAAGCAATCACTTGTTACTCAGGAGTAACTCAAAAAGTTGTAAACACTCCTTAGCAGAAGTTTTTGCTAGCTCACAAGCAAAGGTCAGTCGCGTAGAACATAATCTCCCAAGTGCAATCGCTTAGAGTTGTTCAGACTAAGTCTCTGAACAACTTTGAATCGTAATGACTATACACATATTCTCTCTCTTAAGTTAACTCACTCTTATTTATATCTTTTGGTGATGGGTTTAACGGTAATTCCAGCCAGAATGACACGGAAAGAAATTGTCACCGTGCATCGGAGAACTTCAAAATTTCGCGAACCCTAAACTGCTATTTTCTCGCCAAATTTCGTCTTCAAGTCGCCAAATTTATCGCCAAGTGTGAACTCACTGAAAGTGAACGAACTGCCGCTTTACTTTCACTTGCCTGTAAAACTACTTTCACTGCAACAGAACAATTAATGCAAGGGAAAAAATTTAACCTATTGTAACAATATAATATACCAAATAGTTTCCATAGAAAAATTGAAGCGTTGATTTATATTTTAATATTTTTTAATAAAAAAAATTTTAAGCAAAAGTTGTATAAACATGTAAAATTTGTAAGGGACTTAAAACAAATTCAAAGATTTTTTTTAATGGAAATTTGTATTAAATTGTATATATATATATATATATATATATATATATATATATATATATACAGTCGACACCGGTTATAACGTACCTGGGATATAGCGTACTTTCGCTTATAACGTACTCAGATGCTTGGTCCCGAATGAAACCCTATATAATGTAATGGTTTACATCTTCATCTATAACGGACTATGCAAAAGCCTTAATCTGGTTATAACGTACTTTTTAGACTGGAATGAAAAGCCAAAATTGGATGTCAACTTTGTATTTCTGGTTTGGAAATCGGTATATTTTCTTGGATACCGTCTTTCGATGTCTCCTTTATCGCCTTATATCTCCTTTATACCTTTAAAACTTTATCGCGGTTCGTTGAATTCCATACTGACTATTCACAGACTCTGCAAAGTTCCATTATAAATATTGAAAATGTAATTTTTACTGTGTC